>ML677378.1:4738152-4810753 GCA_007922305.1 Dermatemys mawii
TCTAAGATGCCACAAGTACTCCTGTTCTTTTTGTGGATTCAGACTCACACAGCTGCTACTCTGAAACCTGTTCAGTAGTATTAATTCTTCCTCCCATTCCTTTTATTCATCCCATTCCAATTTCTCAGTTTCCCCTAGTTAATAAAGATCCGTTGCTTCAGTTGTGGTTTCTGTAATTATTTTATATAAGCTCTGATAGATGGGCTACACTGAGGGAACCTTGGGAGACTTCTGTTGGCAGTTTTCTGAAAGTAGGGTCCTGAAATAAACAAAACTAACAAGTGAGATCTCAAGATACTGAGACTGACAGAACCCAAGGCAAATGAAGGCAACACCCCAGGCAACCTACCCCTCCTCCTGGCCTCACTAACTGTATTGTGTGCCTTCTGCTATGCAGGTGTGATGGATCCTGACCAGCTCATCCAATGCCCCTATGATAAAAATCACCAGATCCGAGCCTCCAGGTTCCCCTGCCACTTGGTCAAATGTGAAAAGGTAAGAGCAAGCTATCCAGTGGGACAGAATCTGAGGTGCCCAGAGGAGATGGTCACCTGTCTTTGTTCCCTGCAACTATTTTCCTCTGCCTCCAGTGCAAACTCACAATGGGAAATGACTTCCTAGGAAGGAGCATTGCAGAAAAGGATCTGGGCTTAATAGTGGATCACAGACTAAATATGAGTCACAATGTAATACTATTGCGAAAATAGCAAATGTTATTCTGGGATGTAACTCCTGAGCTGGAGTATTGAGTCCCATTCTAGGCCTCTTATGTTAGGAAAGATGTAGACAAATTGGAGACAGTCCAGAGGAGAGCAACTAAAGGGACTAAAAGGTCTATAAAACATGACCTACAGGGAACAATTGAGAAAATTGAGTGTATTTTGTCTGGAGAAGGGAAGGGGGCTAATAGGTCTTGAAGTAGGTAAAAGTTGTTATAAACAGCAGAATGATCAATTGTTCTGTCCTCAGTGGATAAGGAGAACAAGAAATAATGGGCTTATATTGCAGCAAGGGAGGTTCAAGGATTATCTAGGGAGACTTTTAAGACCGGCTTCGATAAACACCTGGGCTAGATAACACTTAGTCCTGACTCCATGCAGGGGATGGATTAGATGACCTATCGAGGTCCCTTCCAGACCTACATTTGTGTGAGTCTCACATTTGAGGCTTATCTTCACTGCCTAGGTAACTCAGGTGTTGCCCCTACCCTGGCTCTTGTCCATCCACACAAACCCTCTGGGCCATGTGTAGTGGTGCTTCACACCTGCGTGAGCCAGCCCAAACTGGAGTAGGAGAGAGTCTGATTACCTACCTTGTTATCTGCCCACTCTGCACGGAAGAGCCAGACTTAACCTGATAGTCCTCTAATGCTTTCCCATAATTCACTGGGGGGAAAAATCATAGCGCAGCTCAGCTGAGAGCCAGCAGTTACACCTCCTCCCCTCCTCTGCATGTTTCCCCTCCTCCCCCAAAATGAGCCTTGCATGAGTGAGTGTGGCCCCAGCAACTTGGGCAGGGCTCTGGGCTCTACCTGTTCACTTGGGCTAGCCCAGCCCAAATGCTGATCATCTGAGTGGTGTCTTCACTGCAGAGTTAACTCTTGGAGACGCCTGAACTTCAGGGCGGCTTGGATCCAGGCCTGCCCTGTTTCACTGAGGGGCTCTGGTGCCTTAGTGAGGTTACACTAATGTTCCTTTAGGATACTATGGCAGTACCTCCTGGCCAGGGCCAGCTCCAGGCACCAAGCCCCCCAAGCATGTGTTGGGGCAGCCAACACCAGGGGGCGGCGCGCCATCCGTGATTCGGGCGGCACGCTATATCTTTTGGCGGCATTTCGGCAGCCATACCACTGCTGCCGCATCTGCTGTCGGCAGCAATTCGGCAGCGGGTCAATGAGCTGATGCTTTTTTTTTTTTCTCTCTGCTGCTTGGGGTGGCAGAAAACCTGGAGCTGGCCCTGCTCCTGGCTGTCTCAGCATAGTGGCATCTTGTGATTTCTCTTCCAGAATAACAAGGAAAAAGCCAAAGTACTGGGCACATGCCCCTACAATGCACATCACAGAGTTCCAAAGCAGGAGCTCTGGCTGCACATCTCCACCTGCACGGACAACCGGGAGCCAGAGCTGTTCAGTGGTAAGCGGTGGGGGGGGGGGGGGGGCGTTTGAGGGGCACAAAGCTGGTGGCAGCACATCTGCTTTAATACATGTCTGCTCCTGCTGACTGACTTGACTTGCCCCGGTTGAGGGAGACTGCAAGGGAGTCTGGTCTAGGGCAGGGTTCTCCAAACTATGGTCTGGGGCCCGGATCCGGCCCGCGGTTTCGATTTGTCCTGCCCTCCAGCTGAGCGCTGCCCCCCCCCCCCCCCCCCCCATGAACTGCTGCCAGCGGCCCTATGTGCGGAGGGGTGAGTGCCCCTGTGGTAGCAGCCGGAGGAGTAAAGTGGGGAGGGGCATGGCAGAGGCTGAAGGAGCAAAGGGTGGGGGAAGAGGTCGCAGCAGCAGCCAGAGGAGCAAAGTGGGGGATTTTGCATATATTGAATTTTTTCACAGTCGCTTCGGCTCACAAAGCCCCTTCAAAAATTTAATATGGCCCTTGTCTCATAAAGTTTGGAGACCCCTGGTCTAGGGCATTTTGCTCTGGACACCAGCACAAGCCCCAAGTAATCTGTAGCTCATGTGTTGAGTGCAACTACTGTAGGTGCACTTGCTCTGAGCAAGGCTGAATACTGTTGCCCAGCACATCCCTCTGTACCATCACAGTGCTGGTGTAAGGGGACTGTTGTCCCCTTAGAAAGGGGAAGGGTCAACAGGAAATCAGGACCCTGAGACTGACGGTCCCCAGGGGCAAACGTGGAGAGGCCAATGCTCCAGGTCAGCCTGATTGACAGGGTGGGCAGGCTAGTCATTCGGTCAGAAGGCCAGGGTGGGTCCCATCCTCTGGGTGAGCTGGAATTGCCTAGGTCAGACAGAGTGGGGCTGAGCTAAGGAGAAAGCAGGGACGCAAACTGAGCTGGGGAGCAGAGCTGTGCCAGGTCCAGAGGGGCCAGAAAAGCAGCCCAGAGAGAGCAGACTCTGTACTGGGAGCAGAGCTGCAGCCCCAAAGCCAGGGCACAGCCCAGAGGGAGCAGACCTACCCTGGGTGGAGAGCTGCAGCAACTGGAGCCAGAGGGGTCAGAAAAGCAGCCCAGGGAGCTGGAGGCAGAGCAGGAGCTGGGCTGAGGCAGAGTGGTGGAGCTGGGGCTCAACAGTCTGGAGCTAGGTGTGGTGAGCAGCTGGGGAAAGCGAGGGGGACCCTGGGCAGTGGGCCCAGCACAGGGAAGTGCCTCAGCGAAGAGGCTCTGCAGGCCAGACTTGGAGGGGGATCATAACTCCAACAGGGTAGGGGCAAGGCTGGGAAGAATGGTCCTGCCACCTAGAGCCTGCGAGTGTGTGGCCACCGCCAGAGCAAGTATCCAACCCAGAGCATCCCTGCAGCATAGCCAGGGCCTGAGAAGGGGCCTGGGACCTATAAGGAACAGACTGGGAACTGACTTGAGATCCTAGAGTCACTGTTTGTGATGTTCTCTGCCATAGAGTGAGGTGATGTGTTTCCTTTAACCTTTCCCATTTTTCCATGTTCCTTTTTAAACTAATTGCTGATTAAATAAACTGTATTGCTTTAAATCATATGTAATGATCAGTGGCTCAGGGAAGTGTTCAGTGCAGAGAAAGTACCCAAGAGTGGGGATACCCGAGCCCCTGTCCTATGTGACCAGAGCAAGGTTGGGGGTTGGGCCCCCCATGAATCCTGGGCCCAGCCTTGTTGGGGTTACGAGGACCCTGCCAGACAGAAGACTGCAAGGGGAGTCCTCAAGGGCAGTGAGGCCTCTGGGTAAAGGAAGTGGGAGAGAGGACTCAGATGTCACTGGGGTAGTGCAGACACCAGGAAAGTTCCCCACAGGAGTGGGACCATTCCCCCGCTTACACTGGTATCAGCAGCAGGTGTTGGCTTAGCTGCACTTGTATAACTTGTGAACCTGCAGAGTTTGCTCTAGTGGCTGAAGTTCCAGCACAGAACAGCAGTTGGCTAGAAATCCCTTCCTCTCCCCAACGCTCATAGCCAGCTGTTCATCTCCTGCAGACTAAGGAAGTATCCTCATGGCTAGCTTGGAGATATGGTCACTGTCTGGCACACAGGGGGCAGGTCACCTGGGATTGCTGAAGAGTCGTGGTCTCTACCATCTGCTCACTGGGGCGGGAGCTACTGACCAGAAGGAGTGGGGGACAGTCTACAAACCTGCATCCAGAGAGCAGAGCACTAGGGGTCAGTGTTTCTGAAGTGCCCAACACCAGGCTCAGGATGTTTGGGCCCTACTGAATGGCTAACTAGGTGCTGAGGAGAGCCAGTGGGGAACTTGAATGAAGCATTTTTGTCATAAAACACTGATCTCAGTGAATGCCTCATGGGAAAGGGTTCTTTGGGCTTTGACACACAGCACCACTTGGAAAATCTGAGTCCCATTTTTGGCTCTTGAAATCAGAAAATCGAGTTTTCTGGGTCATAATGACAGTTTGAAACTAATCTATAGTTAAACAAAATAGTCAAACAAAACATTTTCACTTGAACCAAATTGGGGGAGGGGGGACTAGCTAATAAACTTTTATTTTGTCCTGTTTTGGGACAGGAAATTCACATTTCCTTGGGCAGGAATTGGCTTTCCTGTCCCAGATGAGCCCTGTGGGCCAATGGCATCAGCTCTGCATGAGCCCCATTTATAGCAGTGGAACCATATTGGCCCCATTGTGTAATGTCAGGGGGATTGTGAGGAGTTCTCTGGCCTTCCCAGCTAGGGCTGTAGGAGCCAAGACTTCTCAGCTTGTCAAGCTGTTTGGCTTTTAAAGGCTTTTCCATTCTGTGCATGGCAGGAACTTGGGCCTCTGACCCATTGTAATGCTGGGCCACTGGCAAACAGAACTGAGCCCTGATCCATGTAGATGTCCATGTTTCACTCCTAGACAAGCTACCCTGCTTCTCCTCTTCCTTCCTCTCCTGTAACATGTCTCCTCTGCTTGCAGAGACATCAATGACTTTCAGTCTGAAGAGGGAAGAGAGAGAGACCCCAAGATCCTAGCAGTGGCCCCTCTGCCAAGAGGACTGGGAGGCAGGTGAGTATCTGTGAAGAAACTCTTGTCTCGGTCACTGGCATGTGGTACCTATGGCTTACAGGACTTGACTGAAGCTATGGTGCTATAGTGTAGGTACCTACTGCAATAGTAAAATGAGTTTTTCAGTCCCTGTAGTTAATACACCCCCTCAAGGAGGCAGCTAGGTCAGTGGAAGAGTTCTTTCATTGACCCACCAGTGTCTATACCAGGACTTAAGTTGGCTTAACTACATCTCTGGAGGGATGAATATTTCACACTCTGAAGGGACATAGCAAGGTTGGCGTAAGTTTTAGGTGTAGACCAGGCCTTAGAGAGCGTGAAACCACACACCATGCTGCCTTTAGCTTTACCAGTCACTATTATACCTTGTCTACACATGGCAGCTGACTGGCATAGCTATTGTGTAAAACAGTGATTCAGTGATACTTGCCTGAGTATTTCAGAATCAGTGACTTCAGTTCCAGAATAATTAGTGTGCTTCTTCATAAGTGAAGTAATCCTAGAATAAAATCATGCTTTTTCTGAAATAACCCTCACTTCATTTGGGCTACTCTCATCAACTCCCCCTGTAGATAACCCAGTTTAGACCGGTGTGGGCTTTTGCTTTAAATAGGATTAAAGGTTTGGTATTTGTGAAGGCTAGTGTTTCACTCCACCAGTTGAACACATGCTAAAATACAACTGCTTTGTCTTGACTAGTTTATTAAACTAAGCTGTATAATGCAATATTTATCAGCTTTACATTCTAAACAAGGTGTCCAGTGGGCAGGGGTCTGAGGGTGTGTGTGGCTAACATATCAAAATCCTACTATGGCCAAAGTATGCTGTAGTTGACAAGGCTGTGTCTGCACTTGGGGGACACTGGCAGGCTAACCCCTCTGCTGAGCTCCTTTGCCCCGCTGAGCTCCCACAGCTTCAATATTGTTGGAATTTGACATCAAGGCTCTGGGGCTGGTGGCACTTTGTTCCAGCAGCTGAGGTTTCTCCTGTGCCTGCTGGCTTATCCAAAGCACGGAGAATCTCTTCCCCGAAACCCCATAGCACGAACTAAAATCAGTGAGAGCAACCACAGGCTCCTCCTGGACAGGACTGAGCCCTCCTGCTGGCTCTTGCATAAATAGTTAACACATTTCAAGGGACCATTCCTGGTGAAGTGGCCTGTAAACATCACTCCAATCATAAGGGGGAAGGCAGCTGTGGGGTAGGGGGAGTTGTTAGTGGACTTTAGATCCAGTCTCTTGCTCCAGTCCATGATTTTTAGTGTCTAGCAAAGTTAGGAATTTCATCTTTCAGGCTTGTCTTTTGCAGGGGTCGTGCAGGCTTCAGCTGAGGACAAGGACTGAGAGGCTGGATATAGAGGACTTGTCTACACTGGCAATGTTAAACTGCTGCAGCAGTATTTTAATGCGGCTTGTGTAGTCACAGAACAACGCTCGGAGAGAGCTCTTCCAATGCTCTTAAAAACCCACCTCCCTGAGGGGCGTGGCTACCAGCACTGGTGCATAATCTGTACTGGCATGTTACAGTGCTGATACATGCAGTGCTTGGGAGGGTGGGGGGAAGTGTTTTTTCACACGCCAAGCAAGAAAGTTGCAGTGCTGTAAAGTGCCAGTGTAGACCAGCCCAGAGTGATCATTTTGTGATAAGTGTTTGCCCATAAGTAAAAGAGTGTTCTTATCTTATTTTCCTGTGAATTCATTCAACAGCCCAGCGATTGGCTGTCTGGCTTCACCCACGTTGTTGTTGGCATTTAGTGTGCTAAATGAGATACACCATATGTTGTGATAGGCATATGTAGGACCCATGGATCTTAAAAGTGGAGCCGTGTGTGGGTTTTGCAACTGTTTGGGCAGGGTTAGATGCTGTTTTGAGTTGGTCTGTCCTGGTCTGTGGGTAGCTTGCTTCTGACGATCTTGGAGAGGCTGGGGAGTTTGGTGACCAGAAAAGGGAGTTCAGGAAAACTTTGCTGGAGAGGTCCCCGTTGAGTATGGGTTATAGTTAGAATTGTAGGACTGGAAGAGACCTTGAGGTCCTCTAGCCCAGTGCCCTGCATTCAAGATAGGAATAAGTATTGTCTAGACTGGGGTGACCAAACTGAGCCTGAGAAGGAGCCAGAATTCACCAATGTACATTGCCAAAGAGCATCCCCGCTGATCAGGGCCTCCCCCTCCTTCCACACATCTCCCAGTGAGCTGTTTTATAGCATACAGGAGGCTCTGAGGGGGAGGAGCAAGGGAATGGGAAGGAGTGAAGTAGGAGCAGGTCCTGTGGGAGAGCCAGAGGTTGAGCAGTGAGCGCCCCGGCACATTGGAAAATTGGTGCCTGTAACTCCAGCCCCAGAATCGGTGCCTATACAAGGAGCTGCATATTAACTTCTGAAGAGCTGCATGTGGCTCCAGAGCCATAGGTTGGCCACCCCTGATCTAGACCATCCCTGACAGGTGTTTGTCTAACCTGGTCTGAAGAATATCCAATGATGGGGATTCCACAACCTCCTTAGACAATTTATTCCAGTGCTTAGCTGCCCTGACAGGAAGTTCTTTCCCTACGGCTAAGCTAAATCTTCCTTACTGCTATTTAAGCCCATTGCTTCTCATCCTTGAACATCAGTGTCATGGAGTCCCCGGGGCAAGGGTCAGGAACTGCTCCCTATGAAGCCAGTCAGGACTTCAGGGGGAAGCTTCCTTTCCGTAAACAGCCTGTCTTCAAGGCTAGGAGCTTCACAGCTTACAGCTTCCACCTTCCTTGGTCTGACCTCGGAGCATTCAGCACCTTCTGCCCCTCCGTGCACTTCCCCCAGCGAGCCCAGCCAGGCAGAGTCCTGGGGAAGCCCGTGGGTCTGCACCCCAACTCCACAGTCAGACGTGATTCTCAGCCACGGAGTCCTCTCAGCCACGGAGTCCTCTCAGCCACGGAGTCCCGGCGCCATTCCCCATCTCGGCGCCAGTCGGACTCTCGGCACCGGTCTCGTTCACGATACGGATCTCCAGCCCGGTACCACTCACCGTCAAGGCGACGGTCCCGTTCCAGGTCCCGGTATCGTTCGAGGCATCGATCCCCGTACAGATCGTACAGGAATCGCCCAGCCTACAGGTCCCGCTCTAGATCCTGGGACCGCAGCCACCGGCGTTCTCGGTCGCGGCACTGCTCAGCAGCACCGCAACGGCAGGAAGCCCCCTTGGCACCTCCTTGGCCGTCTAGGTCGACCTCTGCTTCACCCCACTCGCAGCAGAGTTTTGATAGAGACCGGGCACCGGACCAGCCCTCTGCCTTGCAGAGGCAATGGCCGGGCCAACCCTCGGACCAAGCCCAGGGCTCCTCTCAGTGGCCCTTTTGGAACCTCTGGGCATACCATCAGTCCCAAGGGGCCCCTTTGGGAGCATCTCTCGCCTCAGAATCGAGAGTCCCTGAGGCTACTCTTAGCCACCCCCCGGCCAGTGAGTTATACGGGCCGCGGCCACACGCAGGGACCCACTCATCAGGGTCAGCGCCTTCCCATGCCCTCCCCCCCGAGCAAACTTCGGAGACTCTCCTACAGGGATCCTCCTTCTCATCCTTGCCTGATGAAACGGTGGCAGGCACTTTGGTGTCCAGTCCCCCACCTGTTGACCTGCCAGCCCACCAGGCTCTCCTAAAAAGAGTAGCCAAAGGCATGAACCTTCAAGCAGAGGAAGTAGTCGAGATAGAGAATCTGGTGGTTGACATTCTCTCTGCAGGCGGTCCCTCAAGGATGGCCCTCCCTTTGATTAAGACCATACAGAAGTCAATGGCCACCATATGGCAGACCCCGGCCTCCGTCCCCCCAACGGCCAAAGGGGTGGAATGCAAATACTTTGTCTTGGCCAAGGATTATGAGTTTCTGTTCACACATCCCCAGCCTTGTTCCTTGGTGGTGACTCCGTGAATCAGAAAGAGCGCCACGTCCAACAGGCCCCGGCCCCTAAATCTAGAGAGGTCAAACAGTTGGACCTCTTTGGCTGTAAAATATACTCGGCAGGGGGTTTACAGCTGAGGGTGGCAAATGAACAAGCCCTCCTCAGCAGATATACCTGTAACTCTTGGGACTCGATGCAAAAATTTAGGGACCTAGTACCGGCAGAGTCCAAGGAGGAATTCGGAGCCTTCCTGACGGAAGGTAAAAAGGTAGCCAGGACCTCCTTACAGGCAGCCTTGGGCTGAGCGGACTCCGCAGCTAGAACCCTAGCCTCTGGGGTAGCCATGAGGCGCATCTCGTGGCTCCAGGAGTTGGGGCTTCTGCCGGAGGTCCAGTACACTATTCAGGACCTGCCATTCGAGGGTTTGGGCCTTTTCTCAGATAAGACCGACTCTCGTCTCCAAACCCTAAAAGTCTCTAGGGTGACGATGCGCGACTTGGGAATGCACACTCCAGTTACACAGAGAAAGCCCTTCAGGCCGCCGCCACGCCGCTTTTACTCGCCACCACACACCGCTTGGGACTCCTACCGGAGAAGAGGGCGTGGAGGCCACAGGCACTCATCTTCCGGCCAGCCAGGTCGGTCCCAGCGGGCCCAGAAGCCCCCTAAAGGAAATAAGCCTAACTTTTGAAAGTGCGCCCGGGGGCAGAGTACCAGCCATAAATGTGGATCCTCCATTTCAAAACAGACTGTCTCACTTCCACCGTGCTTGGTCCAACATATCCTCAGACCAATGGGTTCTTCGCACAGTGGAACTGGGATACTCACTCCAGTTTTCCTCCTTCCCATCCTCCCTCCCCATCCCTCTTCAGGGACCCCTCTCACAAGCAACTCTTCTCACAGGAGGTATGCTCACTCCTTTCTCTAGGGGCCATCGAACCGGTTCCGGAGAAGGCGAGGGGCAAGGGGTTCTAGTCCCGCTACTTCCTTATACCCAAGGTGAAAGGAGGCTTAAGGCCCATCCTGGACCTTCGCGGACTCAACAAGCACATGGCCAAGCTCAAGTTCCGCATGGTCTCCTCGGGTACAATCATTCCCTCCCTGGATCCCGGGGACTGGTACGCTGCCCTCGATATGAAGGATACATATTTCCATATTGCCATCAAGCCATTGCACAGGCGCTTCCTTAGATTCGTGGTGGCCCACGAACACTACCAATTCACTGTCCTTCCCTTCGGGCTATCCACGGCACCCAGGGTGTTCACCAAGTGCATGGTGGTGGTTGCAGCATTCCTACGCCAACATCACTTTCAAGTTTACCCGTACCTAGACAATTGGCTGGTAAAAGGCATGTCACAGGAACAGGTATGCTCTCAGGTAAACCTGATCTTAGATACGTTCAACCGCCTGGGAATTCTCCTCAACGAGGAGAAGTTCACCCTAAAGCCCACCCAGAGGTTGGAATTCATAGGGGCCCTCCTGGACTCCACCACGGCCAGGGCCTCCCTACCTGTGGCCCGCTTCAACACCATCAACTCGACCATGCGGAGCGTACGCGCCTTCCTGACCATCACCGCACGAACGTTCCTGAGCCTCCTAGAGCACATGGCATCATGCACATATGTCACCAGACATGCCAGGCTGCACCTTCGTCCGCTACAGGCGTGGCTAGCATCAGTCTACAGGTCTCACATAGACGACCTCAACTCTCTCCTCACCATTCCCGACAACGCCCTGAATGCTCTCAGCTGGTGGTCGGATCAGGATCTCATCTGCGAAGGTGTTCCCTTTCACCCCCCGCAGCCGTCCCTGTCCTTGGTCATGGACGCTTCGTCCCTCGGCTAGTGGGCACACGTTGGGGACCTCAAAACCCAGGGCCTCTGTTCAGCGCCTGAGCTACTCCTGCACATCAGTGTCAGGGAACTCAGGGCAATACGCTTAGCCTGCCAGGCTTTCAGGGCTGTACTAACAGGCTATTGCATATCAGTGCTAATTGACAACAACACAGCCATGTACTATATCAACAAACAGGAAGTGATACAGTCAACCCCCCTTGTGCAAGGAGACTATTCTTCTCTGGGAGTTTTGTATAGCCCATGCCATTCACCCAGTGGCAACAGTCCTCCCAGTGGTGCAAAACACATTTGAGGACTGCCTCAACAGGTCTTTTAAATCACACAAATGGTTGGTCAAAAGGCATAAAGACTTGCCCATAGTCTCTCAGTCTCAAAGTGTTCTGAAGCACATGGCCCTTGCCCAGTGAGTGCTACTTAGATGATGGCGAGTCCCTCCATCATAACAAGGGCCAAGTATGTGTCCATAGTCCTTCATTCACCAAATCAGGGTAACATCACTTTATATTTTCTGCCCCAATAACATAGAAACTGGGGCTCCCACATCAGCCGAAGTGGCCATGTGGGCTGCTGTGGGCTCAGGCTAGGCGCAGTGGGTGTGTCTATGCAAATGAATCAGCCCCAAAGTTATTTTCCAAAACTCACTGCAATTCCCATAGTTCGCCACCAAATGTCAGAATATATCTCATTCCTGACACTGCTTACACTTGTAACAACTTTTTATCTACTTGAAAACTGTTATCATGTCCTTCCTCAGTCTTCTCTTCTCCAGACTAAACAAGTCCAGTTTTTTCAATCTTCCCTCATAGGTCATGTTTTCTAGACCTTAAATCATTTTTGTTGCTCTTCTCTGGACTTTCTTCAATTTCTCCACATCTTTCCTGAAATGTGGCACCCAGAATTGGACACAGTACTCCAGTTGACATTTAATCAGCATGGAGTAGAGCAGAATTACTTCTCGCATCTTGCTTACAACACTCCTGCTAATGCATCTCAGAATTATATTGACTCATATTTAGCTTGCGATCCAGTATGACCCTTAGATCCCTTTCTTCAGTTCTCCATCCTAGGCAGTCATTTCCCATTTTGTATATGCGCAACTGATAGTGGAGTGCTCTGAATTTGTCCTTATTGAATTTCATTTTGTGACAGATTCTTCTGGGGGTACCACCTGGAACTGGGGTTCCACTGAGCCCTTTGACTCACCAGCCTGGGCTCCCTCTCAGCACTGTGCTGCTCTGACAGACTATAGACCGTTCCCAGTCCTGCACTCCCACTAGCATTCACACAGGCAGGGGACAAACCCAGCTGTAGTTGCATGCAGGCTTTGGACAGCCACAGCATGATCCAACAATAGAGAGGGTACAGCCAAAATAACCCCCAGTCTGGGACCCCAGAGCTGTACCATCCTGCACTGATCAAAACCCCGACCAGTATGAATTTATTACCCAGTTCTCCTCTCCCTCGGTGTGGAGAGGACAATGCATACTTGTTTTAACCAGGCTGAGATTTTCCCCCAGACACTTCGGCCACAGGTTTTAGATAAAGCAAAAACCAAGTTTTTTAACTACGAAAGATTATAAGTGATAGAAAACAAACCAAAGGAGATTACCTAGTAAATTAACAGAACCACAAACTAAACCTAAAATTCTAGAAAGGTTGGATATGAATTAGCAAATTCTCACCCTGGCTGATGATACAGTCAGGCTTGCAGATTCTTAAGGGACTAGCTTCATTTGTTTTGCAGCTTGGGATCTCGTACGCTGTTCCAAGACTTTTTCTTTTGGAGCTTCTCTCTGTTGTTGAGTTGTGGGGGAGTGAAAGACAACCCATGATGTCACTCCAGGCCTTATATAGCTTTTTCATTCGGTAGGAACTGTGTTTCAAATTTGGTTCCCAGACCAGTGTTTGGGGAAAATACAGGTACCCAAAATGGAGTCCAGAGACATGTGATCTGGTCATGTGTCCTTGCAGAGTCATAGCAGCCATAATTTACAGGCTAGCCTTCTGAATGAAAGCTAAGCTGTTCCACAGTCCATTGTCTTTGTTGATGAGCCATTAGCGCTGTTTGACTTCTTCATTTTTTTACCTGAAAGGCTGGCTGTAGGTGTTATCCAGAATAAGCCCATTTGAAATACAGATACCTAGTCAGTATTCATAACTTCCGATACAAAAATGATACATGCATATGTCATAGGGGGTGGGGGAGTCCAGTTCCTACCCCCCACCCCACTTCCTGGAATTCACAGTGATTCTTAGCCAGCCAGTAGATCAGAAGGTTTACTTGAGATGACAGGAACACAATCCAACTCCGAGCTTGTCAGTACAAACAGGACCCCTTAGTCAGGCCCTTCTGCGGGGCAGGGAGATAAGACCACAAATCCGGGCTCCCTCCTCTTCCCCAGCCAGCTTCTACTCCCTCAGAACCCTGCAGCCGTCTTCCCTTTCCTTTGTTCACTTCCTGGGCTCTAGGTGTCATCTCCCCTCCCGCTTCTCATCTCAGGTTACAACTCCAGGTATCCCCCTTCAGAGAAGCCTCCCCTCTCCAGTGAAACTCTTGAGATCATGTCCACCCTCCTCCCTGCTTGTCACAGCATACAAATAGGATAATCATACTCAGTAAATCATAATTTTCTAGTGACACCTTACATGACCATATTGTACAAAATGCATCATAATTATGCCATAATCATCCTAATTATATTACTACGACGAATATGGAATGTAGTGTCTGTCGCACATCCTATTTACTTCAGACCATTTCTCCAGTTTGTCCAGATCATTTTGAATTTTAATCCTATCCTCCAAAACACTTGCAACCCCTCACAGCACGGTGTCATCTGCAAATTTTATAAGTGTACTTTCTGTGCCATTATCTAAATCACTGGTGAAGATATTAAACAGAACCAGACCCAGAACTGATCCCTGTGGGACCCCACTCAATATGCCCTTCCAGCTTGACTGTGAACCACCTATTCTCTGTGAACGATTTTCCAACCAGTTATTTACCCACCTTATAGGAGCTCAATGTATGTTGTATTTTCCTAGTTTGTTTATGAGGAGATCATGTGAATCAGTATCAAAAGCCTTGTTAAACTTAAGGTACATCACATCTACCACTCCCCTCCCCTATCCTCAAGGCTTGTTACCTTGTAAAAGAAAGCTATTAGGTTGGTTTGACACAATTTGTTCTTCACAAATCCAGGCTGTCACTTATTGACATTATTTTCTAGAATTCTGCAATTTGATTGCTTAATTATTTGCTCCATTATCTTCCTGGGTACTGATGTTAAGCTGAGTTATCTGTAATTCCACAGGTTGTCCTTATTCCCCTTTTTATAGATTGGCACCGTATTTACCCCTTTTCCAGTCCTCTGGAATCTCTCCTGTCTTCCATGACTTTTCAAAGATAATCGCTTATAGCTCAGGTATCTCCTCAGTCAGCACCTTGCGTATTTTAGGATGTATTTCATCAGGCCCTGGCGACTTGAAGACATCTAACTTGTCTAAGGAATTTTTAACTTATCCTTTCCCTATTTTAGCCTCTGATCCTACTGCCTCTTCACTGGTATTCACTCACTGTTAGATGTCTGCATGTATAGAGACGACTAGAGCATGTGTGCTGAAATGCCATTTACAGTTGAGGGCAGTGCAGTATTGATGATCAAGTTTTAACTCTGATTTTTCTTGTGTCTTTGGTTTATTTCTTTCTTGTCTGGATGACTAATTAACTGGGGATTTTAGTCAAAAAGTAGATGGCATCAACATGTTCTACATTTTTCTCTAGCCTTTGCAAGGAGAAGTAACTGTTCTGATTGCATGAAGGTTTGTTTAAATTAACATACTCTGTCTTCTTCAATGTTAGAAAAATACTCCAATATTTATAGTAAAAGGTACTTGGCTAAAAGAAGTACCCATGTGTAGGATAATTCTTACTTGATCTCTTTCAGCCCTGGGTCCAGTGTAGTAATGGAACAAAAGAGTAACCTAATGCCAGGCATGAGAGCACCCAAGTCTTTGCCATATAGCCTATCCTGGAAAAGCAGTAAGTACAAAGGCAGGTGGTCTCCCTATGCTGTAAGATGGGACCTACATGTTAGCCCAAAATGGAATGGGATAACTTTTCTCTGTACTTTTATTCCTTGTGTTAGCATTCTCCTACATAAATGGACATGATTTTATTACCACCATCAGCAAGTGGTGATGGAGAGCTCTGTAACATAGTCCTCCCTAGAAGCAGCTGCATTTCTGTGGTGGATGGAGTGTCTTCTGTGTGCAGATTTTATTTCTCTGTAGGTGGCATTATGTCAAAGGTTGTCTGGCTCCACGTATTGCCCTCATTACTATAGCATGTGACATCAGAATGTCAGATTATTATTTACCCCTACTGGTTGAACAAAAGTTGAAGCTTACAAACATGTCTGAGTTTGGCACAGAGGAGCTCAACACAGTTGTAGCTTTTCAGGTATATCTGCAACTGGAGTCAGTGGAAGCTGTACACGTGTGTAGCAGCTGTAGCATCTGGTTTTGCAAAACCTGATTGAAATCTCATAGCTAGGGTGTGTCTATCCAAGGAAACCTACGAGCATTCCTTCCAAGAGGATGTAACATAAACAGAAAGGGCCATTGTTATTTGGAATAACTGTTCACATCAGAAGTCACCCGCATAGTGGTTTAGTAATGTGTATTGCTGAAGGAATTCTGAGCTAAAAAAATTAAACATTCTGCACCCAATATTTTAAAATGCTGCATATTTTATTTGTCAAAATAACACAATATAATCACACCCGTTTCAATTATTTTGGTAATTTATTTCAAAATACCTGTCAGCCAGTATGTTTGTAACAATACAGACCACAAAAAAGATTCCCCCAGGATTAGAGAGTCAAAGAAACTCCTACAACAACCCAGTTCCTGTTTTTCTGTTACGCTTTTGTTGGGCATCTGTTTGAGTGTGTCACATGTCAGCTGGGCACATCTTGGGAGAAATCTCTGCCCCTCCAATCTTAGATACCCACATCCCCATCCTCCCAGAGTGCAGCTGCGGGGTGCCCCCCTAGCCCAGACACCAGCACCCCCTCCACCCAGAGCCCAGGGATCCAGAGGGAGAAACAGCCTGATGCTGGGTCCCAGACTTGTACAGAGTTTCCTGCAGGCCTCTTCCTTGCTTCAGGACATGCTGGGAACTGCACCTGCATGGAACAGTCCAGCTCCCCCTCCCCTTGGCAGTGTCATGTATTTCCAAGTTGGAGGGATCCTAGGGAGGGAGTTAGATCCTAGGGAGGGAGTTTCATGTACATACACTATACTTACTTGAAAATCTTTTACCGCTTAGATAGCAACAAACACTAACTGGAAGGAGGTGTGACCCACCGAGCGTTTGTCTTAGTCCCTTTGTCAAACTGTAGCTGTGACGGACTGGCTATAAAGCTGTCCTGTTCTGGGGATGCCAGTGGCTTGAAAGAAAGCAAGATTATGCAAGATAATTCCTTTGAAGTAGCCGTTAGTTTAAACATTAGGGAGGATTATGGTCTTTTACTTTGGAGTATATGACAAAGTTTCCATTATCTGGGCATCTGTTCCCACTGTGAGCCCCACCAGCTACAGAGACTGTCTCCTTGATCTCAGGCAAGTTACTTAAGCACCCTGTACCTCAGTTTCCCCATCTATAGAATGGAAGGATAGTAATATTTACCTTGCAAGGTATCTGAGAAGATAAACATGTGACTTATAAAGCATCCTCAGATGAAATGTGATGGAGAAGCACAAAGTAGCATTATTGGGGTTTACACTTTGAGTAGGAATTTGCCAGTTAAAAACAGGCCTCCACTTTTGCAGAGCTCCCCACTGAAATACACCCATTATGTGTCACCAGCTGTAAATTGCTAGGCAAAAACGTGAATGAACTGAGAATGCCTGGAAAAATCATGGAGCAGGTCCTCAAGGAATCAATTCTGAAGCACTTAGAGGAGAGGAAAGTGATCAAGAACAGTCAGCATGGATTCACCAAGCGCAAGTCATGCCTGACTAACCTAATTGCTTTCTATGATGAGATAACTGGCTCTGTGGATGAGGGGAAAGCAGTGGATGTGCTATTCCTTGACTTTAGCAAAGCTTTTTATACGGTCTCCCACAGCATTCTTGCCAGCAAGTTAAAGAAGTATGGGCTGGATGAATGGACCATAAGGTGGATAGAAAGTTGGTTGGATTGTTGGTCTCAATGGGTAGTGATCAATGGCTCCATATCTAGTTGGCAGCCGGTATCAAGTGGAGTCCCCCAAGGGTCCGTCCTGAGACCAGTTTTATTCAATATCTTTATCAGTGATCGGGAGGATGGCACCCTCAGCAAGTTTGCAATTGTCACTAAACTGGGAGGAGTGGTAGATACGCTGGAGGGTAGGGATAGGATACAGAGGGACCCAGACAAATTAGAGGATTGGGCCAAAAGAAAATGGATGAGGTTCAACAAGGACAAGTGCAGAGTCCTGCACTTAGGACGGAAGAATCCCATGCACTGCTACAGACTAGGGACTGAATGGGTAGGCCGCAGTTCTGCAGAAAAGAACCTAGGGGTTACAGTGGACGAGAAGCTGGGCATGAGTCA
The DNA here is from genome assembly GCA_007922305.1 of Dermatemys mawii. NCBI lineage: Eukaryota > Metazoa > Chordata > Testudines > Dermatemydidae > Dermatemys > Dermatemys mawii. Next base: position 4,755,628 of record ML677378.1, read on the forward strand.
ACAGTGTACCCTTGTTGTCAAGAAGGCTAATGGTATTTGGGGCTGTATAAGTAGGGGCATTGCCAGCAGATCGAGGGATGTGATTTTTCCCCTCTATTCAGCATTGGTGAGGCCTCATCTGGAGTACTGTGTCCAGTTTTGGGGCCCACACTACAAGAAGGATGTGGAAAAATTGGAAAGCGTCCAGAGGAGGGCAACAAAAATGATTAGGGGGATGGAGCACGTGACTTATGAGGAGAGACTGAGAGAACTGGGATTGTTTACTCTACAGAAGAGAAGACTGAGGGGAGATTTTATAGCTGCTTTCAACTACCTGAAAGGGGGTTCCAAAGAGGATGGATCTAGACTGTTCTCATTGGTACCAGATGACAGAACAAAGAGTAATGGTCTCAAGTTGCAGTGGGGAAGGTTTAGGTTGGATATTAGGAAAAACTTTTTCACTAGGAGGGTGGTGAAGCACTGGAATGGGTTACCTAGGGAGGTGGTAGAATCTCCTTCCTTAGAGGTTTTTAAGGTCAGGCTTGCCAAAGTCCTGGCTGGGATGATTTGGGGTTAGCCCTGCTTTAAGCAGGCGGTTGGACTTGATGACCTTGTAGAATCATAGAATATCAGGGTTGGAAGGGACCTCAGGAGCTCACCTAGTCCAACCCCTGCTCAAAAAGGGACCAATCCCCAACTAGGTCAGGATTCATGTAACTATAACTCTGAGGTGCTGAGTGAATACGTTTCAGAAGCATAATGTCTAATAGGCTGGTTGTAATACTCTGATTTAAGAAAAATCTGAAAATTGGAATACACTATGTTAATCAACAACTCCTTTGCACCAAGCAGAGTATTTTTTTATCCTTTAAGTGCAGTTCTTTTGTCAATAGCAGTGGGGGTAGGCTGAGAGAGATATGATTAATTCCCAAGGAAATGTGTTTTGTTCAGCTGTTAGTCCAGAAAATTCTTGATGATATTAATTATATTGTTGTTACAACCGGGATCTCATGGTGCTAAGGGCTGTACAGAGAACAAAAAGACAGTCCCTTCCCCAAAGGGTTTAGAATCCAAGTAAGAATCTGAAAGTCACGTTGGCTTGTTTATTGCCAAGAATTAGAAATTCTGCAGCTGGAACTCAGTTTGACTAATCTGGCTATACACAAGCCAGCTTTCACTCTCAGCTGTGCTGGCTTTGCAGTGCTAACAGAAGTAGTTTGGTCAGTAAAGTAAGCAGAAAGATAACAAACAAATGCACATAAGTAGCAGGTCAGAGTAAAGGGAGCTGTCTAATAGCCTCGCTTTTCAAGCCAGAACTATACTTTAAAAATGAGCAGCAGTGAAGTTTGCATTTTGCCTTCAAAACTCTTTTTTTTGGACTCCTTTTAACCAAACCTGTCAGGTATAATCAGATTGTATAACTCATATTTAAAAAGCCATCCAGCCCAGGATATTGTACCAACTTCACAATAAAACCTGTTGGGTGCATGTGTTTAAGGAGTACAGGATGCATTGTTGGCAGTCCTCTGCTTTTTTTTAATTCAGAGGTGCATGGATGGCAAATTGGTACTTGAGAAACAACTGCTCATCAGCTTTTGCTATGGGCCATCACTATGGGCTGGCTAGCTGTGGTATGGAATAATAGACCATTTCCAGATGCTGGAAAGTAGGTACCCTGATTCCTTAGACACATGCACTCGGTCTTGTCACTGTGTGGGCAGGCCACCTTGGGAGTGTGTGCACCTGTATCTGATTAGATTTTCTAGTCACATTACTCTTGTGAGACGAGGTTTCTGAGGAGGATACTTGGGAGAAAGGGGGAATGGCTTAGCTCAATGCCTGAAGGTCTGCTGCTGCTGACTGACTTGACCTGCCCCGGCCTACAGAGACTGCAAGGGAGTCTGGTCTAGGGCATTTGCCTCTGGACACCAGCACAAGCCCCAAGCAATCTGTAGTTCATGTGTTGAGTGCAGGGTATGCACACAACTACTATAGGTGCACTTGCTCTGAGCAAGGCTGAGCGCCGTTGCCCAGCACATCCCTCTGTACCATCACAGTGCTGGTGTAAGGGGACTGTTGTTCCCCTACTAAAATTCAATGGAGGTATTTCGGTTGCTAGCTCCCAGTACCAAAGAAAGGTAGGGTTACCATCCGTCCGTCTTTCCCTGGAAATGTCTGGCCTTTTCATCTTTAAATAGCCGTCCGGGAGGAATTTGTAATAAGGTTAAAAGATCTGGGCTTTTCCCCTCCTCCCGACCCCTCCTCTCCCTGCTCCATGCAGAGTGCGGCGCGGCTGATAGGGCAGCTGGGCCTGATTGAGCTGTTCCCATTGGGCTTCCAGCAGCCAGGGGATGGGGGTGTGGAGAGGGATCGGAGCAGTCAGGGGACAGGGAGCAGAGGGGTTGGATGGGTTGGGAGTTCTGGGGGTTCTGTCAGGAAATAGGGAGCAGATGGATAGGTGTGGTAGTCCTGGGGGTCTGTCTGCGGGTAGGGATGTGAATAAGGGTTGGAGCAGTCAGCGGAAGGTAGGCGGTAGGGTCCTAAGGGGGACAGTTAGGGTTGGGGGGTCTCAGGAGGTGGAAGTCAGGGGACAAGGAACAGGGAGGCTTAGGTAGGGGGTGAAATCCTGGGGGGCAGTTAGGGGCAGGGGTCCCAAGAGAGGGTAGTCAGGGGACAAGGAGCAGGGGAGGGTTGGGAGTTCTGAAGAGGGCAGTCACGGGATGGGAAGTGGGAGGGAGTGGATGAGGGCAGAGCTAGGGCAGGGCTCCACCCGCCCCCATGTCCTCTTTTTTGATTGTTGAAATATGGTAACCCTAGTTGAGAAGGAATTTCCCCCCAGTTCAGATTGGCAGAGATCCTGGGGGGTTTCACCTTCCTCTGCAGCAAAGGCCTGGGTCACTTGCTAGTTTGAACTAGAGTAAATGGTGGATTCTCTGTCACTTGAAGGCTTTACATCTTGACTTGAGGACGTCAGTAACTCAGCGAGAGGTTCGGGGTCTATTCCAGGAGTGGGTGAGGTTCTGTGACCTGCAATATGCAGGAGGTCAGATTAGATGATCGCTATGGTCCGCTCTGACCTTAAAGTCTATGAGCCTCTGAGAAGCCTGATTAGTGACTACGCTGCTTTCTGGCTCAGATGTGGAAAAGCCAGCCTGCAGGATCCGGCTGTAAGCTGCACATTGAACTGGCCCTGAAATGCAGTCACCTCCTGGGTGGATTCATAGAATCATAGAACTGGAAGGGACCTGGAGAGGTCATCTAATGCTGTAGCTGTTTAACACAGAAGTTAAACAATGCAGAAATGCTGAGATAGGAGAGTATAGCAGTGAGATCAGGACAGGATCTGCAGAAGGATCCAGGTTAAACCGCAGAGGAATGCAGGGAGGTAGCAAACGCTCACCCACCCAGCCTGGGATTTGACCCTTTGGATTGTCACCCTTAGTTTGAAGTCCCATCTTAAAGATGGTAACTCCAACAACAGGGAGTGCTGGCTCTGAGCTGAACGAAGTGCCACCTACTGAGCACAGCCAGCCCTGCTCACTGTTGTGTACAGGTCTCCCATCTCCATAATAGCCTGTTTAGCTTGTGAGCACTACTATGATCACTTCGTCTGACAGAATGTCCTTTGCAACAGCTCAGAACAGAATGGAATGACCATTTCTCCTTCTTTCTAACAGAAAATCAATGACAATTTCCAAGACGACATCCCCAGCTTTCTCAGCAAAACTATCAGTTGCACATTTCTGCTTCAGTGGAGAACATCAGGACGAGAGCTGGCTGAAAAATCACATCACGTTTCTCTGAGTGTTTTGCGAGCAGTTTTGTTGACTCAAAAGAACCAGGTTTTTGTTCTGATTTTGTATTTTCTTCAGAATATTGTTGTAATCCAAAAATGTTAAGGGAGGTTTCCAAACACTGTCACTTTCAACATATTACATCTCCCAATTCTGAAATAAAACATGTTTGATTTTGTGAAAAAATCAACATTTGAACAAAATGGGCAATGGGTGAAAAATGGTAAATAAAAGCTGAAAAATTAGGAAAAGAGGGAGAAAAATTTATAAAGAAAAAATTCAAAATTTTAAGAAAATCAACTTTTTTTTGCACAATGTCCTTTTTATTAAAAAAAGGAATAAAACATTGTCCAAAAAATATCTATGAACAGAAATGTCAACATCCTCTCCTCAAGTGAAAAAAAGAAAATCTGAATTCACTTTGGCCAAATTCCTACATCTTTAATGATATTCTGCCAACCTCAAATTCCTCTCAGCTACTGGTAGTATTTGGCTTCACTTTGTGTCCTAAACTTCCTCCTGAGGTCATTGAGAGATGGCACGCCAGTGCACAGCACAGCACTGAAAGAGGGTCTGGCATTTGAACTGCAGGGTGCTTTGGGATCTCCTAGGGGACAGGCCCTATGAAGAGCTCAATAGGGACAGATGTTGCTATTGCGCCCCTCTCTGGGCTGCAGTGGAGCTGGTAGCACAAGTCTCCCTCATGCCTCCTTAGCCAGGGATGGCTTTCGCTGGTTCCCCTCTAATTGGAGCAGCAGGAACACGACCCTTTGAAGTCAGTTTCCTCTTTTAAAGCAGTTTTGGTTTGTGACATCTTGTGTTTGTCAAGATAAGACAAAGCAGGCAGGAAGGGAGCATCATTCAGCGGGGAGACTGACAGTCATACAGAGCTGGGGAACGTTGCTTATTGCTGACAAGAAGCGAGGATGCGTTGAAAGATTTGGAGGTAAAGAATGTTCATTCCTTCACTTGTTCTTTTTGTCCTCTACGAGAATTTCTTTCACGTTCCCGTCTTCTCTGAAGCGAGGCCCAGCGCTGCTCAGCTGAACAGCGAGATGGGGAGGGGGGAAGAGGCCGTTTGTGTGGCTTCTGAGATGGCCTTGGCTTTCATTCTGCTCACATCATGCATGCTCCGTACCTGGCAGATTGGAATGGAGATAGCAGAGCAGATTCACCCTGACCAGCTCCGAGAATGACTCACCGGTGGCTGGGAGCACGCAGTGAAATATAGCTTGCCACTTCAAAGTCAAAGTTCCCTTGAGCAGAACCGGCCTGATTCTTGCTGTCACACTGCTGAACAGGTGTCCACTGACCTGACAGCATTAGCAGACAGCAACCTTCCCCCCTCCGTGGCAGAGAGCTAATGCGAGTGGTTCCATGGGTGACTGTTCTACTTAGAGATGCGATTTGTGTCTCAGAAACAGGGGAGTTAGGGTTCCAGACAAATCGGAGGCCGGTACGGATCTCTGCAGCTGCCACTTCCAGCTCAAGATGAGTCATCTACAAGGCTCGGAGAGGAACCAGATGGCAGCAAGCCACTGGCGAGACACAGGATGAGACTTTCTTTCCATCATCGGCTGAAGCATCAGGCGTCAGCCACTGCTGGAGGCTGGGTTCTGGACTAGAGGGACTGCCTTAGTGGGTGGCCCAATGGTCTGACCCAGCGTGGCTCCACCCGGACAGCAGAGTGATTTAGTGCCCCACGGTATGGTGTGTAGTGATCGAGCTTTTGGCGATCGATTTATCGTGTCTCATCAAGGCACGATAAATCGATCGCCAAAGGTGCTCCCATCAACTCCAGAACTCCAGCTCGCAAGCTGGAGTCGACAGGGGAGCCCGCTGCTGCCGTGAGGACGGCAGGTAAGTCAGCCTAAGATGCACCGACTTCAGCTACGTTATTCACATAGCTGAAGTAGCGTATCTTTGGTCAACCCCTCCCCCTAGTGTAGACCAGCCCCCCAGAAATATTCTGGGCAGAACAGATCAGAGGCGCAACACCAGACCGCCCAGAACCAACCACCTGATTGAGGCCCAGACACAGCAAAACACTTAGGCATTCTGTAACGTTGACCCCATGAACAGCCCCTGTCGTTGTGTGCTGACAACCAGACACGAGCCTAAATGCTTGCCTGAACTGAGGCCGTACCCTGCTCCTAGATCCACGTGTCCCAGTGCCGGGTTTACAATGGCGCCATAGAGCCAGGCCCATGCTCAGAAGGGGCTCCGGCCTGCTCTGCTTGCGCTGTTCCCTGAGACCCTGCCTGCCCCCTGAATCCCCCGTGCTCACCACTTGCTCCTCTCAGCCTGCCCGCTGGCTCCTCTCCCCCATCCCACAATCCCTCCCCCAAATACACCTCTGGCCCAGGCAGTCTCTGCTTCCCACCACCTGCGGGGCCCCACCAGTCTCCCTGGAGCTGAACCACCTGGGACTAATGCAGACGCCTGGCCAGTCTCGGCCAGCATGAGGGAGCCAGCGGGCAGGCAGGGGCTCAGGGCACAGTGCAAGAAGAGCAGGCCGGAGCCTCTTCTGAGCATGGGCCTGGCTCCATGGCACCATTGTAAAGTGGGGGCACTGTGTGCCGGTTTGTAAATAGTGCCCTCGCACTAGGCTGGGTGGAGCGGGGATGCCCCTGCCATGCCATGCCCGTGGCTGGCCCCTCGCTCTGGGGACCGAACCCACCTACCCCGCACCATGCTCCATTGTCCCCGTGGGGGCCCACAGATGTGTTTGGTGCCAGGCCCACAAAAGGTTTATCTGGCCCTATGTGTCCTGTTCGTAATTAACCATCCCTTCCCACTGCCATAGGCTCATTTGACTGAGGCTGGGTTACTGCAGCGAGTCCCCTGCTGTGAGGAGTCTGATGTCGTCACTGGGCGTGTGCCATTACCATCCATTTTCAAGCATGGCATGGAGGATGCGCCCTCGGCCAGATCACCGCTCAGGAGCATTGCTAGACAAGGCCAAGAGGCTTCCCTGGCACTTGCGTCAGTGCTACATCCGGGCATCTTCGCAGTGGGACAGACGGGCCCATCTAGAGCCTCCAGCACAGTGGTTCCGGCAGCTCTCTATGCCTCTGGGCTGGGGCTTAGGGGTGTCAGGGCTCAGTTCCTGGCTCTGCTCCAGACTCCTTACGTGAGCCTGAGACCAGAGTCATTTCATCTCTCTGGGCCTCATTTCCCCATTGTAAAATGGGGACAGCAATCCTTCCTGTGTCTGCTCGGACCGGCAGCTCTTTGGGGCACGGGCTGCTCTCACTGTGTACCTGGAAAATGGGGGCTCTGAACTCTGCTGTGGCTCTAGATGCAGCTTGAATACAAATAATGAGTCATAATGATGCATTTCGCTTCGTCTGGTCCGTGAGTGGCATCCGATTGCCTTGGTGTAGACTTGCTCTGCACTGAGTCTGTTTGCCAGGTCTTGTCTACATCTCTCCGTTACTGGGACGTGTCCCCGTCTCTCTTTTGCCGGGACGTGTCCCTGTCTCTCTTTTGCCGGGTCGTGTCCGTGTCACGCCGTTATTGAGTTGTGTCTGCATCTCTCCTTTGCTGGGTCGTGTCTGTGTGTCTCTTTTAGAAATAGAAATAAAATATCATAGTTGGAAGGGACCTCAGGAGATCATCTAGTCCAGGAGAGATGCAGCTACAGCCTGTGGGGGATTTGAGCATGGGCCTGCTAAACCCAGGGTTTTGAGCTCAATCCTTGAGGAGGCCATTTGGGGATCTGGGGCAAAAATCTGTTGGATGATTTAATTGGGGATCAGCCCTGCTTTGAGCAGGGGGTTGGACTAGATGATCTCTTGAGGTCCCTTCTAACCCTGATATTCTATGACACTTTCTATTCTATGACCACAGCAGAAGCAAACAGCTGCAGGCAGTTTCCTTGCTCACAAATCCTGTGTTGGCCAGTCCAGCAAGTTCTGTGCCCAAGAAGTCCTACGCTGTGCATCCTCTCAGGGTAACATTTGTGACTCCTTCCCTGGCTTCCTACCTGTGACACACACAAACCAATAGCCTATGGAAGTCCCTCAGTCCACATGGGTTAGCTCTGAGCTGCCCAGTGCCCAGTTTGCAGCTGGCTTAGCGCCACAGTGTGGCTCAACTGTTCCTGCCATTGAGTCTGGAGGAGTGGGCCCTCGGCTTGAGCAGGTCTGTAATTGTCCTTTTGGCAAAACCACGCCATACACTTGAGCAAACACTGCTGGGAGAGTTTTCTGAAGGCTCCGGTCCTGACACCTGTGCAGCATACGATGCCCCTGCTCCTTCTCTGCCTTGGCCGGAACCTCCTTCACCCACAATGAGAGCTCAGAGGAGATAACACTGCAGGAGAAAATGTCTTTTCTGGATTCCCACCCCACCTACAGATCCCTGAATCTTCAGGGGTCACAGAGGCAGCTAAACACCAGAGCAGAAAGTCTCCTTCATGTGGACAGTACAGGGGAACAATCACTGCCTGCCCTGGCTGCCCTGCTGTAGCTTGTGGCCTCTCAGCCCCTCTCTCAGGTGCTCAGTGTGGGCAGTGGAAACCCGCAATCCCACTCCCAGGACCTGGCGATAGAGGAAGTGGATTTCCCAGCATTCTCTTTCCTAGTGAGAGGGGCTGATCCTGGCCTGTCCCTGTCCCCACCAGCTCCAGCATCTGGTCATGTTCTGGCAGGAGATTTTCCATTCCCGCCAGTACAGCAGATCCACGAATGACTCAGCCCCCTCAAACAATCACAGCAGGAGTTTTTCTTTTAATCTTTTAATGGGACATTTTGGAGCATCACCTATCTTCAGATGCCACCAAAATCCCAGCGCCCTGGTCAAGACCTGCTTAAGTCAAGCAGCCACAAGTGGCTTTGAGTAGTGAGGAGCAGTGGTAATTCTTGTATTCTATATGGGTGTCGCTATAAGGGTCCTTCTCCCAGAAACACTCACAGCACCAGTCAACTGCAGTCAGCTCTAGGGAGGAGCACAGCAGTGCACCAGCGCACTGCCCAGCGGTGGGAAGCTCCGGATATCAGAGCATCCCTCGGCCTAGCTGGTTTCAAATGTCCTGTGGGACCTTTAACAGCTCCATGCTGCAGAGAAGACAGGACTTCGGCTCTTGACATCTCATACGAATGCCTCCTTCCAGAGAAAACTGCCTGGACTCAGTTTATCTACCATCCCTTCATCCCTAGAGCACTGGGCAGGTGAGTCTTTCAAAGCTGAGCAGAGACGGGTCAGTCATCCCTGCCCAACAGCAGGGTTCATCCCAGCAGCCAGTGGCTGAGTTTACGCAGCACAGAAATGCCTCAGCACAACTGATACCAAATGGCCCTGCGTTGCTCCCAGCAGGTCAGTGCCAGGCAAACCGGCAGGGGGCAGTGGGGGGGAGGAGGTGCAGCCCTCTGGCGCATAGAGGACTCTAAGCCAGCGCTTGCCACCAACACTGGCACAGCGGGGATTCTTACCAGTTCCACCTGTTGAAGCTGCTGGAGGAGCGCAAGGGGCAGGTCCTGAAGGCCAGGCTATTTTAATCCGCTCTCCATTTCAGAGCTAGATGCCAGGTGAGGGGCTCAGCCCAGAGCCCTCCCTCTTGGCTATTGCAGCTGCGACACAGGGGGCCATGCATGCTATTAAAGAGCGATGGACTGGGGACGCCGCTTGAGTTGGGCTTGGGGCGGGGAGTGGATCTCCACACCCCTCCAGCCCCGCTCTGAGCCTGATGGGGAAGCAAATCTCACTCTCAGCGAGGATGACAGACCCTAGAGGCCGATGGCTCAGTTCACCATTGCCAGGCAGCCACTGGCACTAGTGAACCAGAACCCCCAAACCCATTCTCACACAGCAGCCTTGGACAGGCGTGCAAATAAACATGTGAGGTGCAGAGCAGTGTGATTTCACAACTGCCCAGGGCTTACTGTCTGCACGCCATGACCCTGTCAGGACCTTCTAACCATTGCCCAAGGAACAGCCTCATGCAACCTTCCTCCCCACTGCCTCCTCCATGGAGCGCTACAGAGCACTCTGTGCTGGGGCTCGTCATCAGCACACACCAGAATGAAAGATGAGAACCTCGTTACTAGTCTAGATTGATGCACGCTTCTATTTTCGAGCTCATCAATCATGCTATTAAATAATAATAAGCTTCCAGTGCTCCCTGCTGGTGGAGTGGCTTTGTCTGGCAGCACGTTCATTACCCAGATTAGATCCCACTCTTCCTGCGAGAAATCTGCACGGCAAACAAGCCCCGTCGGAACCGCTTCAAGACTCAATAATCCTCCCCCGTCACAAATCAGATCGTGCGGCCAGATGTGGCGCATGCTAGCCTGGCCTGTGGGACCTCAGATGGGCTTGCAGTTGGTCTGTCCTGCGTGTGTGCGCTGACTGAACCCAGCACGGCTGGATGTAGAGACCTTAGAGATTTAAAGGGGCCACACAAGGAAAACAGCAGGGCAGAAAAGCCACGGAGCTAAGTTCACCCACTGGGCAGAAGCACGGAGGAAAGGCCAGAGATGGTTAAAAATGCTGCCACATCAGGGGACTTGGTTCTCCCTCTTCTCTACCATAAAACCAGTGTCTCCCAGGGCTTCCCGGCATAGGACTCGGATCCAGGCCCCACAGCACTGAAGAGAAGCAGCTGGAGAAGCCAGTGCGCAGCAGGAGCTGGGAAAGGGACAAAAATGCAGCATAAGCCACAAGCCACAATGGAAATTTCATTTGCCTGACAGTTATCGGGGAGCCGTGATGGGCTTCTTCGAACTGGAAGGATGCTGCCCCCCCACCGGTTACCACCGGTATAGGATGATGCTAAGGGCGTTGGAGTTTTCTGCCCTACACCCACCCAGAGCCTCTGCCCCAGGTGTTGCCACAGGGGTGGGAGTTTTACATTGGGGTTGCCCCGTCTTGTTGAAGCCAAGCCCAGAGCAAACAGCCCTGTTTTCACAATCCCTGCTGAAGCGCATGCGCTTTACAGCTCCACCAAGGAGGTTTCTCAGCTGTGCACAGGAGGCAGTGTTCCCTAGTAGATAGGTCAGGAGTTCAGCAGACCTGGGCTCCAGTCCTGACTATACACTGGTTTGATGGTTGACCATAGGCAAATCACTTTCCTGCCCCATGCCTCAGTTTCCCCATCTGTAAAATGGGGATAATGCTACTGACCTGCTTCATAAAACAGCCCTAGAGCTGCTGATGAACAGTGCTCTATAAGGGCTGTAATATACATAAGAACAGCCATACCGGGTCAGGCCAAAGGTCCATCTAGCCCAGTATCCTGTCTTCCGACAGTGGCCAATGCCAGGTGCTCCAGAGGGAATGAACAGAACAGGTAATCACCAAGTGATCCATCCCCTCTCGCCCATTCTTTGCTTCTGGCATATCACTCCCTGATAACAGAAAGCCTCTTCCCCAAATAAACCAAACAGAACACTATTCCCTGGGGAAAGCGTGCAGCTAGGGTCCTAACCAGAGCTCAGGGCAGGCTGCTGGCTTCAATTCCCCACTGCCCTGCACCGCATATGGCTATTCGCATCAGGGTCAAGTGATGCAGTAGAGATTTACGCCACCTCTCACTCTGTCCTGGGGGTGATGCTGTGAGCATCCCCCCAGATTGGAGACCCCCAGTACTGCGCCTCCCGCAAACAACAGCTCCTGGCGTAGCTGTGAGCTTGGAAGGCACCATGCACACCTACGATGTTACATAAGTGTTTATTAATAATACTCGGAGGCTGCAGATTCTTCTGCACGTGGCTCCGCAGAGGGGAGCTGATGCCTCTTGCCCGCCAACATGATGCCCATGCAGCCTCGTTAGCCCTAAGGAGGCCGGAGGTAACTAACAGGGGTAGCAGTGCCGGGAAGGTCGGTGCCTGCATGCTGCTTTGAAAATGCAAGCACTGAGAATAGGGATTAACGACAACATCTTATTCCCCAAGTTATGCCTCTTGCGACAAACCCATGCGCAAGTCGGTGTGACTGCACTGCAGCCGCTCACAGCTCCATGGCAGCACGGGGCTTAGAAATCAGATCCTCATGAGCCAGGCCTCTGCCTCCTCAGCCAAAGAACATCCACCAGCTGTTAGCAGTGCAGGGGCTATGATACACAGCTAAACCGTGCTAATACTGCCCAGCTGGGTCATAACATAAAATAATTCAGCAAAACTTTCTGTTCAGGATCCCTGCTGGCTCCCTGCACGCACTGACTGCAGGGCTCATCCCGTCTAGAGCCAGGGGCAGGATCAGCACCAGAGGTGGTTAGAATCAAGATTAGTGATTTTGGAGGTCCAACAGGAGATGACTGAAAGGGGCCTGATCCTTGGGGGCTGGGGGGGGGGGGCGGTGCAGCACTCGCTGCAATCAGGCCCCTTTGGAGGTGTCTCAGGTCAGGATCCCAAACTCCCTGGGCACTTTGGAAGACCTTGCCTTTTGTGTTGAGCAAGCTCCAGAAGTCTCCCCATGCGAGCTCAGCTCCAGACCCGGAGATCTTCCCCTTTTTAAGTTTACAGCCAGAAGCACCAGCCTACCACTGCAAATTCCGGAGCGCAGGCTACAAAAGGAGCAGTGGAGGGAGGAAGAAGCCAGCTGTCCAGTTCCCTCTGCGTCTAACACCTCTGCCCCTTCTGGGGGGTCTCCCCCAGCCCCTCTACCTCCACAGGAGCACCCCAGCTCTGTAAGCAAAGGGGACGGGGGAGCTCATCAGGACTGGACATTGGGGTTCTCAGCCCACTCTGGGGAGCAACTCCCGGTGGAGGTGTGCAAGGGCCCCACATTCCATGCCACTTGGGTTATGTCCATGTTTGGAGCTGGGAGGGTGAGGCCTGGCTTGGGGAGACACTACACATGCCAGCTCTCATTCGGCCAGCGTGCTAAGTGACCAGAATATCATAGCCACAGTAACACAGGCAGCAGCTTGGACTAATCACCCAAGTACGTCCTCACAGGGTCCGGATGGGTTTGTGCCCGGGGCAGCTAGCCCCTCCCACCACTCTCTGCTGCCACAGCTGCCCTCTGTTTTTGGGGCTCCAGCTGAACTAGCAGGAGCACGTCTCCTCCAGCCGGGAGCCCAGCCCCAGCCCCACCTGCAGATGTCCCTCAGAGCAAACGAGGTGCCTTTCTTCCTGCCTCCCAACCCCAGGGTGGGTCCGCGCTCCTGTCGGCTTGGGCCGCAGGCCTGGGGACAAAAAGGCTGCAGGCCAAGCCCTGTCCAAAGCAACCTTCCGCTGCTTTGCACAAGCACAATCAGGTGGGATTTCGTACACACTCCTGTCAGGATGCACAAGAACCATCTCCCTCTCCCAGTGCTGGGCTGACTCCTGCAGGCTGGAGGGGAAGGGAAAGCAGCGAGGGCTGGCTTGCTGCTGGCACCAGGAGCTCTGACTCCAAGTGCCCCAAGAACAAACCTGCATAGGTGCTGGAACCCCCTGGCTTGAAGTGGTTTCCCTTATCACCAGGGTTTACAGTTTGGTTCAGTTGCTGTCAGCACCCCCACTATACACATGGTCTCAGCCCCCCCGCAGACCTGTGGGTGAGACGGTGTTGAGTTTGCACAGTCCGGGCCAGAGTCACACACTCATGAGCACGGCCTCCCTTCCCAAACCCCAGCTCCAGGAGCTTTCCCTTCATAAGCCAAAAGAGAGGGGGCCAGGTCATGTGTCCTGCAGTGGGGTACAGAGCCACCCATCTGCACTGGATCCCCCCTCAAGGGCACCTCCCCTTGCCCTGACCCTCTGGTCCTCTGCTCACAGGTTGGTGATTGGCTGGGGAGGGGCCCTGGGCCCACTGGAGAGACGCTGCCAGCACCACTGCTGGGGAGCCCTAGGATCCTGCCACCAGTGAGGGGGCTTCCTGCAGATGGCAAGGTCCATGGGGCCTGGGTCATAGCCACTGGTCATGCTGCAGGAGGGTTCCCCCCTCCCCCCGATGGAACGATCTTAGGAAAGCTTCATTTAGGCGAGATTGTCACTGAGCTCTCTGCTACCCCCAGATACTTTGAGATGCCCAGGAGTGAATAATCACGGAGTTTCTTACCCAGAGAAGTCCCTTCTGAGTCCCCATCAGAGCAAGGCCTGAGGCATGCTCAGCTCAGAAACTGCAAGGCTTGTATCCCTCCTAGGCTCTAGACCTCCTATGATGTCATGTGGCAGCGAGTTCCACTGGTTTATTACAGGTGTAAAGTATTAGCTTCTATCCGCTTGCCATTTCATTCCCCATGATGGTGAGTTATGAAAAGGTAAGACAAACTATCTTTGCTGTTCTATAGTTATTTGCAGTGTTGTTGTAGCTGTGTAGATCCCAGGGTACAAGAGAGACGAGGTATTTCTTATTGGACCAACTTCTGTTGGTGGCAGGTACAAGTTTCCGAGCCACCTAGAGCTTTTCGTCATGCTGCTTCCTTCCCCATCCCTGAAGAAAAGCTCTGTGTAGCTTGAAATCTTGGACCTTCCTTCAGCAGACGTTGGTCCAGTAGCAGATATTATTTCACCTACTTTGTCTCTCCCTTTACTACTCCGTTCCGTCCCCAGCGTCCATGCCCTTCGGATGCACTTCTTCTCTAATCCAACCAGTCCCAATCTTCCCCATTGCTCTTCATATGGAAGTCTCTTGAAGTCTCCATATTATTTTGGTCACCCATATTTTAGCCTTTTCTAAAGGAGGGATAGCTCAGTGGTGTGAGCATTGGCCTGCTAAACCTAGCATTGTAAGCTCAATCCTTGAGGGGGCCATTTAGGGTTATGGGCAAAAAATGTGTTGAATGATATAATTGGGGATTAGTCCTGCTTTAAGCAGCAGGTTAGACTAGATGATCTCCTGAGGTCCCTTCCAACCCTGATAGTCTATGATTCTGCTCTCTCTCTTTCAGTGACCACTATGCATGCTGCGTTCCAAGGAAGAGAATACCATTGATCTGTACCATGGCAGTCCAATAGTGGTAGGATTCTTCTCTGTTCTGTCCTTTAGGCAGCCTAACATCTTGTTTGCTTTTCTGGCTGTGGCTGTGCATTGAGGAGAAGTCTTCATTGAGCTGCACAGAGCTGTCATCTGAGAGATTACAGTTAATTGATGACCCAGCAACATCTCTGAGTAAAATCAAACTATTCCTTTCAATGTGCTTTGCCGTGCTCTCGTCCGCTGCCTGCTAACAGAATGCTTGGCAGCTAGTAAGACCCTTTGAATAACAGCAGACAGTAGCTGGTCTACTTAGATATAAAAATCTTTCTGAAATGATTGTCTAGCTGTCTTAGGTACTTACCTGGTCCCTGTGGCCAGAGCATCCGAGTGCCTCGCAATCTTTAATGTTAACCTTCACCTACCCTGGCAGTCAAGGCTGCACTATGAGATCTGTTCTCTAGCTGCAGAGCTCAGGCACAGAGGAACGACGGGCCTTGCCCAAGGTCGCCCAGACAGCCTGTGTCAGAGCTGGGAATTGACTCTAAGGCTGCCAAGATAGTCCTGGACCACTTGACCGCACTGCCTCACCTTTTGTGTTATCCAGCGTGCTCTGTGTATCACACGGGGCACTAGCTAGCTGCCACATCAACAGCCAGGAGACTCCCCTGTGAATTTATCTGTGTACTTCCTTGTAAAACACAACATGGTCCACAACGCTGAATAGCCAGCTGGTTCCCTGCACTAGCAGACAATTGCACCCTTCAGCCAACATAGTCCTGGATTTGAAGGGCAGACAGGATTATCTGGTGTGAGCTTCCATGTAACATAGACCAAGAGACAATTTTAGGCTCCTACCTCAAGAACTGATGTTTTTGCACCAGGTGGGACTTGAATCTTCCCTCCTCCACCTCACTAGAACAGTTAGTACCCCACCAGACAGACTGAGGCCAGCTCTCTGCCTGATATTTGGGTTTTCAGAAAGTCCAGCTCCTGGACTCAGGTGATTACAAGGGACTCGTGGCTTTCAAATTTTGTGAAAATAAGTTTCTAGCCCTAATGGCGGGTGAAAAGCTGGAAGAGGTGAGCCCAAAAGACACAAAGCCCAGAAGACAAACCAAAAATCCCCATGGTTGTTATTTTTAACCATCTCAGGAGTTCTGATCCGATCTCATGAGGGGTGACTGGCTCATGGGATTTGAATGCTTTGTGCTTAAATCATTCAAGGGCTCAGAAAAGAGCTACAAGACCAATTTGGGGGATGACCTAAGTGTCCTTGGCCTTGCCTCAACTCAGGGCACTGGGCTAGGTGGCCTCTTGGGGTCCCTTCCAGCCCTACACCTCTATGATTCTAGGAGGACTAGAAAACCTGCCTTAGAGTGATGGATCAAAGAAGTCCCATCTATTACATTACCAACAAATTGATGGGTAAGAGGTTACTTGCTCACAGTCTGAGAACACAAACAGGGGAAACTTTCTGAAAGCAACAGGCTCTTTAATTATCAAAGGCAGAACAAAACCCAGTGGCTGGAAGATGAAGCTCAACAAATTCAGGCTGGAAATAAGGTTCACGTTTTTAACAATGAATATCGTTGACCATAGGAACAATGGACGTAGGGACCTGGTGGATTCACCATCACTTGGAGTCCTTAAGCCAAGACTGGGTGTCTTTTTCAGAGATACCCCCTAGCTCAGTGGCTCTCAGCCTTTCCAGGCTACTGTACCTCATTCTGGAGGCTGATTTGTCTTGTGAACTCCAAGTTTCACCTCACTTAAAAACCATTGCTTACAAAATCAGACATAAAAATACAAAAGTGTCCCAGCCCACTATTAATGACAAATTGCTTCCTTTCGCATTGTGTCTGTATGTAGCCTGGTGTAAAACTAGGTAAATATCTAGATGAGTTGATGTACCCTCAGAAGACCCCTAGTTGAGAACCACTGCTCAAACTCATCTAGGAAGTCTGGGTTTGCTGCAGAGATCACTGGGTGAGGTTCTCTGGTCTGTGTATGAAGGTCACACTAGATAATCAGAAAGGTCCCTTACTCTGCACCACCCAGTATGTCTGCACATGGCACTGGGGTGTGATTCCCAGCATGTAGAAATACTTGTGTTAGTTTTCATCCAGCTAACATGCTAAAAACAGTAGTGTAGCCACAATAGCACAGGCAGTGGTGAGCAGTGGCACGAGTTTGCCTTGCCAAGTCTGTACCCATTGGGTTCAGATGGGTTAGTACCCAGCACAGCTGGTCGTTGTCATACTTCTTCACATGGGAATTTGACCAGGACACTTTGAACACTGCAATAGGGACGGGATCTTTGATAAGAATGTGCTCAGGACAGGGGCTTGTCTCCACTGAGAGATGGCTCCTCCCGCAGCCCAGGCATCCTAGGCTGGGTTGCTGGTTCACTGCTGGCCATGGACTTGACACCATTTCTGCAGCGATCTGGGATTTCTGTTGAAGTGGCTTAACCTCCTGGTGAGCACGTCTGAGCCTGCTCATCGCGGCGCTCACAGCCTGGGCTGGCAGGTCTGCAGCAGGGGAGCATCTGACGACAAATTCAGTTTTTTCAACTGAGACTTCAGAAGCAATCGTTCTAATTTCTACTTCATTTAAGTTTGTATTCACACCTTGCCATAGCCCCCTCTGCCCCTCTGAAATCTCACCTGCCCTTCCCCCTCCCCCTTAGCCCCCTGCTCCTCTGCAATCTCACTTGCCCTTCCCCCACCCACTTAGCCCCCTGCTCCTCTCCAATCTCCCCTGTCCTTAGAATGATAGAATATCGGGCTTGGAAGGGACCTCAGGAGGTTCTAGTCCAACCCCCTGCTCAAAGCAGGACCAATCCCCAACTAAATCATTCCAGCCAGGGCTTTGTCAAGCTGGGCCTTAAAAACCTCTAAGGAAGGAGATTCCATCACCTCCCTAGATAACCCATTCCAGTGCTTCACCATCCTCCTAGTGAAAAAGTTTTTCCTAATATTCAACCTAAACCTCCCTGTCACGGGGGGTGGGGGAGTCCCGTTCCCACACCCCCCACTTCCTGGGATTCACAGTGATTCTTAGCCAGCCAGTAGATCAGAAGGTTTATTTGAGATGCCAGGCACACAATCCCACTTAGAGCTGTCAGTACAAACAGGTCCCCTTGGCCCGGCCCTTCTGGGGGGCAGGGAGATGAGACCCCGAATCCGGGCTCCCTCCACTTTTCCAGCCAGCGTCTAACCCCTTTTCAAAAAACTCCAACGTCTGCCTGCCCTTTGTTCTCTTGCCAGCCCCAAGGTGTCAACTCCCCTCCCCCTCCATCTCAGGTTACAGCTCCAGGTTTCCAGGTCAGAGTAGCTTAGCCTCAGGAGTCATGTCCACCCTTCCCCCTACTTGTCACACTCCCCCACTGCAACTTGAGACCATTACTCCTTGTTCTGTCATCTGGTAGCACTGAGAACAGTCTAGATCCATCCTCTTTGGAACCCCCTTTCAGGTAGTTGAAGGCTGCTATTGAATCCCAACTCACTCTTCTATTCTTCAGACTAAATAACCCCAGTTCCCTCAGCCTCTCCTCCTAAGTCATGCACCCCAGCCCCCTAATCATTTTTGTTGTCCTCCGCTGAACTCTCTGCAATTTGTCCACATCGCTTCTGTAGTGGGGGGACCAAAACTGGATGCAATACTCCAGGTGTGGCCTCTCCAGTGCCGAATAGAGGGGAATAATCACTTCCCTCGATCTGCTGGCAATGCTCCTACTAATGCAGCCCAATATACCGTTAGCCATCTTGGCAACAAGGGAACACTGCTGACTCACTCCAGCTTCTCGTCACTATAACCCCTAGGTCCCTTTCTGCAGAACTGTCACTTAGCCAGTCAGTCCCCAGCTTGTAGCCGTGCCTGGGATTTTTGCGTCCTAAGTGCATGACTCTGCACCAGTCTTGGTTGAACCACATCCGATTTCTTTTGGCCCAATCCTCCAATTTGTCTAGGTCACTTTGGACCCTATCCATGCCCTCCAGCTTATCTACCTCTCTCCTCAGCTTAGTGTCATCTGCAAACTTGCTGCGGGTGCATTTTATCCCATTGTGCAGATTATTAATGAAATGTTGAACAAAACCAGCCCCAGGACCAACCCCTGGGGCACCCCACTTGATACCGGCTGCCAACTAGACATGGAGCCATTGATCACTACCCGTTGAGCCCGACATTCTAGGCAGCTTTCTAGACACCTTATGTCAAGAATACTGTGGGAGACCATATC
Organism: Dermatemys mawii; assembly: GCA_007922305.1. NCBI lineage: Eukaryota > Metazoa > Chordata > Testudines > Dermatemydidae > Dermatemys > Dermatemys mawii. The sequence goes on from ML677378.1 coordinate 4,774,492, forward strand.
AAAAGCTTTGCTAAAGTCGAGATATATCACATCCACTGCTTTCCTCACATCCAGAGAGCCAGTTATCTCATCATAAAAGGCACTCAGGATGGTCAGGCATGACTTGCCCTTGGTGAATTCCTGTTGACAGTTCCTGGTCACCTTCCTCTCCTCCAAGTGCTTCAAATGTATTCTTGAGAATCTGCTCCATGATTTTTCCAGGGAATGAGGTGAGGTTGACCTCACTGTCTGTACTTCCCTGGATTCTCCTTCTTCCCTTTTTTTAAAACTGGGCACTATATTTGCCTTTTTCCAATTGGCCAGACTTCCCCTGATCACCAGGAGTTTTCAAAGATAATGGCAAATGACTCTGCAATCACATCAGCCAACTCCCTCAGCACCCTTGGATGCATTAGATCTGGACCCATGGACTTATGCATGTTCAGCTTTTCTAAATAGTCCTTAACCTGTTCTTTCACCACTGAGGGCTGCTCACCTCCTCCCCATACTGTGCTGCCCAGTGCAGCAGTCTGGGAGCTGACTTATCTGTGAAGACCGAGGCAAAAAAAATCATTGAGTACTTCAGCTTTTTCCACATAATGTGTCACTAGGTTGCCTCCTCCATTCAGTAAGGGTCCCACGCTTTCCATGCCCTTCTTCTTGTTGCTAACAGACCTGTAGAAATCCTTTTTGTTACCCTTCACATCTCCTGCTAGCTGTAACTCCAGTTGTGCTTTGGCCTTCCTGATTACATCCACTTCTTGTAAGCTTCCTTTCTGTGTTTAAGATCAATGAATATTTCTCTGTTAAGCCAAGCTGGTTGCCAGCCATATTTACTATTCTTTCTGCACATCGGGATTGTTTGTTCTGGTGCTCTCAATAAGGATTCTTTAAAATACTTCTTTCCTCCTCACATTAGTCTCCCAGGGAATCCTGCCCATCAGTTCCCTAAGGGAGTCTAAGTCTGCTTTTGTGAAGCCCAGGGTCTGTATTTTGCTGTTCTCCTTCCTTCCTTTTGTCAGAATCCTGAACTTGACCATCTCGTGATCATTGCTGCTCAGGTTGCCACACACTTCTATTTCCCCTACCAATTCTTCCCTGTTTGTGAGCAGCAGGTCAAGAGGAGCACGCCCCATGATTGGTTCTTTCAGCACTTGTACCAGGAAGTTGTCCCCAACATTCTCCAGAAACTTCCTGGATTGTCTGTGCATTGCTGTATTGTTCTCCCTTCTCCTGCCTCCCCGCACCCTTAGTCCCCTGCCCCTCTGCTATCTGACCCGCCCTTCTTCCCCTACCTCTGCATCCTCAACTGCCCTCTGCAACTTCTGCTTTGCATTCCAGGAACCTCCAATCGTGGTCAGCTTCACTCAGCTCTTTCCATGCAATCAAAATTAATTTCATTTTATCTTTGCCCCAGCTTTCCTGCCCAGTGCCCCTCTGGGCTGCTTAGGTGCCAGAGAACTCGGACTAGCTGGTTTTATTTGCATGAACAAATCCAGACTGAAATCTGCTGGATCCATGTACATGAATTTAATTACGTTGGGGCCAGCCTATGCCAGGGAACATCCTCTAGCCAGGGGAGATCCTAAAAGCAACCCTCAGAGAGGACCTGATCCTGCCTTAAAACTGCTGATCATTCTTGCATCAAACTGGTGCTGAGAAAAGAGGGGCAGAGTCAGAGGGGACCACGAGGTCAGCCGGTCTCACCTCCTCCTCCAGCCTCAGCCAGCACCCGCACACTACACCTGACAACTGCAATGAGAGCAAAGTATTTCAGCCCATGGGAGACTAGACTGTTTTGTGCCACAGGCAGAGATCAGGATGGACTGAGGGGCACCGGTGCCAGAGGGTGATTAAATGAGATACGCCCAGATAATCCTGGCAAGTAATGAGTACCCACATGTTACAGAGGCAGCTGACACCCCCTCCTCCATCCCCGAGTCACCGTTAAACTGACCTGGGGGAAAATCCCTTTGTGACGGGTTTCCCAGCGTACAACCTGGAACAAGGGTACTGCTGAGCTCTTTGTCCTGCCAACCTAGGCTCCCTCTCACACTGCAAACCCCTTCAGGTCCTGCACTCACACAAACATCCATGCAGGGCCGGTTCCAGGCACCAGCCTAGCAAGCACGTGCCTGGGGCGGCAAACAGGAGCGGGGCCATTCCTTGTGCTCTCAGGACGGCAGTCTGGTGGCTTCGGCAGCACGCCTGCGGCAGGCCCACCAGACCCGTGACTTTGACGGCACGCCTGCGGCAGGTCTGCCAAAGCTGTGGGTCTGGCGGACCTGCTGCAGGCACGCCGCCGAAGCCATGGGTCTGGCAGACCTGCCTCAGGCGTGCCGCCGAAGCCGCCTGACTGCCTCCCTGAGAGCTTTTCCTTCGCTGCTTGGGGCGGCAAAAAAGGTAAAGCCAGCCCTGCATTCGTGGGCCGGGACATGCCCCGCTGAGTTACATGAATGCTTCTCCCAGCCACTTGTGAATAAGGCTACGTTTCTGTCATGGAGGTTACGGGATCCATGACTTCCAGAGACCTCCATGGCACTCTCTGCTTCAGCCCCAGGGGTTGCAGGACTCTGGAGCTGGCAGCCAGCGGGACCCTGGTAAACAGAAACAGAGGACAGCAGGGACAGGTGCCAGTGGGGCCCCTGCAAAGTTCCAGCGACAATGACAGACTCCTGGGGGGGGCCCTCCTCAGGGTTCCAGCCTTGTGTGGGTGGATGGGGTAGAGTGGGACGCCTCCGGTGAGTGGCTGGGGGATGTCCCGTTTTCTTTTTGGGAAATAGGGTCACCCTGGTGTTTCCAGCTGCCCTGGGTGGAGGGGGAACCCCACATCTCCCAGCTACCACAGTGGCAGGGGAAACCAGGGAGCCGCAGCAGCAAAAGTCACAGTCAGGTCACGGCCTCCGGGAATTTTTGTTTATTGCCTGTGACCCATCCATGACTTTTACTAAAGATAACCCTGACAAAATCTTAGCCTTCCTCATGAACCTATTGGCTCAAGCCAATTTCCCCCCAGCGTTCCACCCCACACCTGGACCACCCTGCCCTGGTCAGACAGATTTGACATGGCTATAAGTGGAAGGCATAAAAGGACAGAGATGGCTACCAAAGAAAATAAAAATAACTGCACAAAACAAGATTTGAATCACCCCCACTGGACGTTACAGTCCGTAATGCACAGATGTCCCTCCTGAAGTCTGGACCAGTCTCCTCAGATTAGGGTTCCCAACTTTCTACAAGCACAAAACCGAACACCCTTGCCCTGCCTCTGCACCGCCCCTTATCTGAGGCCACACCCATGCCCCACCCCATCACCAAGGCCCCGCCCCTGCTCATTCTATCCCCCGCTCCCTTTGTTGCTCACCCTCTCAACCCTCACTTGCTCATTTTCACCAGGCTGGGGCAGGGAGTTGGGTTCGGGGGGGTGAGGGCTCTGGCTGGGGGTGCGGGCTCTGGTGTGGGGCCGGGGATGAGGGATTTGGGGGGCAGGAGGAAGCTCTGAGTAGGGGTTAGGTGGTTCAGAGTGTGAGGGGGGGCTCTGGGAGCTCTCGCTGCGGGTGTAGACTCTGGAGTGGGGCCTGGAATGACGGGTTTAGGGTGCGGGATGGTGCTCCGGACTGGGACCGAGGGATTCAGAGAGTGTGGGGGAGTGAGGGCTCCGGCTGGGGGTGCAGGCTCTGGTATGGGGCCAGGGATGAGGGATTTGGGGTGCAGGATGGAGTTCCAGACTCAGGTTGAGGGGTTCAGAGTGTGGGAGGGGGTTCTGGGCTGGGGCAAGGAGGTGCTGGAGGGTGAGAGCTCTGGCTGGGGGTGCAGGCTCTGCAGTAGGGTTGGAGGGTAGGGTTTTGGGGTGCTCTAGCTGGGACCAAGGAGTTTGAAGGGCAGGGGGGATCAGGGCTGGAGCAGGGGGTTGGGACACAGGAGGCGGTCAGGGGTGCAGGCCCCGGGTGGCGCTTACCTCAAGAGCTCCCGGAAGCAGTAGCCTGACCCCCATCTGGCTCCTATGCGGTGGAGCAGGTGCTCCGCTCCAGGCTGTTTCCTACTGCAGGCTGGCAACTGACACACCCCACTTTGTTACCCTGAGCACCTCACCCCCCCTGTCTGTCAGACAGCTGAGCCGCTGCCTCTGTAGAAACAGTGCCCCCTAGTTCACTGGTTTCAGCTCTGTCACACTCTCCTTTGCACAAGGCAGGCAGGTTAGAGGAAGCCAAACAGAAGTTTATTTAACAGAGCTTGAGATAAGGGCTCAGAAACGTGAAGTAAACTCCTTCCTGCCAATGCAACCTATAGTCTGTACATCTCAAAAAGTGACGTTCCTGTCTAAGAAGATATTTCTCATTCTCACCCACTGGTTAGTTTTTGCAGCCCGTATCCAGTTCAGAGACCTGGGACCCCCCCACTCCCCTGCACTGGCCCAGTCACCCCACTGTACTGGATCATCATTTGGGCCATTTCTTTCCCTCTTACAGTCACAAGTTCTTGTCTCTTAGCCCAAGGCGGGCCTCTCCCCAACCTCTCCTGGGTTTGTTTTTGTAAATCTCCAGCCTTCATCCAGTGCAGACAGTAAACACAAGCTGTCTCCGGGGCTGTTCATTGTTCTTACCTTGACTGGGTCAGCTCTCAGATTCTCCCTTCTCAGATGACAGGTTTCACTCCCAGCAGATTTGGATCTTAATATCCTGTATGTCACATTGCTCTAAAATAGCTTCCTGTGCAAACAGCTGGCGATAACCATGACAATCAGCCAGCTCTTAGCTTTTGGCAGGACCCCCGCCCCAAAGTTCCCTTGGGTGAAGTACTGAGAAGCTGGTCGGTCACAGGAGACATACCTGCCTGGGTATGTATGTCTGTGTTACCTAGCTGTGCCCAGAAGAGCTTTTGAAGTGTTGCCTGAAGAGAGGCCTTGGTCTGCCAAGCACCTGTTCCCAGAATCTGAAGATCAAAGGCCCAAGCTGTGCAAAGAAGAGACTGGCCCCGTCAGTGGGCAGGGTTGTTCTAAACTTGTAAGCACAGAAAAATCCTGCATGGGGCTTAAAGGTCTGGCTCCTAGCAGAGCCTTGACTGGAGTTGGTGCTTAGCAGCTGTGCATATGTTCTTTGCTTGTGTTTAATGCATGTCCTCTGAGATGCTTTCACCTTGAGAATCAATGTGCTTGCTTAGAAAGAATGGGTGGTACCATAACTCTGGCAATTACCACAGGTTACACAGGGTCTGTGGCGACAGCAAAGTGCAGACACAGGCCTGCTTATATCTGCCTTGTTGGGGACATCACAATGTAGGCAGGGGCCTGTGCAGCCCATAAAACCCCAGCCAGGAAGGAGATTAATCCGGGTCTCTGCCTAAGCGAGGTGATAGCTGAGAAGCGAGGAGCCTAGAGTGGGTGCCATTGCTGGACCACGCAGAGGGAATAGAGGTGCCCCGGACTATGAAACCCCCACAACTCCTATTGGAAAACCGTTCCAGAACCTGCTGTTCTGATGGCTAGAAACCTAATTTCCAGCCTGAATTTGCTGTTGGCCAGTTTGTACTCATTTGTCCTTTAGCTTCAATAGCTTTTCACCCTCCCTTTTGCTTACCCCGCAATTTCTTGACAGCATTCACATCCAGAAGTGTGGGAATAATTTGTATAGTGGGGGTGCTGAGAGCCACTTAATCAATGTGTAAACCCAGTGTCAGCTGGAAACGACTTCAAGCTGGGGGAGGATGGCAGCACCCCTAGTTCCAGCACCTATAATCAGATCCCCTCTGAGCTTCTTTCTGCCCCATTAAACAAGCTCAGCTCTGCCAGTTTCCTCTCCATCTTTCCTGTTGAAGGGCAAAGATCTACGCCCAATCTCCCCGTAGCTAACTCCTGCTGTGTGTGTGAGAGGGGAGTGTGCGGTTGCGAGTGAGCAGTACGCAGGTGAGCTTGCTGGGGCCAGGAAGTACTGTGCCCAGCACAATGGGCTCCCGATCCCTGACTGGGGTCTCCTGGGACCACCACAGTATAAAGCATAACAAGGATAATGCAGCACGGCGGCGTGGGGGTGCTCAGGTCTGACTTGGTCGTACATGGATGTGGACACAGGTACTTGCTTTCCTGCTGCTCTGCACACGGCTCTTGCTGCTGGTCCACAGTGGTGACCCCACAGGCAGAGACAAGGGGATGGAAGGGAGGTGATTCTGGCAGACCAGGAGTCAGCTCGTGCCACGGTCCCCATGTCCTAACTGAACACTGACAAGTACGTAGTTGGACTCAGTCTGACTCACCTGTGTGCTGGGTGGTTACAATGGATAGCGGGTATAAGAATGTGTTTAGTGATTAGACTCTATCAAATGTTTGCTGCAGCATTAATGACAAAGAGTCCTGTGGCACCCTAAAGACTAACTAAAGTATTGAAGCATAAGCTTTGGTGGGCTAGTACCCACTTCACTGGATGCATGCAGTGGAAGTATTCAGAGGCAGGTATAAATAAGAGGCAAGAACCAGGTTACAGATAATGAGGTTAGTTCAATCAGGCTGAACCAGCTTGTTATCTCTAATCAGGGAGGATGAGGTTCTCTTCTAGCAGCTGATCTGGGGGTGTGAACACTCAGAGAGGAGAAACTGCTCTTGTAGTTAGCTAGCCACTCATAGTCCCTGTTCAGTCCTGAGTTGATGGTGTCAAATTCGCAAATGAATTGCAGCTCCACAGTTTCTCTTTGAAGTCTAGTCTTGAAGTTTTTTTGCTGCAGGATGGTGACCTTTAAATCTGTAATTGTGTGTCCAGGGAGACTGAAGTGCTCTCCTACAGGTTTTTGTATATTGCCATTCCTAATATCTGATTTGTGTCCATTTATCCTTTTACACAGGGACTGTCCAGTTTGGCCAATGTACATAGCAGAAGGACATTGCTGACATATGATGGCATATATTACATTGGTAGAAGTGCAGGTGAATTAACTGGTGATGGTGTGGCTGATCTGGTTAGGTCCTGTGATGGTGTTACTGGTGTAAATATGTGGGCGGAGTTGGCATTGAGGTTTGTTGCATGGTACTAGCCCACGAAAGCTTATGCTTCAATACTTTTGTTAGTCTTTAAGGTGCCACAGAACTCTTTGTCGCTTCTGCAAATTCAGACTAACACGGCTACCCCTCTGATTCTTTCAGCATTAATCTCACTTAGAGCCTTTGGAACCCATATCGTAAGGTAATATTTGAGCATTTGCATTGTGAGTCTCTGGGACTGTGTAAGTCACCAGCGAGGAGGAAGTGCTGATCTCCAACAGAAGGTGTCACATCCTGGCCAACAGGGAAGGCCCATCCACCCAGATGGACTATTGTGGAAGTTAAAGAACAAAAGACTTTGTTGCTCTGCTCTGCTCTTCTCCCAGTGAAGATGAGTCATGCAAGTGGGTTCCTCCCATTGGCTTAGCTCACAGCTCAGGGTGTGTCTTGGGGGCGGGGAGGGAATAAATTCCCGTAACAAGAAGGAATTGGTATCTATGTTGCTTGGACTCTGCAGGGGAAGGTTTTTAAGCATAAGCAAGAGATCCCCAGCTGCTTAGCCTGGGTTAGCACTAAAAGACATTAAGGGTATGTCTACACTGCAGTAAAACACCTGCAGCTGACCTTTGTCAGCTGACTCAGGCTCCTGGGGTTGTAAAATTGCAGGATAGATGTTCAGGATTGGGCTGGAGCCTGGGTTCTGGGGCTTTCCCTCCCCTGATGGTCTACTGTGTAATTTTATAGCCCCACAGCCTGAACCCAAGTCAGATGATATGGGCCACCCGGCGTGTTTTATTGCAGGGTAGACATACTCTTAGGCTTGTTTATTATACAAGCTTCTATTACCTTTCGAAACTTAGGATTGTAAGGAATCAGAGAGGTAGCTGTGTTAGTCTGGATCTTCAGATCTTGCATCTGAAAAAGTGGGTATTAGCCCATGAAAGCTTATGCTTCAATACTTTTGTTAGTCTTTAAGATGCCACAGGACTCTTTGTTGCTTCTTAAGATTGTAACTCATTTGTGTCTGTATGTTTCCCTGCTTCACCCTTGTAAATAATTCTCTGGTCTCATTTTCCTATTTGTTAAATCTGTATGTAGTTTATTATAGGATTGGCTACAAGTGTTGTCTTTGTTGTAAGATCTAAGGTGTCCTTTGTCACCGTGTCTCCATGGGTCACAACTGAGAATACCAAATTCAGGACAAACAGCTGAGAAAGAGGGCAGACACACCCCAAAGCTGGTGGTTAGTCTCCCTTCAGATATACCAAACCAGCAACACCACCATCTGCATCTAGCTGGCACAATGAGATGCGTCTGCCACTGCGCTTTGAAGCAGGTGCCCATTCTGATCCCTGGAGGCAGGGGCATTCCACGACTCAGAGACTGGGAACACCCCCTGCCCCCTGTGCTCTGTCTGCTGCAGCGATCCTCCTCCCACCACAGACAGGGGCACAGCTAGGCCCCTGAGCTGCTCACTGCTCCTTGAAACATGGGCACCAGCCAAGGCCTTGAAAGTGGGTCTGGAGTTGCATGGGGAGCCGGAGCCGAGCCCAGAGCCCCAGTATGCCATGCTCCCCCCAGGCAGCGTTGCCTCACAGGGGGCCAGCGAGTCTTCCACAGCCCAAACCTACAAGAGCACATGCCTAGCCATGGATTGAAAGCTGCGCTTCCCTCCTTTTCCAGTGGAACCCCCATTGTATCGGACTGGCAGGTGGGCACCCTCTCCTGTGTCCTCTGGGGCTGTTCCCAGCTGCCACCATCCCTGTCCCTCAGCAGAAAGGCCACCCATGCAGGGTAGGGTCCTTTCCTCATGTGGAAGCTTGGATTTTCCTTGGGGCCTGCAGGATGCATAGTTCCTTGCAAGGGTTGGTGGTCTCGTGTGCAGAGCGCTTTAGCTTTGGCTGTCACGGTCTTTTGCCTTTGTTTCCTGTGTGCGCAGATAGTTCACTGTCTGAAGCACAACAATGTCCTTCAGGCTGAGGCTGCCGAAGCTGGGCTGGGATCTGTCCCGTGTCCAGCATGTCATCTAGGCACATGGTAGCTAAGGCTTGCCCCGTGGGAGGCATTTTCCTGGTCACTACGGCAATCTGACTATAGTTCTTAAAGGCTGTCCACACATAACAGAAAAATAGTCATTGTAGTCCGAGGACCAACAATATTTTATACTTTGCTTCTGCAAAGCCAGCTGAGGGAGGGGACATTGACAGAGCAAGCTGACACCACTAGTCATATCCCGGCACAAGCGTGGAAGTGACTGTGCTAATTTCAAGCTCCATTAGAAACCAGCTTTGCCAGTGAGGGGAGGTGAAAGGTTTGAAGGATGGGTTAGGAGCCAGCTCCGAGCAAACATCTGCAGCAGGCAGGAAAATAAAAACCTCCCTTCTTAATCGAAGTGGGTGGATAACAGATGTTTTGATTCTCTGACGATTTTAAAAGTTGAAAAGTCAAAAAATGTCGATTTGGTTCAAAGCTCAACACTATGTGTCGACTGGACTCGTAATGTTTCATGTTGACGTTGTTTGCAGTGTTAGTGTAGCTGTGTTGGTCCCAGGATGATGAGAGACACGAGGTAGCTAAGGTATTATCTGTACCGGACCAACTCTTGGTGTGGAAGGGACCAGCTTTCAAACTACACAGGGCCCTTCTTCAGGTCTGTGGAATGAATTTTGATCTTTCCTTTGGTTTCGGGCATTTGACAGAAGTGGAGGAGGGGAAGATTGACAGAACACTTTCATTTGGTGATTAGAGCATTTACCTCAGCTGGGGGAAACCCTGATTCAATTCCTCCCCCCATGAGGTGGAATAAGAATTTGCATTTGGGCTGCCCAGGTGACAGGAGAGTGGCTTAGCCTGGGTTAAGGGGATAGTCTGGTGTAGGGCTGCCTCAGTTTCTCCTGTTGACGTGCTTTCACTTCGCATCAGATGAGTACGCATTGGAGCAGGGACCTAAGTTTGGTGTCCCACATTCTAGGTGAGGGCCCTACCCCCAGACTGCAGAGTCCTTCTCTCTTTCTTTGGCCCATTGACTATTCATTGCAATTCACAGTCATTCCTGATGTGCCACAGGCAGAGAACAGGAAACTGAAGTGTCATGAATGGCAGGGAATTGATTAGGTAAGATGTGCCCAGTGGATCCCAGCAAGTGATCCATAGCCCATGCTGCAGAGGAAGGTGGATGCCTCCCCCTCCCATCTCCACAAGGTTGCTACCAATCTGACCTGGGGAAAATTCCTTCCTAACCCAAAAAACTGGCCATCAGCATGACCCACAGCATGTGAGTCTGACCCACCAGCCAGGTGCCTAGACAGGATTCTCTGTGCCACCTGAGAACACTGATCCACCTCTGCTCCAGGTGGGGATGCAGGGCTGGGAAGGACAGGGAAAGGTGACTCCTTAGCCCCTCTTCTGTTCTGGCCTGTTCTCGGGGCTGCTCTGACTTCCTCTTGACTGCCTAGCATCCAGGGGTTGATTCAACAGCCATTGGTTGCCAGAGTCTAGCCATGCTCTAGAGCCACGGCTCCTGCTCCTGGACTGTGTCCTGCTCCAGGTAAGGAGCTGCTCAGGGAATCACCAGGTGGCTAGATCTGCTAGCCCTACAGCCTGGTAGTGCCACCTGAGCAGCACAAAGGGGCTGTGACGGAGAGGCCGCGGACTGAACTCCGCTTTCCCCCACTGGCTTGGCTGGGCTGCCTCAGGGCTGGGGAATGGAAGGAGCTTGCACCAGGGTTGAATCCCCAAAAACTCATTCACAGACACCAAATCCTCTGAACCAGCCATTCCAGAAAAGACCATTTCAAGTTCTCATGGAGCCTTGTTTGGCCCATGGCTAGAACTCCACTGGGCACGGGGCCTCCTCTGGTGTCAGCTAATTAGCCCTGCACTAGATTAATTGCTTCAGCTGTGTGATGCACATCACTGTTTTCCAACAGGGAATTTTCCATGTCTAATGTTTCATGCTGGGACTCCCTGACAAAATGCTGCTGCTCCTGAGAAAATGTGAAAGGGAAACCAGAAAGAGCAAATACACACATGGCATGATGTAGCTGAAGGAAAACACCATCCTAGAAACAACTGAAAGTGCACTCACATCCCCCATATGGAGCAATGTGCGGCATGGGAATTGTCTGATGGGATCAGCCCCAGGCTTCATCTAGTCCAGGATCCCATCTCCGGCAGCGCCCAGCATCAGATGCTGCAGAGGAAGGTGCAAAAGACCCTGAAGTTGATAATTCTGGACTATTTTTCCTCCTACCCCCAGTAGTGAGAGGTTGGCTTGTGTGCAGATGCAGGAAGACAGGTGCTTTTCCTGTAGCTGAGATTGTGAAGGCTTTACACTCCCCTCAATGGCATTTCTGTGTTTGTCTGCAATGCGATAACGTTTGAACGCCTCATTTGATCAATTTCAGCATTCCAGGCATCAGTGGGCAGAACCCCAGTGATCTGGGGGAATACTGAAATGGGGAAAAATGGGGGACACCTTGGAGCCCCAGCCATCTGCTTATCACAGTCACAGCTCCCAGCATGTCTGCTAGTGTCTATACATCAGGTGGATGGGACCGTTTAACACCTTTCAGCATAACAACACCCAGTGGCGAATTTAGTGGGGCCCTGTGCTCAGCTTCATTTCTGGGGCCCACCCATATTATTATTGGGACCCAGCCAAGAAAAAGAACGTTCTCTCCTATCTTGTGGGGGTGCTACCAGCACCCTTCTCCACCCCACCCCAGCACCCTGCCTTAATGGCTATGTGTAGGGGGAGTGCGGGGTCCTGCCTTCACTCTGCCCTACCCCAGCTCCACTCCCTTCCCCATGGCCCCGCCCCTGTCTCTTCTCCACCTCCTCCCCTGAGCATGCTGCAGTTCTGCTCCTCCCCCTCCCTTCTGGAGCAACCTGAGCACCAGCAAACAGCAGTTCAGCGACGGAGGGAGAAGTGCTGGGGGGGGGAGGGAACACGGCATGCTTGGGGGAGGAGGCAGGGGAGGGGAGAGCTTGGCTTCCGATTGGTGCAGAGCCTGCAGCAGGAGCCCCAGGAGCCAGCAGAACCAAGCTTCTGCCTGCACAGGTGCCCAGCAGTGGGCACCCCTGTCATTGGGGGTCCCCATGCCAGGGTAGCCTGTGTTTTCCTGTAAATCCGCCTCTGACAACGCCCCATCTCAGCACTGCTCATCCACCCAGTAGAGTTTTAACAAGTTAACACCCTGGGGGACCCTGGTAAGGGGGAGTGGGGCCCACACAGCTCCTAGCATGAGGGGCAAGCAGAAATGGGGGGGGAAGAGGGTGCACACAGAGCCCCTGGCCTGGGGCAGAGACTGGGAGATGTTGGCATAGAGGGAGGGGGATGGAACTGCTGGTTGGGAGAGGGTGAATCAACATCCTCTGTCTGGCAGAAACCTCTTTGTCAATTCAGCCTCAAGACAGACTTGACGACCATATTATTAGCACACGTACGTAACTCCTGCCATAGTATCTGCACATCCATTTTGCAACAATGCTAATGTCCAGGGTGACCCTGGTTCTAAGACCTCACAAGCCCCAGATCGTACATGCCAGAATGGGGATATTCTTGTAACCCCCTTGCCAGCTGGCCCTGAGGAGCTCTTACAGTCACAGCTTGGCCTGCACAAAGTGCAAAGTGTGTGACCATCTAGTATAAATCACTCCCTAGCTAATGTAAGTGCAGAAGATGGGATTATCCTCATCAGTGACCTGCCTGGTCCTGAACGCTGCTAAACTCTTGGCTTCAGTGTCGCCTGTGGCAGTGAGTTCCACAGGTTACTTTGTGTTTTGATCAAGAGGATTTCCTTTTGCTGGGCATACGTTTTGTGCCTTTCCACCTAACCTAGCCCCCTCTTGTCTTTCTGAGAGTGGGTGCAATTCACCTCCTCTAACCGCTCCCCCATCATTTGCTGTCTCATTTGCCCCCTCTCTAAACCAAACAAGCCCCATCTTCCCAGCCTCTCTTCCCATGGAGGAGCTTTCCTGGCCTCTAGCCCTTCCCATGGCCCACTGCGGGAGCGATGTCCTGCTGCCCTTTCTGGGTGGAGGGGGAGAGGGGTCTTCTGGCATCTTACCCTTTTTTTTCCCCAGAGCAACCCTCAGCCTGGCTGGAAGGGGTCCAGTGTCTTCCTGAGACCCTGCAAATACCCACCAGATTCCCTTCTGGAGGCCATGGTGGGGGAGGGGGAAGAGGCTCATCTGAGCTGTTCTCTCTCCTGCCAGCTGTGGAGTGGAGATGGGTTAACAGCTGGGGTTAGAACCGGTGGGGAGCTGGGCTCGGGACCCCTCCGCAGAGCAGCTCGGTGGCGGAGCTCGGCTTCCCCTAGCAAAGAGGCTGAGGCCTCCGCACTCCCTGCCTGTGCGGGCTGACCCCGGCTCTCCGGGGAGGCGCACAGAGCCCCTGCCCGGGCGGCGCGGTCCCGATCCGGGGAGGGGAAAGCGCATGTGCCTGCCTGTAGCCCCTGCACCAGCTGCCCCCCGGCTCTGCACCATTCGCAGGACCCCCCTTGTTTAAAGTTGCAGCCCCCTCGCTCCAATTTCCTCTCGGAATCCGGATACACCGGGACGCGAGGGAGGGGCCGGGGGATCCCGGAGCCAGGCGGAGTCAGCGCTGTCCGGGCAGCCGAGCCGCCGCGGTAATAATGCAGCAGGTTTGGGCTTAAACGAGCTTTTCTCGCCCCCCTCCTCCGGGCCAGGGTCCCTACGGAGAGCCCCGGGGCACCTGCAGGGGCTGGTACCTTGGCACCCACCGGATGCCATTTTAGCTTCATCTCCAAACGCCGGGCGCTTGCAGTCCCCGGCGGAGCGGCGGTTGGCAGGGAAGGCGCAGCCGGAGCTCGGGGTCGCGGGCCGGGGCCGGGGCCGGGGATGTCCTGCCCGGCCAGCCCCCGCGGCGGTGCAAGGGGCTGAGCGAGCTGCGTCTCGGCCGGTGCCTTGGCGGGGGGCGGCGCTGCCAGCTGCCCGGATTGGGGCGGGGAGCCCCTCCCGGCCGGGAGCGCTGGCGGAGGGGGTGGGCTCGCCAGGCGCTCTGGAGAGAGGCCATTATCGGCAAGCGGGGAGGGACCGGCGGCGCCGGCTGAGCCAGGCTGCTCCGCGGCGCGCACGTTCCGGGCGCTGCTTCTCGGCTCCGCGGCCCCTGCGCGGGCACCTGGCGGCGGGGTCGCCTGGGCAGAGCCCCGGACGCGCCCGCCGACTCGGGTAACTGGCTGCAGGGAGCGGGGGCCAGCGGCTCCGGGCGCGGGGGGAGCCGGGCGGGGGTGAGGGGTTGGCAGCTGCCCGCCGGCTCTCACGGTCTCTCTCCCCCGCGCTGCAGAGGGAGCAGGAGATGGACGCTCCGCGGAGCCCCCCGCAGCTGGACCGGGACCTGCTGGAGTCCCCCGAGGGCTGCCCGTCTCCGCTGGAGCTGAAGTCCGCCCCCAGCAAGAAGATGTGGGTCAAGCTACGGGCGCTGTGAGTTATCCCGGCCTGGGAGAGCAGGGATCCCTGCCCCCCCCACTTCGTCCTGGCTCCGGGGACCCTATCCCTCTCCCTGAGGTCCTGCCCCCCACTGTCCCCAGGGACAGCTTCCTTCTTCCCAGGGGCTCCTGCATCCCCTTCCCCACTGGGTATCCCACACAACCATCACCCTTTCACCCTCTGCACCCCCCTTCCGCTTACTCCTTCCCTGGGCTCCCCTGTGCCCCAGGGACTCCTAACACATTTCCTTCTTTCCCCCTGGGTTTTCTTACTCCCACTCTCCCTCATGCCCCTCTGCCCCCATGCACTTAGCCTTCCTCCCTCTGCCCTGGGCATCCAGCCCCCACACCGGGTGCTGACACTATATTTATGTTGGGGGTGGTTTTTAGGGGGGAAGATTTGTCTCCTTCCTTAGTTTAAGGACACCTGTAAACATGGGGCTGTAAGGTGTGTGTGCGTAGGGGAGGGCTGCGATAACCTCAGCTGTGTGTGTGTGTGTGTGTGTGTGTGTGTGTGTGTGGGGAGGGGGAGGGGAAGGGATATGGCTAGGGGCACAGCATTGTGCTAACTGACAGAAGGGGCAATGCCACTGCTTGATTTATTGCAGAGCCATGTGCTTTGCCCAGTCTATTGAGTCAGTGCATCCAGTTCTGTACTGTCATCTGATGCGAGGCCCTAGATTCGGAGGCTCATTATTATGCAGTTCCTGTGCAATTAATAGCCCTTGCTGAACATTCTTGTGCTAGCCTGGAGAGCTGGTTTAAAGGGTTTTGAGCACTCTGTTCAGTCCAGCCTTGCATGGGAGCAGCTCAGTGTTGAAGTTCAGGTATGAGGTATTATGGTCTTTAAACAGCTGAGCAAATAGCTCATCTTTGCTTTATGCAGCAAGCATTCTGTCCTGAGCACAGGAAGCCTGCTCCTTAATGAGCATAGCACATATTAGCTCCTAGATGAAAGAGACTAACACCTGTAAGAACTTAATAAGAGATGCAGTAAGTTGTCTGTCCTCATCTAGTTGTATACATGAGACACTACACGTAACATTCTTTCTTCATGGGCTGAACTCTTGGGTTTTTCAATGTTTAAATACATGAAAAATAGTTCAGTACCAGAGGGGTAGCCCCGTTAGCCTGGATCTGCATAAGCGACAGCGAGTCCTGTGGCACCTTATAGACTAACAGATGTATTAGAGCATAAGATTTCGGATACATGCATGCATCCAACGAAGTGGGTATTCACCTACGAAAGCTTATGCTCTAATACATCTGTTAGTCTGTAAGGTGCCACAGGACGCTTTGTCGCTTATGAAAAAGAGTAAAATTCAGGGTAAAACAGATGTGCCTTTGAAAGGGTGAGTAAACAGTAAGATAGAAAAGTACAGAGCAAAGTCAGAATTTCCAGTGGAGGGTGTTTTCCTGTTCCCATAGGAGACCAGGGGAGACTGTCAATAGGCAGAAAAACTCTGAAATATCTGTGAGTGCAAAGTGTATTGCTAAGTGTGAGATGAAGGCGCTGAGCCTGAAGTGTGTTATTCGTTGCCCGTGATCTGGAGTGATTAGCTGCAACCCACAAGTCCTCGTTAGGCATCCTGTTTACACTACCAAGGAGCAAAAATAATAGCTGCTCTTTGTTATGCCATCTCTGAAATTGTAGAATCCTAGACCTATAGGGCCGGAAGGGACCTGAAGAACAATGTTCCCTCTAATTTTTGACAGGCCGTGCGTGCAAAAAATTTCTTCCATGCAAATTTTGACAGGCTGTGTGCTCCAATAATTTCTTCTGTGCAAATCTTTGTGCTTTGTGCAAATTTTTGTGTGCACGGTGTTTTGCTGTGTGTGCAGGGTTTAGGATCTGTGTGCGTGTGCACACGCGCACAGCTTAGAGGGAACGGTGCTGGAGGGGTTGTCTCCTCATCCCCTGCACTCAGTGTCATGGGATGGAGCAGGAGCTGTTTCAATTGGTGATGTGACCAGAGTTTCTTTTAAGACAACCCTGGGCCTCTTTCTATTTGATAATTGCTCAGGGCCCACCACCTGAAAGGAATATTTCCATAGCTGTGGAGGGAGCTAGTGAAATTGTGGGAAGAGGGGTCTGTGGCTCCCTTTATAGGCAGGCAGAAGTGCTGGGTTTGGGATGGTGTGGGTCTTGGTTTGAATTGTATGTTACTTGTGAGTGTCTGGGTAGCAATGGGGGCTGCACAGAAGCTGGTCATGAATCCTGGGTTTTTATCCCCACCGATTACTGATCTGAAGATGTGTCCCACAAATGGTTGATTCTGTCTGTTCTTTAGGTTTAGAAAGCTTGTTGTCCAAATTGTGGGGAGCGGGGAACGATACCATGTGGTGTAGGTGATACAACGGGAATAAATTGTAGCCTGATAATTATTTATCTGCATGTTTGGTGGCTATTTCCTGATAACTCGCACGTGCCTAGAAAATCAGAATAGGGATCTGAATTATCAAGCAAGAGGCACAAACCCTGGTGTGAGATCAGTGTAGGTCCCGGTCCTTTCACCTTCCCATATGGAGTCAAGTTAGAATCCGCACAGGTGCATGGGTCTGCAGCATGGGCAGGTCGGAGTAGAGGGTCTGCGCCGTAATTGTAACAATTATGACTTGTGATGGGTAGTAATTCGTGAGACCTTTATTAGGGGTACAACTGCTGCAGAATTCTTGTAGCAAGTGCCCTAGTCTTGTTCAGTGACAGTAATTAAACCCGCCTGCGCTGTGGCTGATTGCTACTCACCACAAGGTCTTAAATGAGTTTCTCTGTCGGAATTTCACTGTCTCAAGAGCCCCATCTCAGGATATGTTTCCGAATGAGCAACTTGCCAGTTGGAGTTTTCATTTCCTTTGGCACACGTCGCCTTCATGTGAAAAAGGCAGCCTGCGAGTCCAGAGAGGGTACCAGTAATTATACCAGCTGTCTGTAACCCTCTGGCCCTGGGGTAGTCAACAGGCAGACTGCAGACAAAGCCAGACCACTAGACACTTTTGACCGGACTCAAAAAATCTTTTTATTTACTTGTTATTATCATTATCTCTGGAGTCTGGACCTTGACTATACCTTGACCAAGACATTAGGACCTTGACAAAAAATAATTGATTACCCTGTAGTCATTTTCACTCCAGTCACTTCCTGTCTCCTGCTGGAGATCCCTTTGAAGGGAATATTTGGATTTTTGCCTATGGTTAGGCTCCTCTACTACTGATGCAGCATCTCACAGAGCCATGCTGGGGCTGTGTGGAGCATTTTTCTGTTCAGTGGCCTGCTCAGTACACCATGGCTACCCCTAAAGTGCCAGGGCTAGGGCAGGGATGTGGCCCTATCTTTGCTCCAGCCAGCCCACCTGGGCCACTTGGGGAGAACTGAGCTGAGTTGCTCGCTCCACTGGCACGTGGTCCCCCAGAGCTTAGCCACAGTCCCTGTTGGGACTCCATTTAACCCCATCCCCATCTCCTGCAATGCAACCAGTTCTCAAAGCCAGCCTGGGCATGCGCGCGTGTGTGTGCTTAACCAGGGTGTAAAAAATTCCCTATATATCTGCTAGTCAGGAACTTAAATTGACTAGCCATAGGCTGTGAAAAATTCTCCCTTGCTCCTGTATATCCAGGGTGCAGAGCCTGGTGAGAAACTAAGTGGGCCCACATGACCGTCTCATGGGCATGTGTGTGTGTTTGTGTGTGTGCGCTGCTCTTTCACTGGAGTGTCAGGACTCCTGGTGATTAGGTTCCAGATTTGAAGGTTCAGGGGACACTTTCTTTGGATGCAGATCACTGGGGTTCAGAATCCCTTGGGTTTGGATGATAGAGTCAACAAGTTTCTCTTCTTGTGCTAGGAGCTGTGGGTTCCTGTGTCTAACTTTCAGAGGGGTAGCTGTGTTAGCCTGTACCAGCAAAAACAATGAGGAGTCCTTGTGGCACCTTAGACACTAACAAATTTATTTGGGCATAAGCTTTCATGGGCTAAAACCCACTTCATCAGATGCCTGGAGTGGAACATACAGTAGGCAGGTATAAATATACAGCAAATGAAAAGATGGGAGTTGCCTTATCAGTGCTAATGAGGCTAATTCAATCAGGGTGGATGTGGCCCATTTCCAACAGTTGACAAGAAGGGGTGAATATTAACAGAGGGAAAATTACTTTTTGTAGTGCTAATGAGGCCAATTTAATCAGGGTGGATATGGCCACTAACCTGCAGCCCCAACTGAAATCTCTCCAGCGCATCATTGAGGATCTACAACCTATCCTGGAGGACGATCCCTCATTCTCACAGACCTTAGGAGACAGGCCAGTCCTCACTTACTGACAACCCCACAATCTGAAGCAAATACTCACCAGCAACTATACACCACACAACAGAAACCCTAACCCAGGAATAGAATGATCGGATGTCCCAATTTTATAGGGACAGTTCTGGCTTTTGAGTCTTTTTCTTATATAGGCTCCTATTAAACACCCCCACTCCCCTGCGGAACCAGTCCTGCAACAAGTCTGTCTGCATGTCTATTCAAGGGACACCATCATAGAACCTAACCACATCAGCAACACAGGCACATCTACCAATGTGATACATGCCAGCAATGCCCCTCTGCTAGGTACATTGGCCAAATTGGACAGTCTCTACGCCAGGCCTGCACAACATGCGGCCTGGGGGCCACATGCGGCCCGCATGGGCTCACTGTGCGGCCCGCAGGAGGTAAGTAGGGGTGGGGCAAGCCAAGCAGTGGGGTGGGGAGAAGCGGATGGGGGCAGGGCTTTTTGGCCCGCAGCTGTTTTTTTTGCAGTAATACGGCCCTCACTGCTTTCTGAGTTGTGCGGACCTGCTCTGCGCAAAAGAATAAATGGACACAAATCAGATGTCAGGAACTGTAACATTCAAAAACCAGTAGGAGAGCACTTCAGTCTCCCTGGACATTCGATAGCAGACTTAAAAGTGACCATTCTTCAACAAAAAACTTCAAAAATAGACTCCAATGAGAAACTGCAGAACTGGAATTCATTTGCAAACTTGCCACCATCAAATTAGGCCTGAATAAAGACTGGGAGTGGCTGGGTCACTACAAAAAGTAATTTCCCCTCTGATGATAGTCACACTTTCTTGTCAGCTGTTGGGAATGGGCTACATCCACCCTGATTGAATTGGCCTCATTAGCACTGACCCTTCACTTGGGAAAGCAACTCCCATCTTTTCATGTACTGTAAATTTATACCTGTCTACTATATTTTCCACTCCATGCATCTGATGAAGTGGGTTCTAGCCCACAAAAGCTTATGCCCAGATCAATTTGTTAGTCTCTAAGGTCCCACAAGGACTCCTGATTGTTTTGGGGTGTAACTTTATCATTATTTAGTAACTGGGCTGTATCTGCTCGGAGCAGGGCTCCGGATGACCACCTAGCTCACACTCTAGGTTTGGCTGGTTGGTTGCTTGGGCTTGCCCTGGTGCAGGTAGTCTCTCTGTGCTCCTCTAAGGCTGACATTTTGTTCTGCTGCTTTTTGGCCCTGGGGAGAACAATAATTGTTGGGGTTCTAAGAGTTTGGTAAAATCCACCTCAGTCACATTTAATTTGGGTGGGAGGGGGTTAAACCGAACTGTCAGAGTCAAAGTGACTTTTGCCCTTGAGGGCACAAGGGCCTGACTCTCAGCTTTGATTCTTCTCTTTCCCTCCTCCTCCTCCTCCTCCTCCCCCCCCCCCCCCGTCCCCATCCTTGTCCCCCTCCTTTTGGAGCTGTATCCACTCAGGTTGTTTTATCCAGCTGGAAATCTCCTTAGAGGTGGGCTTGGATCTCTTTTCAGCTGGGATGATCCCTTCGCCTAGGCTCCAAGCCCCACAGTTCTCAAGTGATCAGTGAGTGGGAGACCTATTCTAGTGCTCCTAGCTGTGTGGCTGAGGTCCAGGGTCCCTCCACCCAATGTGCAGCTGGGCTGAACTCTGACAGGGGGCTCACATGGGAGAGGGAGGATTTTGTATTCAAACCAGAGGTGGTTTGGGAAAACACAACCACACTATCAGGGCACAGCAGGTTCCTGTGTGAGCTTCTGGCTCAGGAGGCTGGTTAGCTGGGCATAGGTCCAGACAGACTTAGTCACCCCTTACATGGGGGTTCAAAGCATTCCAAAGAGGTGAATCCCCCTAATTTACTTCCCTTATGGTTTGTTGTTTTGCACATGGAGCCAAGACAGTAAAGTGCACGAACAGCATGTGCACCACCAGGCCAGGGACCATCGAGTCTCCTCCAGGAGTCCTGAGGGCAGCTTCTGAACCCTTGCACCGGGGAGTCGGGGGCTGCCATGTTCATGGCTCCCTGCACTTAATCCCTGGCCAGGCAGGAGCTGTTCCCCTGAGCCCTGCAGCTCTGTGCTGCTTCTCTCTTCTCTGCTGGGGCAGAGGGAGCTGAAAGGGAGCTATTCCCGCTGCTCCAGCTGGACTGTTACAGCTGATCTAGTTGGTGCAGGTGTGCGCTGTTGTATGGCTCTACAGCCCCCCCACCCCAGTGCTCCAGCGCTGTGGGTGGGGAGGATGTTGGAATAGATCGGCGTCCCAGGGTGCACAGTGCTGCTGAGAACAAGGTCCTTTTCCGCGTTGCTGCATGTGCTTCCGCAAAGGAGTGAAGCAGGGTGATCCCGCTCCCAGCACTTGGTGGCGAGGTGGAAATGCTTTTCAGGTTGCAGCTATGGGGAGTTGAGCTAGGACTATAACAGAGTTTAAAAGAGACCTGGACAAATTCATGGAAGTTAAGTCCATTAATGGCTATTAGCCAGGAAGGGAAAGGAATGGTGTCCCTAGCCTCTATTTGTTAGAGGGTGGTGATGGATGACAGGACAGAGAACACTTGATCATTAACTGTTACGTTCACTCGCTCCGGGGCACCTGGCATTGGCCACTGTTGGTAGACAGGATACTGGGCTCGATGGACCTTTGGTCTGACCCAGTATGGCCTTTCTTATGTTCCAGGGTTAAACCAATTTAATGAAAGCAACAAATGAAGTGTTAGAGTAAATCCCATCTCGCTTGAGCCAGTCAGAGAGCTGGAAACGGGGGCTGTTTATTCACAGAGAGTGGAGTTAGCCAGTGGAACGTTTTACCAAGGGATGGGGCAGGTTCTCCATCACTTGGAGTCTCTTTCTAAAGGCTCTGCCCTGGCTCAGCCAGGCATTCTTTGGCTCAAAGCAGGAATTACAGGGTGAAATCTTATGGTTTATGCTATGCAGCAGGTCAGATCAGATTAATAGATTTTAAGGCCAGAAGGGGCCATTCTGATGATCTAGTCCGACTTCCAGAGACTCAGCCAGTGACTCCTGCCCCCAGCTGCATAACGGGCTGATCGCAGTCATTGCTTCTGGCTTTAACATTGATGACACTCTCTCTTGTCTTACTCAGTCCCTGGTTATTAGCTGCACTGGGGCATGACACTAGAAATCGAAAGAGAAATGCTGGTGATTTAATTACAGTATCTCAGCTGACATTGCTATGATTCAGTTGTAACAAACTTGTGGAGTGAGCATGTCTGAATACTCTGCTGCCCCTTAGCACATGGAATTGGAGTGATGTGTCAAAGACCCCATACTGCTATAGCTGATGGAGATTCTTCTTTAGCTCAGGTGGCCGGGGTGTGAGCTCCAGCAGCAGGAAAACTTGAGCTCTGACCCTGGGGCTGTAAAGTTTCGTGGAGCTGTGGTTTGTAGCACAGGGATGAACTGTGAAATGCGAGCAATGGTATATTAATTAATATGCAAAAGGAACTTAAGGGACATTATGAAGTTGGCTCAGTCAGTAGAGACGTGTGCACTTAGAGAGAGAGTTTGTAGGGTTGATCCCTGCTGGGAGGAGGCTTTGAGTCTTAGAATCATAGAATATCTGGGTTGGAAGGGACCTCAGGAGATCATCTAGTCCAACCCCCTGCTCAAAGCAGGACCAATCCCCAACTAAATCATCCCAGCCAGGGCTTGTCAAGCCTGACCTTAAAAACCTCTAAGGAAGGAAACTTCCTTATATAACATCTGCTGGTTTTTTTATAATAGTTGAGGGGTTTTAATCCGTTATTCCTAAAAGGTAGAACGCCCTCAGCCCACCAGCTGTGCCAAACTTCACTGTAATGAAGCACTTTGCATGGGGATGTTTCATGCTGCATTGTGTCTTTCTATCCCCACCAAAGTGCCTGAGTGCGGACCCCATGGGCATCAAGCCAAGATCACTAATGTGCATGTTGCTGTCTCTTTTTGGGGGGGCAGCCGTTGTGCGAGCCTCCCAGCAGGGGTCACAGCTGATCGCATAGGCAGCACGGAGGGGTACAAGAAGGATGTGGAAAAGTTGGAAAGACCCCAGCGGACAGCAAAAAAATGATTAGGGGGCTGGAGCACATGACTTATGAGGAGAAGCTGAGGGAACTGGGATTGTTTAGTGTACAGAAGAGAAGACTGAGGGGGGATTTGATAGCTGCTTTCAACTACCTGAAAGGGGGTTCCAAAGCAGATGGATCTAGACTGTTCTCAGTGGTACCAGATGACAGAGCAAGGAGTAATGGTCTCAAGTTGCAGAGGGGGAGGTTTAGGTTGAATATTAGGAAAAACTTTTTCACTAGGAGGGTGGTGAAGCACTGGAATGGGTTACCTAGGGAGGTGGTGGAATCTCCATCCTTAGAGGTTTTTAAGGTCAGGCTTGACAAAGCCCTGGCTGGGATGATTTAGTTGGGGTTGGTCCTGCTTTGAGCAGGAGGTTGGACTAGACCCTCCTGACGTCCCTTCCCACCCCTGATATTCTATGATCCTATGGTAGGAGACTTGCAAAGCTGTGCAATAATTTCCTTGTTCTTTTAATTAGTGTATTGACAAATGTAACAGCATCTTTAATCCCTGGTAGCCCTGAGACGTGCTGATCTGCTGCAAAACAGAGATTCTGTTCTGCCTTAATTAGCCAAGGCACAAGACAACTAACACCGGCTCTGCCCCCTGCTATTAGAATGATACAGAAGCTGTAGCCTCCCCATGGTCAAGCAGAGGCAGGACTTGGCTGTGGTTACGATACTGGGGGCTCTATGCTGGACACTGTTGCACCCTGTAACTTCCAGATTCCTGCCTGGTGTTCCTGCATGTTCTCCCTGTATCCTGGCCTGGATTCAGCAGACGTAGATCAGGCTGGTGGCCGCTCTGCTGACCATGTCGGAGACCTAACCACACTCATCTGGTGCTGGGACCGCTCCAGGCAGTGGGCTAATGATCAGTCCCAGGAGCAGCCAGGCAAGTGCAACCCAGTGCCTGCAACTGCTGTCCCAGGCCCATAGCTTACACTCAGCTTCAATGGGAGGCAGTGGAATAGAGATGAGACCTCTGTTAGCTCTGCAGTTGACTGCTCTCTAAATTACCTGCCTGTGGCGTTCCTTCCCCCCGTGGACTGTGGGCCAGATTTTCCAAAAAGCTCAGCTAGGGGAGGGATTCCCCAGGGCTCGCAATGGGAGCGAGTGGGCAGTAGGTGCTCCTGGCTCTGCTGGGTTAGAGTGTCAATTTCTGGGGGTGCCAGAGCGACTCCAGAGACCAGTGGGAGCTGCAGGTGCGCAGCTCCTTGGCGAATCAGCCAGAGGCTTATTAACACACATCTTTTCTGGCTCCATGCCTGTGGGATGCGCAATACGGCCCGGTCCCTGCCCCAAAGAGCTATACGATCGTACAGAACTCCTCTCAGCTGGGCTGGGGAACCCTGGTTCCATCCACCCCCCACGGCTCAGCCTGAAGGTTCCTCAAACAGGGCTGGACAAGAAGGGCAGAATTACTTTGCTTGCTAAGTCCAGTCACGTTGATGTAATACAAACAGGAGCCTCTAGGTGGTGAGTAGCCACTTTGTAGTTAAGGTTGGAACAGGGTTTCTGTGCAAAACCTAATTGTGAAAGTTCTGGGAAATGCAGCTCCACCGTCCAAGGAGTCTGGAAACCGCTGTGCTAGTTCTAGGCCTGGGATGGAGTTTGTGGTGCACATTTTTGGTCAACTGATTTCTGAGATTTTCCCCCAAGCCCCCAAGGCCTATGTTAAACATTTCACCTTTCTAACCACTCTTGGGGGGGCGGGGAGAGGGGGAAGGGTAGAGCTGTGGTCAGTTCTGCTTGCATCTCCTGTCCCTGCCAAGATCTAGAGCCAGCTCCAAACCAACCCCAATAATTCAGCAGTGACTGGACTTCGGGAGTGGTGCTGCAGAGCCATGTGCGGGGAGAGGGAGACTGAAACCTGCCCCCACAAGACACCCTGTTGCCTAGGAGAAGGGGCCCTGAGCTGGGAACCAGCAAAGCCTGAGTTCAAAACTCCTCTTTGGGCAACTGCTGTTAATATCTCTTCACAGCTCTTATTGTTGACCAAAGCTGCCTCATTCTGCCCTGGGGGAAAGGGAGCCCTGCAAACCCATCCCGCAGGGAGGAAATCCGGGTAAGGGCACGGTTGAACCTTCGTTCCAGGTTAACCAAGCTTTCGGTACGAATAGCTGTGAATGAGTTTTCATTACACAGTCAAAACGGGAAGATGTGGAGTGGAGGGGCAGGGACCTGCTGGCCTGTACTAAATTCACAAGTGCAATGGAAGGAGCTAGGGAAGGCCTGGACACCAGTGAAGTCCAGTTAAAAACTCTGGTCATGATTTGGAGTGTTAAGTAAAATCTAGCCCAGGGGTAGGCAACCTATGGCATGTGTTGCAAAGGCGGCACATGAGCAGATTTTCAGTGACACTCACGCTGCCTGGGGCCTGGCCACTGATCTGGGGGGCTCTGCATTTTAATTTAATTTTAAATGATGATTCTTAAACATTTTAAAAAACGTATTTACTTTACAGTAACAATAGTTTAGTTATATATTATAGATGTATAAAAGAGACCTTCTAAAAATGTTAACATGTATTACTGGCATGTGAAACCTTAAATTAGAGTGAATAAATGAAGACTTGGCACACCACTTCTGAAAGGTTGCCGACCCCTGATCTAGCCAGTGCTGACTGCTCAGAAGAGACCAGGATTGGGAGGATGTAGGTCAGCATCAGGGGAGTTGTGTGTGTGTCGGGGGACGGGGGACGATAGCCCAGGGCTGTGGGTCGGGGGTTTGGGCGGCATCAGTAGAACTGTGTGTGGAACCCAGGGCTGGGATAGCTGGGGCTGTGGGTTGGGGTTGAGGGGCACTGGCAGAGCTTTGGGTTGGGGGAGCCCAGGGATGGGGGAAGAGGACGACTGTGGGTTGGGGTAAGAATCATAAGGCTGTGGGTTGCTGTTGAGGGGCACTGGCAGAGCTGCATGTGGGGGAAGCCCAGGGCTGGGGGAGGAGGGAGGCTGTGGGTCAAGATTGAGGGACACCGGCAGAGTTGGGGGTGTTGAGACAGTACGGGGGTTGATGGCTCAGAACAAGGGGCACCAGAAGGGCAGTGTGTGTTATGGTGTGCGGAGAGCCAGGGGTGGGATAGTCAGGGCTGTGGGGTGGCGTTATGGGGCACTGGCAGAGCTGCGGGTGCAGGGAGCCCAGGGCTGAGGGAGGAGGGGGGCTGTGGGTTGGGGTTGAAGGGCACTGGCAGAGTTGGGGATGTTGAGACAGTAGAGGGGCTGATGGTTCAGAACAAGGAACACCAGAAGGGCAGTGTGTTTTATGGTGTGCGGAGAGCTCTGGGGTGGGAGAGCTGGGGCTGCGGGTGCGGACTGAGGGGCACTGGCAGAACTGGGTGAGTGATGCTTTCGTGGCACCCACTGGCAAGGTTTGGCTGCAGCCTGTTACCGAATTTAAGCATAAAATAGCGTTCCCCACTATATATATACTTAGAGAAACCGAAGTTAACTGAGTGACAGCGCAGGCGGCTGGGAGGCGAATTATTTTTTCCTTTTAATCTTTGCATGAATTTCCGCGCTCGTGAGCTGCACTTGCCTTTGAAACGAGAGGAGAATTTCTGATTGTGTTTCAGCATTTCCCGCCTACTGATCTAACACTAACTACAAAGCAGAGGCTGCTGCAGGAGCAGCCGCACAGGGGGGTTTAAATGCCTGGATCTCGGGGGTGGGAAGAAATCTCTGGCTCATACTGAAGCTAGAAAACTGCATTTTCTCTGGGGACATGGGAAGGAGCCTTTGGTTTGTCAGTGCAGGTTCTTCTATTGGCATCCACCGCCCCGTGGTGTCTGTGGGGTCGCCCTGTCTGAGATCCTGTTGACAGAACTGGGGAAGAGGGGGAGGAGTTACCAGCTGGTTATTGATACTTGCTTCTCTGTCTCTGCTCTGCATCCCTTGCAAACATTTGCCTGCAGTCTCCATGTGTTGCCCAGAGTTAATTACATGTAGGACTGGGGAGAGCAAGGTACGGAGCAGTATATCAGCTAAGTCACACCAAGGGGATATTCCTGTGGACTGTACTGCTGGCCACCTTCCCCTAATATATTTCCATAAATCAAGTGGCATCTCTGTGCCCAGATGAGCGAGGCCGTGGCGCTCCTCTCCCCTGTGCTGTACAGTAGGTACAGCTCCTGCCTTCCTCCCCTCATGTCCCTGGTGTGAGGGAATAGAAATGCTCTCAATGGCTTCTCTGACTATTGTGTGAAGGTGTCCATGCCTGAAGCCGTAACCTGACTCCAGGTGGGGGGAAGAGGTCACCTGACCTCCTGCCCGGGAAGCAGACAAAGGAAGCAGGGAAGGAGCTGGGGAGTGAGGGTCAGTCTGGGTCTGGCTGGGAAGAGGCAGAGAGCTACAGGCAGGCTGGCCTGGCTCCATGGCCCCAAAATGGACCCCGCAGAGGGGGCGCGTTCGCTGTACCTACAAGATCTGTCTTAGATCACCTGTCATCTAATAAACCTCTGTTTTACTGGCTGGCTGAGAGTCACGTCTGACTGTGGAGTTGGGGTGCAGACCCACAGGCTTCCCCAGGACCCTGCCTGGCTGGGCTCGCTGGGGGAAGCGCATGGAGGGGCAGAGGGTGCCGAATGCTCTGAGGTCAGACCCAGGAAGGTGGAAGCTGTATGCTGTGAAGCTCCTAGCCTTGGAGACAAGCTGTTTACGGAGGAGAGGCTTCCCCTCAGAGTCCTGACTGGCTTCTTAAGGAGCTGGTCCAGACTATTGCCCCGGGAACTCCGTGACACCTGGTTCCTTGCTGCCAGTCTCTGCTGAGTCTGCCTCCTCCTTGCTGCATGGCTGGCTCTTGACAGCTCCGGGACACGCGAGGCAGTTGGCCGTTTTCTTTCTTTTCTAAAGTGCCCCCCTCTTCCCCGCATAGGGACCAGTCTAGTGTATTTTCTGCTGGAAGCTGATTTCCTCAGAGCTTGGGGCAATGCTCAGAAGTCTGGATCATGGCCGGTGGGGGGTGCTTGGGCCATGAATCGTCGGCTCCCCAAGGGCTGAATTTTCACCAGGGCTGTGGGCCCAGCCTCCCTCCTCTGGGGGCAGAGTTTGCAGGCACAGCATCGGAGCGCGGTGCCCCTCGCCCGTGCAGGGATCCCAGGCATTTGGGTTTGCACCTCCCATCGCAGCCCCCAGAAGGGCCCATTATGAGCGCAGACCTTTCCCCCTTTCCTGGAGGTAGGCCAGGGAATGGCTGGCTCAAGGACTCCTGGATGCTTCTCTTCAGGGCTGCCCTGCTCTCACTGTGTATCTGACCTCTCTCCCCATCCTCCGCATGGCTGTTACTGCCCCCTTGGGAAGGGCTGTGAGATCACAGGTGGAAAGGAGCTGGACTGGGCCAGACTTTCAAAAGTGCTCAACTTCCAATTGTTCTGAACTGGGAGATGGGGGAAGGGGAGTTCTCCATTGTTCTGAATGGCGGGGGAAGAGATCTCCATTCTTCTGAATGGTGGGGGAAGAGTTCTCCATGGTGAGTGTACTGTGAATATTCAGGTGCCAGCCATGGGAGGGAACATGTGAGGGATCTTCCATCCCAACCAGCCTGTTGCTGGGTGTCAGCGTGGCATGACCCCTTCAGCTCTCAGATGCCATGACCATCTGTGGGCTGCTTTGCTGATCCGCTGGGGAGTTGCTTCTCTGCCAGACCCACACTGTGTCCCCACTTCTCGCCTGGTGAGGGCATCATGGCTCCCAACTTCTCTGAAACCCCTTCTCAGGCCGTCTTTCCGCCGTGGGCTAGCTGGGCTGCTGGGGTGAGGAGCTGGGGGTGGATGGAGGGTATTCTGCACAGCTGAGCCATCTGGGATTTTAGCCAGCAGGGTGCTAGACTCAATAGGTCACTGCTCTATCTCCACTTCCCCTCTTCTCTGTGCAGCTGTTGGGATGATAACTCCGGTTTAAGCGATGCTCACAGAGGGACTGGCCATCTGGGGCACCACACTTTGCCCACTGCCCCCCACATGTGGAGCTCTCGCCCACCTCCTTGTCTAGGGAGGTGGCTCTGGGGTCACTGGCCCATCTAAGCAAACACACTCTGGCCTGACCCGCTCACTCCATTGCTGACTGCTCAGGGGAGGAGCTGGGCACTGCCAGCAAAGGGGCCTGGCTGTGCTGCATGCGCATTTTGAAAGAGTTCTCTTGCTGCCTTTGTATGTAAGGAGGGCTGGAGGAGGGAGTGACCCACGGCATGTATGATTGGGGAGGGGCATGTGTGTCTGTCTGTGTGGAGCTGTCTGGTTTTCTGCAATTTGCTAAGTGCTGAGAGATTAAGTGAAGCAATAGCTCGCCCCACACTGAGATACCAGCTGCTCTCACTGTGCATTCAGGAATGGATTGACGCTCGGTACCTGCTGGCTGGCCTGGTATCAGCAAGAGGGTCGCTGTTCTCCCTGAGATGTGTGCTAGAGACCGCACTGCCTGGGACTGCCTGCCCTGGGGTTGCCCTCCTGCATCCCCGCAGGCTTTCCAGCCACAAGTTACCTCCTGTCAAGTGGGCGTAGCTCTTTGGTGGCCTTGTGCCAGGGCTGATACCAGACCCCCACCTGGGTCATCACCCCAACCTGAGCTGGGGGAAGCAGCTTCCCACCCCTAGGATATTTTTGAGAGTTCAGTGTTTCTCCCTGTCTCAAACTGGGGCAAAACGTACAAAGGTTGAAAATATTTGCAACCACCCCCTCTGCCCCCAGGAATTCCCATGTGGGTGAACGGAAACATTTTGTTTTCATTTCAATCTTTTTTCCTTTTATCTTTTTTGTCTAATAAGCCTAAATTTCAGAACAAAATGTCATTTTGAATCAGGAAAGCTCAGATCTTCTGTTTATAAAATGTCAAACGGAAATATTTCAGCAACATCTAAACTCTTTCGCCATCTCTCTGAGGCGGGAGGTTCATTGGCTCCGATCCTGTTTCGCCAACAGTTTTGGTTTCAACCAACCAACAATTTTCAATGAAAAATGTTTGACGGAAAAATTCACATCAGCGACCCTGTGGAGTGGGACATTACCCTGGCAGGACAGAGCTGCTGGTCAGAATGGCTGGGCTGAAACCACTGCTGGGGACCTGGGGATGGGGGACCTCGATGCACAACAGAAATGATTCGGTGGAGGAGCTGGTGGGTTCATGATGGCTGACGTGAGTTATGCTGTGAAAGGCCGTTTGCTTTACTCAGAGACCGTCTTGCCCAATTTGGCGCCCAGAGTGTGTCAGAATTGGAGCTGCTGCCTGCAGTCGTGAAAACAAGTGTGTGGTGCCCCCTGCCCCCTTTTTCTTCCTGTTAGCCCTGCCAGAGCAGCTCAGAGGCAGGGGGGCAGCCAGCGTCTCTTCCTCCTTGTGCATCGTCTGGGCCTGGGCTGGTGTCTAGGGCAGGATTTGGCCTCTGGAGCCGTTATTCCTGGTAGGGGGAGAGCCCGGCGCCTCTCACCTCCCTGGCCAGGTTTGCAGGCCTGGTAGATGGAATCCCCCACTTCTCTCTGGCAAGGTGAATGTGTGCGCTCATGAGGGGATGGAGCCTCCTCCTCCCACGGTCATTTTCACAGTCACACAGTCTGCAGAGCAGCGCTGTGCTCAAAAGCTTCCCAGAACTTTGAAATTGGTGTCTCTGTTTCCTTGCTATCCCCGTCACACCTGTCTCAGTCATGCCTTGAATCACTGCTTGCAATTGGGAACGAACAAGGAGAAAGGAGAATTGGGGATGCAACACGTGTGGCCAGGATGTGGTCCAGAGAGAGGGTCTGGGGACTCCGCAGCCTGCATTCATCGCACTGGGGGTGCTGCCTCCGTGCTATGTCCATCACAACCCCAAGGCTTGATTGGCAGAGCCAGTGGGAATGGTGGGTGCTCGTACCTCTGGAAATGACACCCCAAGTGACCATATGGGTGGGGACGTGGCAGATTCTAGGCTGAGGCTGAGCTGCTACCTGGACAATATCGGCTTTCCATCCTTGGGCTTTACAAAGGAGGAGGGGATGGTTAGCCCCCTGGGATGGATAGAGAAACTGAGGCAGAGGGAGGAGAAAGGACTTGATCAAGGTTGCCCAGCAGACTAGTGGCAGAGCTGGGACTAGAAGGCAGGTCTCCTGAGGCCCACTCCAGTGCTCTCTCCATCTGGCCACACCACATCCCCTGGCCTGCTAGTGCCATTGCTGTCCATTGGACCGCTGGACCTGCCTGCCTGCCTTTAACCTGCCTAGCTACGTATGGAGCCTATCTGCACCTGCTGCTTCCTGATTCTCTGGCTTGATGGAGACTTGGCAAGTCAGACACCCCTCCCCCGCAATTCAGCCCTGGGTTTCTGCATGTCCAGAGCAGGGGGCACCCACTTGAGGCCAAACTGGAGACAAACCTGCCCCACCCTTCCCCACAAGTGCATAACCCCCCTTCCGAGTAGTGGAGTGTGAGACAGGCAGCCTGGGTTCCACAGATTTACTGATGGGCCTTGTATGGCTCCCATCAAGCCCACAGGGAGCTGGAGGAGCCAGGGATGGAGGCTGTAAAATGGGGCTGACACACTCTCGCTCTCTCACACACACCCCACACACACATCCCTAACACCTGTGAAGTGCTGGGGAAAGGCTGAGGGGACATGTTCCACCTGCCTCTTAATCGGAGATTCCCCCTGCTCTCCCTTTCTTGGAAGCAGGCACTGCTTGGAGACAGGTGTGTGTATAACAATAGATCCTTGATGAGAGCTCCCATGCTGGCTGGAGAGGGAACAAATA
This sequence comes from Dermatemys mawii, assembly GCA_007922305.1. Classification (NCBI taxonomy): domain Eukaryota; kingdom Metazoa; phylum Chordata; order Testudines; family Dermatemydidae; genus Dermatemys; species Dermatemys mawii. The sequence continues at coordinate 4,805,951 of ML677378.1, forward strand.
ATAAACCAAGGCAACGCTTCCGACTAATGCACCCTCCACGTTCAGCCAACCCCCTGGCAGAGTCCGCGGGAGACCTCCCCTGCACTCTGGAGGCTCCTCCAGGACTACGGCACATGTCCGGCAAGGTGCACCTGTTTGCAGAATTCCCTCGGGGCTCCATGCAGGCGAAGGGGGTTACAGGATCAGATCTGCCACCTCCTGGGTAACTCTCAGTGCAGAATGGGTGTGAAGTCTCTGTGTCAGCTCGCAAGGCACCTGCTTCGATTGCATTAACAAAATGCCCAGACTGAGTAAAGTGACTGGCAAAGGGGGAGAGCAGGGGCTGGTTGGAATTAGAACATATGCTCCTGATTGGCTGCTTCATGATGGAGAAAAATGACGGGTCGGTTTATATAGATGTGAGCTCTTTGGAGCAGGGAGCAGCTCTGTGGTCTGTGTTTGTGCAGCACCTGGCACCATCTGGGGTCTGGTCCATGAGTGGGGCTTCTAGCAGCTACACTAATTCAAATAAATAATAATATAGAACTTGCCTATCACGTTTCTCCATCACGAAGCAGCAAGTAGGTACATGGAGTACATGTGCACATGTGGGTGTTTTCTGCTTGTTTAGCTTTTTTAAGAAATACAAGGTGCTGGTTTCTCCTGGATTTGCTAGAGGTCCCACTGGATGTCAGAGATGTGGATTTTGAGCTCTGTAAAGGAAGGGGAAAGTGGGATTAATCTTTAACAAAGACCTCCTTTCTCCTAAGTGTTTCTCAGCCATTTGAATTAAATTAATAATAATAACCCCCAACCAAACACTGATCCAAATATTTATAAAGAGAATAAAGTAATAAAACCCATCCTCTGAAATACCAGGGTGCTGATGTGTCTTATCACCTGTCAAGCTTTTCATGAAAAACGAGGCGTGAACTTCGACACAGGTGAGGTTCTGGTCTCCCTGGTCAAGAACAGAGCTATTGCTTTGTTGATGCTAGCAGCAAATGCAGAGTAATGCTTGCTTGTCATCAGTGACTTATTTCTGTTTAATTAAAAAACAAACCTGGACATTAGTTACCAAAAACTGTCATGGACACTTTCAATCTGCACTGTGAAAATTACTGAGTCAGGGGAACAGAAGCGAAGGGTCAAACAGAACTGTTTGTCAGGCTATCCTGCAGGTATGTAGCGTTTGATGTTCTTGGGGTTTGGTTTAAATGTATAGCTAATGCCTGGCTGTTTCTGGTGTGCATCCGGTGTGGCTGACTTAATGTTACCACTGGAGCCTTATTGTTTGTGGCTCCCGAGTTCCTCTTTTGATCTTTGTTTTGTTTTCCAACTTGTGAGCCTGCTGAAGTGCCGGGCTGTGCTGTATGTGAATATGGCTAATGTGTGAGCTGTGAACAAGAAGGGCGGTGAATGAGGCCGGAGACCCTTCTCCAGTGAGTTACCTATTGGGCTGGGGAAGTGCAGCGGAGCACTGAAGGGAGAAATTGAAATTAACCGTACTGGGACACCTGTGTAATCCATCTACAAAGGAGCTCTGCTCTCGCCTTTTCCATGGGGACCCTTCATCACTTTTTTGGTTCTCCCTACTCTGAACTTGTTCACCAGGCACTGGGATTTTCTCAGTGCCTTCTGGCCCTCATTTAATATCCCCGCATAAAATAGCGTTGAGCTCAGCGGCGACTGGCTCGGAATGTCCCACTTGTCTCCCCGTAGCTCCCAGGGTGCCGAGCCCTGCAGACGGGTGGCCCTGGCACAACCACAGCAATGAAACAGAATCTTGGAAAGAGAAGTGAGGGATGTTTAAACAGTCTGGAAATAAATTGGAAGAGACACGGTGGAGCTTGGGGGAGGGATGGGGAGCTGACTGGGGTTGGGGAAGGAGGGTGAACAGAGCAGCATCTTACTGAGCTGCAAAAATATTAAATAGCGACAATGCACTGGAAAGAGCTAGGTTCCTATAGATGGGGGAGTCACTGATGCGTATGAGCCTTGCAGTCAGCCCTTAGCCTTATTGTACAGGGTTCCTGCTTATTTCCTGGAAATCTCGGCCGTCCAGAGGAGAATCACAGCTTCAGGCAAATTTGCAAACAGCCTCATCTTCTCCTTGGCCCCGGGGTACAATTCTCTGTGTGTTTCTGCCTCAGTCCCAGGATGCTGGGGGGAAGGGCTGCAGGGAATGCTGGACCCTGACTCAGGATAGGAAAGAAGCAGATTCAAGGACTGCAGTGTGGTTCCAGATAGGAACTGGGAAGTGGAACCCTTCGTGTCAGGTGCTGTACGCAGCATAGAGCACAAAATCATGAGGTTCCTCTTAAAATCGCAAAACAAAACGGGCAGTGGAGAGAACATAGAATAACCTTGTGAGAGCGAGTGACTAATAAACCGATGCCATCCATTAGGTCAGACACCCTGCTTCCGGGGTATCTTAGCAGCCGTGTGACTGTGATCCTCAGTCTTTCCCTTATGGTTGAGTGGCTAACGAGGCAATATGTTCTAGCGTTAGCTTCTTCCCAGCTCTTCATTCAGTTTGTCAAGGCAGGCCCAGCTCCAACCCGCTGGGAAAGGCTGGTTGGGCTTGACCTTAAGAGTTGAGATGCTGGGTGGAGACACCCTCACTGGAGTCCCTCTGTTGTCTGCAGCTTCAGCCCAATCTGCCTCTGCATTGCCTGCTGCCTCCAAGTTATTTACTGTCTTCAAAGATCCCCCAGCCCTGTACTAAATCTTCACAAAGAAGTCATTGACCTACAGGAACCTAAAACAAGCCTTGCTACCAAGCAGATCCATTCCTATGGGTAGGGTGACCAGACAGTAAATGTGAAAAATCAGGAATGGGGGTGGGGGTGGGGTAATAAGAGCCTATTTAAGAAAAAGACCCAAAAATCAGGACTGTCCCTATAAAATCAGGACATCTGGTCACCCTACCTGCAGGAGTTGTTTTTGGGGTCCTGTACCCAAGTGTCCCAGTCTGTGGTTCTGTGTCAGGGTGTCCTGCCACCCCAGGCACACTGGATGCAGTTCCCTGATCCTTTATTTTCTCCATGGGGCTAATAAAGTTTCATCAGCCCGAAACGTAAAACTGTACTGAACGTTTGCCCAGAATGACCCGAACAATCACATAACAGAAATGCAAATAAGTCCTGACCCCTGCTCACCAACAGATGTCAGCAGAGAGCTCTCTTCCTTATGGTACCTCCATCCATCTTGCATTCCAAACTCCCTGGAAGCTGCTTTTCTCCCTGTTCATCAACAGGGGTCAGTAGCAGGCTCCTTACTGTCAGGGGCTTCAGGCTACAGCAGGGGTGGGCAAACTTTTTGGCCCGAGGGCCACATCGGGTTTGCGAAATTATATCAAGGGCTGGGTAGGGAAGGCCCCGCCCCCAATCCAGCCTCCATCCCATTTCCCGTCCCCTGACTGCCCCCTTTCACTTCCCGCCCCCGACTGCTCCCTGAGAATCCCTGACCCATCCATCAACACCCCCCCGTCACCTGACTCCCCCTTCCACAGGCCCCTAACCACCCCCCAGTACCCCACCTCCTACCCAATTCCCCTCCTCCCTGTCCCCTGACTGCCCCAATCCCTATCCACCTTCCAGCCCCCAACCACCACCCCAGAATCCCACCCCCATCCAACCAACTCTGCTCCCTGACTGCCCACTCCAAAGCCCCCCAACAACCACCACCACCACCCTGGAACCCCCCCACTCCCTTCTTACCATGGCAGCCGCGGCCCCCAGAGCTCTGTCTGCGCGGCGTGGCTCCGCGGGAGAGGCGAGCACGCAGCCCCGGCCCCCGGGGTGTTCCCCGCGCAGCGCTGCTCCAGAAGAGAGGGCAGCGCGCAGCCCTGGCCCCCAGGGCACTCCCGGCGCGGCTCCGGGGGAAGGGCCAGCACACAGCTTCAGCCCCCGGGGCGCTCCCCGCGCGGCGCGGCTCCGGGGGAGGGGGCGCGCAGTCCCGGCCCCCAGAGCGCTCCCCGTGCGGTGAAGCCCTGGACCCCAGAGCTCCCTGCGCGGCGCAGCTCCGGGGGCAGGGGGAAGCATGCAGCCCCGGCCCCCAGAACGCTGTCCGCATGGCTCCGGGGGAGGGGAGGGTGTGCAGCCCTGGCCCCACAGCAGTGCCCGCGCTACACGACTCCGGGGGAGGGGCTAGGGGCAGCCTCCGTGGGCCGGATGGGATGGCCTCGCGGGCCGTAGTTTGCCCACCCCTGGGCTACAGGGTTGATAAATGCTTGGGCTTATTTCTCTCAATTTCTCCATTGCATTTCTCCATTTCTCTGGATCTGGGGAAAATTTAGCATTGCAGTGAGCAGGCATGTGTATGGGAGGGCATTGGTGCCTTGTTCTGGATGGGATTAAAACTGTTCAAACATGTGTCATGAGCCCTGTACTATTGACAGCTGATGGGGATTCTCCTGTAGCTTGACTGCTAAGGGGCTGGGCTTTTGGACCTGGAAGATCCTAATTCTGTCACTGCAATGTTGTGATTGTTCACAGTGAACAACGGAATGACAACTGTGAAGTTCTCCTTGGCCACAGATTTGTTACAGACTCAGGTTTCCTAGGTGCAGGATGAGTCATTTCACCAGATGATGGAAGCTGAGGCTGTCACATGGCTGGCACTTAACCTGGGCTATTTCTGAGCCACCGTTCTGGGCACAGCAATGGTGTCCTCTGTGCTCTAAGCCACACGGACTCAGGGAGACTCTTATTACCCTCTTAGTATCACTGCCACTTCACTGCTCACTTTCAGAACTTTCTTCTTAGGTTCAGTTTCTCTCTCTCTCTCTCTCTCTCTCTCTCTCTCTCTCTCTCTCTCTCT
>ML677378.1:4810763-4861857 GCA_007922305.1 Dermatemys mawii
CAGGACTCCTCCCTGAGCCTGTTTGTGTCAGTGGTGTCCATGAATCAAGACCACAATACTGGCTGCTTGACTCTCATTCACCCCCCCGACCCCATAAGGGATCATGCCAGGAATAGGAGATGATACCCCTACATGGCTGGGTGTGCCCTGCATGCCTATCTCTGTCTCTGCATCTGCAACTGCCTGGCCTGCCATATCGATCCTGAGCCCAGCACCCGTGTCTGGCTCTTTGGAAGATCATTAATTCCTCTCTGCACCATCACAAGCATCACAGCCTCTATCCCTCCTCAGCTCAGTAACCCAGGGAAATAGAGGGATTATTTTAAGTGACGGTTGCAGGTGGTTCCATCTGTATTGGATTCCTGCTGCAGCCTCTGACTCCCCCAAACCCCTGCCCCATCTGTGGCTCAGCCAACCCCATCCAGGTCTGAAACTGATGGTTTCAGGATTGGTATTTTTAAGGCAACCTAATGGGAGCTGGTAGGTCAGTGCTGTTCCGTGGATCTGCCCACAAAAGGAGGCCTGGGGAGAGAGGGTATAATAAGGCTTTTAAATCCATGAAAAGGCTCCGAGAGCCAGCCGACATGTGCTCGACATGGGGAAGCCAGGTCTTGCAATTTACACATTTATTAGAACGTGGAGGCTGATAGGGAAAGAAATTCATCCATTATTTTAATTAGCTTGTCCACTGAGCTGCCACTTAGATCATGCAACTGGGAGGCAGGACTCCTCGGTTCTGTTCCTGGCGCTGCCGCTGACTTGTGGTGGCCTTTACTGTTTTATGGCTCAGTTTCCCCCTTTGTCTATTGGGGACAATGTAAAATGCTCTGCGATCTACAGATGGAAAAGCACTGGTATTGCTCCCAGGAGGGTGCTGTGTGTTGCTATGACAGATCCCCTTTCGGGTGATGCTGGCTCCGCTGTGGCTGTTCTGCTGCTTGGGTCAGGAGGCGGGAAGGTGTCTAGGAGGCAGTTGGTGCTGAATCATGTGGGCTCTGGCAGCCCTTGACAGGTTGATGTAACTAATCCAGGAGCTTCTGCTGCGCGTGGCTCTGCCTGTGACTGAAGCAGCCCCGGGTGCCTGTGCCTGGTGGAGTTGTGAGGGCTGAAGTCGATGATGGGCCTGGCTGGGATTTGTAGACTCCATCCAAAATGCTGCAGAGCGCGACCAGCAGCCGCTGCTGGATCCCTTCCTGTCTTGGTCCAGGCCAAGCCCCGAGAGAGCCCATGGTCCTCTCTGCCCACGGCCAGCCTTCACCTCCCCTGCCCACCGCCCGCCTTGGGCCCACTGCAGCCCCATGCCCACAACCCACCTTGGGCCCACTGCAGCTCCCCTGCCCATAGCCCATCTTGGGCCCATCCCACCCCCCATTCCTCCAGTCTGCCTTTGTCTCCTCTGCTCCCACCTCCCTCCCACCCAATTCCTGCTCGCCTGCAGGTGCAACCAGGGCAAGTGAGTTCAGCAGCAGCCTGTGGAGAGACTTGAGGGCCCCTGCATGATAAGGCAGAAGTCAGGGCAGAGGTTGCTGTCTCAGTAGCAGGGCTGTCCAGGGCCCGGAGGGTGGCTTTGTGGTTGAAGGGGGCACTGGCACTCAGGAGATCTGCCTTCAATTCCCTGCTCTGCTGCAGACTCTCTGGGTGACCTTGGGTGAGTCACTGAGTCTCGGTGTGATGCTAACCCTGCCTTTCTGCCTTGTTTAGTTGGATTGTAAACTCTGGCTTCAGGCCAGACACTCAGCCCAACACAGCCCCAATCCTGGAAGGGACCCCTCAGTGCTTCTCCAATCCGAGTCATACATGCTGCAGCCAGCTGTGGGTTCACACCCATCACTCCAACCCTATGGCTTGGCATAGGCTGCCTTTGTGCTAGCTGGTTTTAATGAAGGAGGCATGGGGCAGAGCTGCCCTGTTCTGCACAACCCTATATGACACTTTATGCAGATTTAATGCAAAAAATGCATATTTGTAACTAATTTGCATGTAACCATGAACTCTGGTTTAAAGATACAGCATGGATTTAGTGCGGGTAAAAGATGTTGGTCACTGAAACCCTCCATTTATCTCTGAGGTAGTAGCAGGGTCAATTTACCCCCTGCACTGCATGCCAACACAGCTCACCCTAATCTGGGGGACCCTCCCCTCAGTGTCATTTCACCAGGTAGGGGGAGTGAGTTTGTGATGGGAGAGCTGGAGCTAAAGCCCCCCCCCCCCCCCAAAAAAAAATCATCTCACATTAGAGCCTCTGTGCAGGGGCTACAAACTGCTTCCATCTAAAAGCTGTTCAGTCAGGCTGATTTAGACCAATGACTCATAAGCTTGGGCTTTGTCGCTTGCTAGTACTGATGTTCCACCTTCCTAGAGCTGGTTTTATAGGTTCATGGGTTTCAAGGATAGAGGGGGACATTATGATCATCTTATCTACCCTTCTGTATGGCATAGGCTAGAGACCTGCCCCCAAATAATTCCTAGAGCTGAGCTTTCTGAAAAACATGTCTGGACTGAAAAATTGCCACAACCTTGGTAATTTGTTCTAATGATTAATCATAGAAATGTGGGACTGGAAGGGACCTTGACAGGTCATCAAGCCCAGCCCCCTGCACTGAGGGAGGAGCAAGCAAACCTGGACCACCTGACAGGTGTTTGTCCAACCTGCTCTTAAAAGCCTCCAATGCTGGGATTCCACAACCACCCTGGGAAACCTAGTCCAGAGGTCAACTCCCCTTAGAGTTTTCCCTAATATCTAACTTAAAATCTCCCTCCCTGCAGACTTCTTGTCATCTTCAGCAAACATGGAGAACAACTGCTCTGCATTCTCTTTATAGTCGCCCTTACCATAGCTGAAGACTTAGCAGCCCTCCCCCGTTCCCCTACCGAGGTATCTTTTCTTAAGACTTAACATGCCCACGTTTTTTAATGATTTCTTGTATAGATCAGGTTTTCTAAACCTTTTATATGTTTTGTTGCTTTCCTCTGGACTCTCTCCAGTTTGTCCACATCTTTTCTGAAGTGTGGGCCCAGAATTGGATACAGGACTCCAGCTGAGGCCTCACCAGTACCGAATAGAGTGGGACAGTTACCTCCTGCGTCTTACATCCAACACTCCCATTAATACACCCCAGAATGATATTAGCCTTTTTCTCAATTGCATCCCATTGTTGACTCATATTCACGTTATGATCAGCAATGTAATGCAGTTGCAGAAAAGGCTAATATGATTCTGGGGGTGAATATAATATATAGCACATAATTACCCTCAGTGTTAAAAAATTTATGCCTTATTTCCGGTCTGAAATTGTCTAGCTTCAACTTCCAGCCATTGGATGGTGTTATACATTTCTCTGCTAGATTGACGAGCTCATTATCAAATATTTGTTCCTCATGTAGGTACTTACAGACTATAATCAAGTCACCCCTTCACCTTCTCTTTGTTAAGCTAAATTGACTGAGCTCCTGGAGTCTATCACTGGAAGGCAGGTTGTCTAATCTTCTAATAATTTTTGTGGTTCTTTTCTGAAACCTCCACTTCATCACTATCCTTCTTGACTTGTAGGCACCAGAACTGGATGCAGTGACACCAGAGCCAAATAAAATAACCTCTCTATTACTCCAGATTCCCCTGTTTGTTGCATTAGTCCTTTTGATCACAGCATTGCAATGGGAGCTTATGTTCAACTGATTATCCACCACAACCTCCGAATTTCTTTCAGAGTCGTTGTTTCCCAGGATAGTCCCGCATCCTGTAAGGCCGACATTCTCTGTTCTTAGATATGTACATTACATGTAACCATATTAAAACACACATTGTTTGCTTGCACCCAGCATATCAAGCAATCTGGATCGCATCGAACAAGTGACCTGACCCCTTTATTATTCACTACTCCCCCAGTTATTTATCACCAGCAAACTTTATCAGTGATGATTTGGGGCTTTAATAAAAATCTTTGATTTCCTGGGCTTAGATAAAAATGTTAAATAGTGTTTTAACTGATCCTGCGAGACCTCCCTAGAAGCACACTTGTTCGATGATGATTCCCTGTTTACAATTACATTTAGAGACTTAGCAGCTTTTTAATCCATTTAGTATGTGCCATGTTAATTTTATATTATTCTAGTCTTTTAATCAAAATGATGTGCAGCACCCACTTAGACACCTTACAGAAGTCTATTACATCAACATTTTTATCAACCACATTTATAATCTCATAAAAAAGGATTTCAAGCTAATTTGACAGGATCTATTGTCCATAAACCCATCTTGATTGGCATTAATTACAGTGCCCTATTTTCATTCTCTATTAATTGAGTCCCATAATGGCTGCTCCATTAACTTGCCTGGGATTGACATCAGAGTGACAGGTAACCCTGTTTAGTCTTTTTAAATATTGGCACATTAGCTCTCTTCCAGTCTTATGGAACTTCCCGAGGGTTCCAACACTTATTGAAAATCAAGATTAACTGTCCAACGAGTTCCTTAGCCAGCTCTCTTAAAACTCTTGACTACAGGTTATCTGGGCCTGCTGATTTAAAAATGTCTAATTTTAGTAGCTGCTGTTTAACATCCTCATGAGATACTAGTTGAATGGAAAAGTGTTATCATATGATATAATCACATCCTCTTCCCCCTGCCAATACAGAACAGAAATATTTATTGACTACTTCTGCCTTTTTTCATTATTATTGATAATTCTACCATTTCATCTAGTAATAGACAAATAAGATTATTAGGATTCTTTTTGTTCCCAATATACTTTAAAAACTCCTCATTGTCCTTAGCTCTGCTGGCCAGAGAGGTCTCCTTGTGTCCCTTTGCTTCCCTTATCAATATTCTACAATTCCTAAGTTCTGATTTATGCTTTCAATTTCCTTTTTTCTCATTAGTTATATATTACTATTATTTAATTTTTTTATACCTGCATTCACTTATCCTCTAAATCATGTTGGTTTTTTTAACCAGTGTATCCTTCTTCCTCAGTTGTGAATCTAAGGCTTTTTGGGTATCTAGTAAAGTGTTCTTAACCAATTCTCATTCTATCATTCTCATTTTTCTGATTAAATTTTTCTTCCTAGCTGATTTGGTTCATAATTGTTCTCAGCTTTGTGAAATTATCTCTCTTAAAGCACCAAGTATATAAATTACTGGTCTGGACTTTATTTTGTTTACACATTGTAAAACAAGTCATGATCACCTACCACTGTAGCTAAAGAACATATGTTAGTAAGGAAGCAGTAGCTGCCTCATAAACGTATCCATGTGATCTAGCCACTAGAAAGGGACAAAGACTCAGCCTGCATTGGTGTGGGTTATACAGGCACATAATCTGGCACATTCCTTCTGAAAGGCAGAGTGGGAAAATGGACAAGACTTGGCTGTGCTGTATGAGGCGTGTGTGTTCTATCACCAGCTCTGGTTGCAGTGACTTTGCCCAAACTCTGCAAGATGGGTGAACAATTGTAGCCTCCCCTCAGACTGGGGTCTGAGGCCTTGGTTAGGAATGGCTGCAAAGCACACAGAAATATTAAGGTCAGTGCATAGAAGAGCTGGAATTAGAGTCCACGGGCTCTTGATAGTTGCCTGGTACCCTCCCCCCTCGGTTATAGAGTATCTAGGTATATCTGAAGTGCTTGTTTAATTCATCCCCTTGGCTTGTCAGCCTGTGGTACTTGGGGATGGGTCTCAATTGGCCATGGAGTGTTTCCAAGGCTGGGACCCTGTTGGGGTTGGGTGCAGTGGCACTTGCGGTACAAACTGAGAGGGACTCATAGAATCATAGAATATCAGGGTTGGAAGGGACCTCAGGAGGTATCTAGTCCAACCCCCTGCTCAAAGCAGGACGAACCCCAACTAAATCATCCCAGCCAGGGCTTTGTCAAGCTATCCTCATGTTAAATAGGATTCACTGCATTAGGAATGGGAAATACACCACAGGGCTCACCAGGGATTTGGGGGTAAAATGCCTTTTACGGGGCCTCCCTTTGGAGGTGAAAGGGATGCACCGCCTACAAACCCTGTGAAGGCTGTGCATCAAGTTCGCCTCTGCTTTGTAATGCTGCTGAGCGGTTAGATCATACAATGTGGGTGTGTAAAGCTGCTTTGCACTAGTGTGAGTGGCTCGCAAGGGGCTGGGTGAATTGGAGCCATAAATGTCCAATCCTTTTTAAGCATCATGCCAAACTCTTGGCTACTGTAATACCTTGAGGCAGTGAGTTCCACAAGTTAATAATCTTATGGCCTAGCATTGCTTGGAAAAAGAGAGCATGTGTGTGTATGGGGGGGGAACAGGAGCATGTGCCTAAGGGAGCTGATTATGGCTCCCTTATCTTGGAGTCTTGTCTCTGCTGGCCCTACTGTAAACCAGAGCATCCTAGGGACTGCTTCAACTTGGTCTAAGATCCCTGAAAGACCCTGTAGCATTGTATTTTCCCCTACAGCAGATGAGGGGTGTGGCTGGGAGATCCTCTCTGCCAGGTGAATTATCCACTGCCTGATTGTGCCTCCCCTGCCCCACTGGAGCACAATGGGGCTGGGTGGGATTGATGCGCCTGACTCTGCATGTTTAACGAGTCCCCTTGCACCAGTTCTCACTGCGCTGCCTCTTTCATTTGTGGGCTGAGCCATTGCTCTGGTCTCCAGAGGGATATAAGAGACAGCTGTCCTTCTCTGCGCTCAGTCTCCCTGGGAGCCGGCGGCACATTTCAAGAGCTGTTCTGGGGCAGCTGCTCTGATGCTGGGGGCGGATGAAAGTCCGAGCTCATCCTTGTTCGGAATGAGCCGCTTTCACCGTGTTTGAAAAAGCGAAACTCCGAGAGCTCCTCAAAGGCTCCCTCGGCACAGAGGGAAACAAGCCCTAGCCTGACAGCCTGTGCTTAATGGCGCGCTGTGTCTAATGACCCTGACTGCTCCCGGGAGCTGTGTGGGGAAGGCAGCGTGGCCTGCCTACAAATCCACCAGATCTGTAGCCTTGACTTGAAATCTGAAAGCCTCAGGTCCTGCATCTTGGGATGAGAGCGAGCGCTGGCTCCAGTCCCTGTGTAAACAAGGGGGGAGTGGGGCAGAGTCTTGAGCACGGGGGTAGAAATGGCATCTGGGTTGTGGGGGGTGGTAACCGAAAAGTCAGGATCATTAGTGATTTTGCAGGTCAGGGACACTTGCCCTCTGGTGCAGATCAGCAGCTCTGACTTGATACAGGCTGTAGCCGATAGCACCAAGGGTGGTGGGGCAAAGGGAGGGGCTGCAGGCAGAGCAACTGCCTCTTCTGCCACTCTCCCCACCCACAGGCAAAGGTGCTAGGAGGCTAGGAAGTGCTTGCCCTCAGTCCCTGGAAAAAGCTGCAGCCTGAGAGCCCTGTGGGGCATGAAGCAGATCTGAGTACGAGGGGCCAATGCTGCACGGGTGCAGAGCCCTGGGAGTCACCAGGAGCTGAGGTCCTTGCGGGATCAAAGATGTAGGTTTGTGGGTAAGTATTTGCCGCATCCCAAGGGGAGGAGGCTCCCGGGCTGCTGGCTCTGATTCAGAGGAGGCACTCTGGTGTGATGTGTGTGGTGGGGGGAAGCTCTAACGGGATAAACCCCTGGACAGGGGTTGGCTTGTTTCCACCCATCATGTTCCAGTGTCAGCAGGTGGCTTCAGAGCTACATCCCAGCATGAGCAGTGGGTTCCTGTGGGTTACTTTGGGGGCCCTGTACTATCTGGGAAGCTGGGCTGGCTGGAGTCAGGGTCACCCCATGGCCCATTGCACTGAATTGCACAGACCTCTGTCAGAGCAAAATTCCCCACTAGAGAAGATGCAACTTGGTGGAGTCAAACCAAGGCCCCCGCATTTGGGATGGAGTGACCAGTTAATCTCCCTCCACTCCTGGAGCTGCCCCGTGCTCTGCAGGCCGCCACACTGGCCTTGCTGCCGAGACACTGGCCCAGCATGGTTCAGTTTCCAGCCCTGCTGCAGACGCCCTCTGTTTGCCCTTGGATGAGTCACTGCATTTCTCCAGGCATCAGTCCTCTGCTGTGGAGTGATCCGTCATGTCTGGCTTGTCCACAGAGCCTGCGAGCTCTCTGGAGCAGGAACTGTCTCACTGGGTCTGTGCAGTGCCTGGTGCGACTGGGCCTCAGACACCACTAGAATACAAACCCTAAGTAACACACCTGCCTCTAGATGCAGAGCAGGGAACCATGGTGCTTATCAGGCCCCCATCGCCACAGCGGCTGGGCAGCTCCAGGCTCCAGTGAATTTATTCTTGCACCCCCTATGCAACTGGGCAGGACTGTTATCCATGTGGTACTGACGGGAACTGGTGGCCAGACAGCCCAGGTGACCCACACAGGAAGTCTGTGTCTGTGCTGGACTCTCCTGGGCCCTGGGTTGTGTCCTGACCACTGGGACCAAGCTGCTCCTCTCCCAGTAGGTGACCTTGGACAAGTTGTTGCCTTGTTGCTCTCTGTGCTACTTCGCCTGGTCGGGCATCGCTGGGCACTGGTTGAGGCTCCGCACTCGTCTGCTGGAAGGTGCAACGTGGTGCTGCGTGCCGTTCATGGGAGTGTCCGAGGCACGGGCCAGATGGTAGCCTGCAGCCTGCACTCCTCCCATGGCAATGCACCATCAGCTGCTCCATGCCCTCTTTAAACTGACTGTATCTACTTGAGAAACCACAGGGAGCTGCAGCTCGGCCCAGGCCCTAGACAAAGTGCAGCCAGCGTACAGAGGGGAAGATGGACTGGGGTGTTGGCAGGCTGCTCTGTGCAGTGGGAAGGGAATGGGGCGGGATCTGTGCCACACCAGCCTGGCCTCTGCCATGGGCTGGCTCCCAAACCACGGGAATGCTTTGTGTTTCTGTAGCCTCCCTTGTGTACCCCAAATTCTGTCCAGGCAGCGGTGTGGTGTGCAGCCCCTCTAGGGAGTGTGTATGTGGGAGGGGGAAGGGGAAGGCAAGGGTACAGGCACAGGGGACCCTCCCACTCCATGGCAAGTGCCTTGGCTCTTGGATGCCCATGAAGTGTGTGTGGGACAGTCTCACTACATGGAGTAAAGGTGGAACTTGACTCTTGGAGCGTCCGTCTGTGCCAGCCCTGGTGGGACTTGCGGCAGCTCCAGCTCTTCAGAGTTGTGAATTGTTTCTATCACAGCAGCGTCTAGAGGCCCCAGTTGAGATCAGGGTCTCATCACACCACTGCACAGACTTTGGGGGAGACAGGTCCTGCCCTGGGGAGCTCACAGCCTAACCAGATAAGATAAAGGAAGGGTCCTTATCCCCACAGCACCGACAGGGGCCCAGAGAGATGCAAGGCCTTGCCCAAGGTCACACAGGGAATCAGTGGCAGAGCCAGGAACTGAGCCCCTGTCTCCTGAGCCTCAGGCCAGTGCCTCAAACACAAGCCATGCCTTGCACAACTGCATTAGTGAATACAAATACACTCCCATGGAGGGCACCTCTCAGAGCCCCCAGTCCACACCCCAGCATCCTGCCCAGCAGCCTTGTTAATCACCCCCAGCAGCAGGAAGGAATGGGCAGACACGTGGTGTCTGGTTCCAGGACATCTAGATGTCTCGCGCTTGTCGCTTAGGTGGCTATGCCTTCATTCCAGTGCCCAGGGAAGGGGAGAGGGATGAGGATGGTGCCACCCAGCAAACTGCAGCTCCTGGGGAAGGGGTTAGCGCAGGAACGAAGGCACATGAGAGACTGGACTTGGCTGGTACAAGCCGATTGTTCTCCAAGCAGAAAGCCCATAGTGGAAGATACATGGTGTCCTGATGGGGACTGGCAGCCTGGGATGCTGTTTGCTTTGTCTCTCTGGCTGGGCCAGACCATTGGGCCCACCCCACGGATGCTGCATTTATTGGCGGCTGCTGCAAAGGGGAAACCCTCTTAATTTCCATCTGCATACACATGTGCACGGTGCTGCGCAGTGTCTGGCTGGCAAAGCCCCGCTGTCCCCCGTGTCTGTCCCTTGGGCTGGGTGTAACAAGCTTCCCCCAGGCCCAGCTGCAGTGCTGTGTGTGTATGTGCGTGCGTGTCTCAGAAGGGCTAGGATGCAGCTGTGTTAGGTGAGGGGATTCTCTAGCACTGACCAGGGTCACGGCACAGAGTCTGCCCAAGCCTTGGCCAGCGGAAGGAGGCTGTTTGGAAGCTGTGCTGGGTGGGACTCTGGTGTGATCTCTGTGTGGAGGAATCGGACGTGTGCGGGACGAGGTGAACTGAGGCAGTCTGGCTCCCTGCTGCTTGGCTGCAGCTCCGATGTGTAGGGCAGGAAGCTGAGCCAAGCTGGGCATTTGCACTGGAGGAGATGTAGAGGCTGGGCGCTGCCCCGCCTTGACTCTGCCCAGCCAGTGACAAGCAAAGTGCACCTATGCACTCCCCCATCTTCTCTGCAGTGCTCACACATGCTCACAATCACCCCAGTGCATGTGAGCATGTGCACACACACACACAGAACCGTCTGCAGTGCGCGCACACACGCACACACACACTTTCTGGCCACAGCACCATTTAACTGATCTAGTCTGGGAATGACACGCTGGGAAAGGACTTTCTGTGAGCATCGGAAGGGCCTGGCTGCCCCCTTCCCTCCGGATCACCCCCAGGAGATGATGAGGGCTGCCGTGGGGGTGTCTATGATACCTGCCCAGGTTCCAGGGGGGTTGGATAGGGCGGCTGCTGCTACAGCACATCATGGGGCAAAGCTTGTCACTGACATACCTCTTGCCACATGCACCAGCAGCCTCCAGTAGCAAGTGGGGAGGGGAGGTGCCTTGCCACACCCCTTTGGGTAGCCTACGCTTTTCACACTGTGCTGGATCCTGCACTCAGGGGGTCTGCATGAATGACAGTGGCTCCCCCTAGTGCCAGGCCCTGGTGACAACACTCATGCTTACAGGGGGCAGTGAGACACTGAGCCCCTGGGGTAGGAGCTTGTGTTCTTAGAGCTAAAGATTTGGGACTCGATCCACATGTTGGGAGCCCAGGACTGAGACAGTAGGGGCTGTGTGTAGGCACCAAGGGGTATCAGCAGAGCTGGGGTGGGTGGAGGGGGGATGCGACTAGGGCTGGAATAGTTGGAGGACCCTGGCAGAACTTGTGAGGGGAAGACAAAAGCAGCACATGGAGTGAGTAGACTTTCACCTTAAACTTTGCACCTGCAAGATCCCACATAGGAATCTGGGGCAGGTAGCCATGGAGCCAGGAGGGTTTTGGTGAGAAGTAAGGTTGGCTGGGTCCCTACCCTACACAGGACAATTTTTGCTTTTTACTCTATGTGGGATTGGAACCCTCAGTCCTTGGCTTCTGAAGCCAGTGCCTTATACACTAGGCCAGGTCCTAAAGCAGCAAGTTGGTTGGTGGAACTGCCTGAGGAGGGGGTGATATTTTCATGTTAACACCAATTGCTTAGGATTCCTTTTTAAAGAAGAACGGAATCTTGCTTTTGACGTGAAGTGGTTCTCGCTCCGAACTCACTAATTGCCTCATCAATCTTTAAAGGGATCATTTTAAAAAAATATTTTGCTCAGTAAGGACGATGCAGGAAATTAAAAACCCAGATAAATGGAGCAGCGCGGCAGCCCGCAGCGCTCGCGCGTGTGGAGCTAGTTCAGGCTGCACTAGGAGCAATTTACAATGAAAGGTCGGGGCAGCAACGAGATGGTAACTAGGGTCAGAGGGTTAAATGCACCCAGTGTCCATTAGTCCATTTTCGGGATCTGGGGAAGCGCTGCTGAAAGCAGAACAGGGGCTCTGGGCCTGATCCTGAGAGAGGCTCAGGGTATGTTTACTCTTCAGTAGACCTGTGGATGCAAAGTCCCTCTGAGAATCCGGCCCAAGGGGTCTCAGATGGGGCCTCCGAAATCAGCTGCTGCTCTGGCAAATGTCACCCTCGATCTCTCAATAGCCACATTTCTAAAGTGGGAGGGTCCTATGGTGCCATCTTGCTGCATAGGGAAAAGGGTGCCAGGCTGAACTACCCATGAATGAAGCAGTGATTCCTAGTGGCTACAACACTGGCCTGGCAGATGAGAGGCTTGGGTTCTATTCCTGGCTTTGCCACTGACCTCCTGGGTCACCTTGGGGACATCCATCGATCACTCAGTGCCTCAGTTTCCCCATCAATCAATTGGTGATATTGAGATCTGCAGCTGGAAAGGGCTAGAGAAGAGCTTGGGGTTGTTCTGTACTGGATGAAAGGCTCCTGAGATTGGCTAATTATTGCAGTATTGTTTGAATCCCCTGTAGTGCGTATAAAGTACATTTGAAAAGGCCTGCAGTGAACCGCTCAGCCAGGCAGTGTCCACTTGGATGATACTCTGTGCATTCCATCCACACAGCAGCCTGGGGGTGCTGTCGCAGCTGGGGGTTCAGCAAGAAACAGCCTGATAAAGTACCGTCCTTTCCATGCTAGACTCTGGCAGCCTCTGCGAACAGATATTCGCCGCGAGAGTGGAAAGCACTGAGTGGTGTTTCCTTGTAGTTGTGCCTTAATCTTTCCTGCGGTAGGAGAGGTGGATTCTGGGAATGAATATTAACCATGGTTGTTCTCTGGGGCATGTTAGTGGGACGCAGCTAGTCTTGAAATGGGCCCAACGTCTTCTGAATTCCTGAGAGTTGCTCCTGAGCTAATGCAGGAGCCAGGCCACATCCCTTCCTGCTTCTATTGCTTAGGGCCTAGCTGCCTAGAGACACCCCAGGGAACCAGCTGGGGCAGAACAGGAGAACTAGCTGGGGTAAATTCCTCCTGCTCTAGGAGGCCTCTGGGCAGATTTATTTAACAAAGGCAGGGATGGAATTTTCAGGATGTGCTGTCAGGGTTCCCTCCCGACTCTGAACTCTGGGGTACAGATGTGGGGACCCACATGAAAGACCCCCTAAGCTTATTTCTACTAGCTTAGGTTAAAAACGTCCCCAAGGCACAAATCCTTCCTTGCCCTTGGTATCGCTGCCACCACCAAGTGATTTAAAAAAACATTCAGGGAGGGCTACTTGGAATCCTATCCTCCCAAAATATCTCCTCAAGCCCTTACACCCTCTTTCCTGGGAAGGCTTGAGAATAATATCCTAACCAATTGGTTACAAAGTGAGCACAGACCCAAACCCCTGGGTATCTAGGACACTGAAAATCAATCAGGTTCTTACAAGAAGAATTTTATTTAAAGAAAATGTAAAAGAATCACCTCTGTAAAATCAGGATGGACGATAACTTTGCAGGGTAACAAAAGATTCAGAAACACAGAGGAACCCCTTCTAGACTTAGTTTCAAAGTTACAAAAAACAGGAATAAACCTCTCTCTAGCAAAGGCAAAATTCACAAGCTAAAACAAAAGATAACCTAACATGCCTTACCTGTTTTTTACTTACTATTTTTTGTAATATTAGAGACTTGTTCAGGATTGTTTGGGCGAGATGGATTTCTGACTGACCCCTCTCAATCCCAAGAGAAAACACACAAACAAAGAACACAAACAAAGCCACTGCCTCCCCGCCCCCTCCGATTTGAAAGTATCTTCTTTCCCAATTGGTTCTTTTGGTCAGGTGCCAGCCAGGTTATCTGAGCTTCTTAACCCCTTACAGGTAAGGAGGAATTCTAGGCTATCCTTAGTTGTATGGTCATGACATGTGCCTTATAGGTTAACTGAGTCCCTTTGACAGATGCACGCATGAGAGAGAGTGACGGAGAGAACGGGAATGTAGGGGGTCCTTGTAACAGGTTTGACACCACACACCAGCGCTCTGGCAATCTCTCTGAGCTTCGCTGTTTGCCATCAACCCCCTTGTCACATCTTCTAGCAAGTTGATGCTTTTATCTCTGAAGGCTGCTTGTCTGACACCTATTTCTGGACTGGGTGGGCTGGCGTAGGAGGCGAATGACCCCGCCGCTCGAGGCAGCCTGTGTCTCCTTGGCACACCGTGCAGTAGGTGTGAAAGCTAAGCCAGCCAGGGCCCGGGACGAGCTGTCGGAGGTGCCGTGTCTCTTGACTGAGCTGGCACTTGCTCTGTGGACATCGGTCAGTCAAGATGAAACAACGTCGGGGAGTGAAACGTATTTGGGTCCAGTTCTGCCGTCACCCACAGGTGTCAGTCCAGAGTTAATGCCACTGGGGACATGGCGGTTCCCCTGTTCCTGCCCCCATGTGGGAATAGCTCAGCCTTGGCTGCTGGGGTCACTGCAAGGCCACCGCCCCCAAATGTGGGCAAGAGCAAACCGGGCAGAAACTAACTGAGGCAGTGAGGAGGGGCTAAGGTGGGGCCGGCAAAGGTTTATGGCCAGTCTGCACTGGTGCTCCCACTGTAAGAGCAGGGCACAGCTTGTTCTTCAGGTGATCTTGCTCCATTTAAATCTAAGAGACACTAGAATAAGCAGTCTCCCCCCACAGCAAGGCTGTCCTGGGTCCCCTGAGATCTGTGTCATCCCCCACCCCCCGTGTTTGGGGTGGGGGTGCTGTGGAGCAGGGACTTTCTCTATTACATGTTTGTTCCACACCTAGCACAATGGGACTTTCACCTCTGACTGGGCTCCTAGGTGTTACCGTAA
The DNA here is from genome assembly GCA_007922305.1 of Dermatemys mawii. Lineage (NCBI taxonomy): Eukaryota > Metazoa > Chordata > Testudines > Dermatemydidae > Dermatemys > Dermatemys mawii. Next base: position 4,825,273 of record ML677378.1, read on the forward strand.
TACAGCTAGTACGTCCCTCTCTGGATTATTCTCTCCCCAGCAGGCAGCACCCAGCCTATCCTCTCCTGACAGGAAACCAATTGCATTTTGGAAGCTGGGGGGTGTGGGGGAGGGGATCTGCATGGCCCAGGGCTGGGCTCTGTGGGGATGGGTTTTTTGGAAAGTGTAGGGGACAGTTTCCTGGTGCAAGTGCTAGAGGAACCAACTAGGGGCAGAGCTCTTCTTGACCTGCTGCTCACAAACAGGGAAGAAATAGTAGGGGAAGCAAAAGTGGATGGGAACCTGGGAGGCAGTGAGCATGAGATGGTCGAGTTCAGGATCCTGACACAAGGAAGAAAGAAGAGCATCAGAATATGGACCCTGGACTTCAGAAAAGCAGACTTTGACTCCCTCAGGGAACTGATGGGCAGGATCCCCTGGGAGAAAAACATGAAGGGGAAAGGAGTCCAGGAGAGCTGGCTGTATTTTAAAGAATCCTTACTGAGGTTGCAGGAACAAACCATCCTGATGTGTAGAAAGAATAGTAAATATGGCAGGCGACCAGCTTGGCTTAACAGTGAAATCCTTGCTGATAGTAAACGCAAAAAAGAGGCTTACAAGAAGTGGAAGATTGGACAAATGACCAGAGAGGAGTATAAAAATATTGCTCAGGGATGCAGGAGTGAAATCAGGAAGGCCAAATCACAGTTGGAGTTGCAGCTAACAAGAGATGTTAAGAGGAACAAGAAGGGTTTCTCCAGGTATGTTAGCAACAAGAAGAAAGTCAAGGAAGTGTGGGCCCCTTACTGAATGAGGGAGGCAACCTAGTGACAGAAGATGTGGAAAAAGCTAATGTACTCAATGCTTTTTTTTTGCCTCTGTCGTCATAAACAAGGTCAGCTCCCAGACTACTGCACTGCGCAGCACAGCATGGGGAGGAGGTGACCAGCTCTCTCTGGAAAAAGTGGTTCATGACTATTTAGAAAAGCTGGACGAGCACAAGTCCATGGGGCCGGATGCGCTGCATCTGAGGGTGCTAAAGGAGTTGGTGGATGTGATTGCAGAGTCATTGGCCATTATCTTTGAAAACCCATGGCAATCGGGGGAGTTCCCCGCTGACTGGAAAAAGGCTAATGTAATGCCCATGTAACCCTTCTGCCCATCAGAGTTGGCAGCAACAAGGGCCGGGTTCAGTATCCAGGGGTTCCATTCCAATAGCACAATACAAAAACCGGCTCGAGCCCCCACCCAGTGACCTGGGACAACCATATACCACCCCTCTGGGCGTCTGTAAGAGACAATACTTCCCCTGTCGCAAGCACAGAGTCTGAGTGTACCAAAGCCTTTTAATAACAGGGAGAAACAATGTGGCATTATATTGGGGAAACACCACAAACAGGGTTAATAAACCAAACCATGAACCAGAAGCCCCTCTCCCAGCAAATAGGCCGTGGCCTTCCCTTTGGCTCTTGAGTTCTACAACCCCAAAAAGTCACTCAATAGTCCCAAAGTCCAGCAGCCCAAGAGTCTCTGTTCTGGGTCAGTGCAGAGTTCAAAAGTCAATTGGCAGAGTCTTACCTCCCAGCCTGGGTGGAAATGGAGGGTAGGGCACGGGGCACCTTACGTGGTCCGAGGCCGACTGCACCGCCTCTTTGTGGGGTGCCGCTGCAGCCCTCACCGCAATCCACTCTGCTCTGCTCGCCGACACTCGAACTGCTCTGCAGCGCCAGTCACTCCGCTAGCCGTCCTGCTAGCCGACACACGGACAGCTCTGCGTTGCCAGTCACTCCATCAGCAGCACAAACGGCTCCGCTAGTCGGCACACGAACTGCGCTCAGGAACCACTCGGTGGAGTCCACTGCCAGTCACACAAACTGCACCCAGGAACCCTTGGCAGAGTCCACTGCTTTGCTTTGCTCTGCCAGCTGCACAAGTTGCTTGGTGCCACCAACATGCCTTTAGGCCCACCCCCACTTAACACAGTGCTTGGTGGTTTCAGCTTTTAGTGGTGGGGGTTAGCACCTTGGCACTGGTACACCAGCAAACTCAAAGTGAATTCAGTTTAGCAGGCTGAACTAAGACTCCTAATAAAATCAAAATTAGTTCTAACATTTCACAGTGGAGAAAAGCAAGGTACAATAAGTGACAGGACAGATATTAGACAAGTCTCTCACCAAAAAGTATAAAGACTTACCCATAATTTTTCAATCTCAAAGTGTTCTGAAGCGCGTGGCCCTTGACCAGTGAGTGCTACTTAGATGATGGCAAGTCCCTCCATCATAACAAGGGCCAAGTATATGTCCATAGTCCTTCATTCACACAATCAGGATAACATCACTTTATCATTCCTGCCCCAGTAACATAGAAACTGGTGCTCCCACATCAGCCGAAGTGGCCATGTGGGCTGCTGTGAGCTCAGGCTAGGCGCAGTGGGTGTGTCTATGCAAATTAATCAGCCCCAAAGTTATTTTCCAAAACTCACTGTAATTCCCACAGTTCGCCACCAGATGTCAGAATATATCTCATTCCTGACACTGCTTACACCCATCTTTACAAAAGGAACGGAGGAGGATCCGGGGAACTACAGGCCAGGCAGCCTCACCTCAGTCCCTGGAAAAGTCATGGAGCAGGTCCTCAAGGAATCAATTCTGAAGCACTTAAAGGAGAGGAAAGTGATCAGGAACAGTCAGCATGGATTCACAAAGAACAAGTCATGCCCGACTAACCTAATTGCCTTCTAAGATGAGATAACTGGCTCTGTGGATGAGGGGAAAGCAGTGGATGTGTTATTTCTTGACTTTAGCAAAGTTTTTGATACGGTCTCCCACAGTATTCTTGCCAGCAAGTTAAAGAAGTATGGGCTGGATGAGTGGACTATAAGATGGATAGAAAGCTGGCTAGATCGTCAGGCTCAAAGGGTAATGATCAATGGTTCCATGTCTGGTTAGCAGTGGAGTGCCCCAAGGGTCCTGGGGCCGGTTTTGTTCTATATCTTCATTAATCATCTGGAGGATGGCGTGGACTGCCCCTCAGCAAGTTTGCAGATGACACTAAACTGGGAGGAGTGGTAGATACGCTGGAGGGTAGGGATAGGATACAGAGGGACCTAGACAAATTAGAGGATTGGGCCAAAAGAAATCTGATGAGGTTCAACAGGGACAAGAGCAGAGTCCTGCCCTTAGGATGGAAGAATCCCATGCACTGCTACAGACTAGGGACCGAATGGGTAGGCAGCAGTTCTGCAGAAAAGGACCTAGGGGTTACAGTGGATGAGAAGCTGGACATGAGTCAACAGTGTGCCCTTGTTGCCACTTTTATTCTTCCTTAGCTGTTTTTTTTGTTTTCCTCCTAAATCTAAACTAACTGCTGAGAGCATGTGGCTGCTGTGTGTGTGTGTCAATCCATGCCCCTGTGCCTGCCATGGCCGTAGCAATCAGGCCCGGCAGAGCCAAGCACCCTCCCCTCTTGCCCCGTGGCTCCCACCTGGAAATGGTCATGGCATGAGCCAGGATCCATGAATGGCTCCCCTTATCTGACTGCGTTGGGAGGCCCTCTATTGCTCTTCTCCCCATCCATTTGTGGCAGTTATGTACTTGTCAAGAGGCAGATAAGCAGCTCCTCTCTGCAAAGCTGTTATCTCTTTCAAGGGGGGCGGGAGAGCAGAAGAAAAGGAAGCTGGGACTGCACTAACCAGCCTGGAGATGTGTTAATCTCCATGCTGCATGTCGGGGCCTTTAAAAAGTAATTAAAGAGGTTGTGTGGCAGGCGGCTGCAGCCTGTGAACAGCCCGGTGCTAGTGCCATCCCACAGTTCCCCTTCCTGGCTCTCTCCCGAGCCTCTATCCCGAGCAGCAGCTTGGAATGTCTGTAGCCACCAGCGAATGGGCAGAGCTGCCGTTTGGCGAGTGACTAGCCCATTGGCAGGGTGAGATCAGGCTGGATCCCCCAGCCCTGAATGACCACTGAGCCCTGGGACATGCCAGCCCAAGCTCTGAACACTGAAGAGTCTATGTGAAAGCATGGTGCGCAGACACCCCTGAGTATGGGGAAGCCTGTGCAATGCTAATTACACAAAACACAAGCCTGGAGGTAATGGGGAAAGGAGGCACAATGTCACAATTGTGCTGCAGGCTTTCAGGATTTTATTGTGAGTCTCATAGAGTCTTTTTTAAATCCCCAGCTGCTGGAGTCCTGTGATTATAGGGGAATCTCTGCTTTCATATAAACCAAAAATGTAATTTTCTAGCCCTCCCCTTAGAAATAGGACTCTGGCAGGCTCAGGAACCAAAACGGAGGGAAAGAAACTCAAAAAGTTTATTCTTTTTAAAAAATCTCATGACAGCTGGGGAGGCGGCCTCATGAATTTTGACCGTTGGGGTTGGCCAGATTGCATCATCTCCATTTTACAGAGGGAAACTAAGGCACAAAGCTCAGAAGGGACTTATCCAAGGTCCCATGATTTGTCAGTGGCAGAGCTGGAGGAAGCCCTGACTACTGTGATGGGTTGGATCACAGAGAACCCCTTGGGACTGTCACCTGATGTACGGAGATTACCTCTGAGCCCATTTTCTCTGCCAGTTTGGGCCTCCAGAACCTGCTTTGTTGAGCCAGACATGCCAGTCTGCTCCAAAGCAGACCCAGGGTGTGAACCACATGCCTCAATACGGCAGGCTTTAATTGAAAACAGCTTAGGAAGTGCTCCTGTCTCGAGCACCCAGACACCCAGCTCCTAGTGGGATCCAAACCCCAAATGAATCCATTTTACTCTGTATAAAGCTTATACAGGGTAAACTCATAAATTGTCCTCTATAACACTGATAGAGAGAGATGCATAGCTGTTTGCTCCCCCCAGGTATTAGTCACTAACTCTGGGTTCAGTAATAAGAAAAAGTGATTTTATTAAATATAAAAATTAGGTTTTAAGTGGTTCCAAGTAATAACAGAGAGAACAAAATAAGTTACCAAGCAAAATAAAACAAAAACATGCAAGTCTAAGCCAAATACATTAAGAAACTGATTACAGATAAATCTCAGCCTCAGAAATGTGCCAATAAGCTTCTTTCACAGACTAGACTCCTTTCTAATCTAGGCCCAATCCTTTCTCCTGGCATAGTCCTTGTTCCAGCTCAGGTGGTAGCTAGGGGATTTCTCATGACTGCAGCCTTTTGTTCTGTTCCACCCTCATATAGCTTTGGCACAAGGCGGGAATCTTTTGTCTCTCTGGGTCCCCACCCCTCCTCCTGAATGGAAAAGCACCAGCTTTAAGATAGATTCCAGTACCAGGTGACATGGTCACATATCCTATGAGACCCCCACCCTTCATTCTTCCTGGCCTGACTCACAGAAAGGCTTGCAAGTAAACAGAGCGATTCACAACCAATTGTCCTAGTCAATGGGAGCCATCAAGATCCAAACCACCATTAGTGGCCCACACTTTGCATAATTACAGTAGGCCCTCAGAGTTATATTTCATATTTCTAGTTTCAGATACAAGAATGATACATTTATACAAATTGGATGACCACGCTCAGTAGATTATAGGGTTTGTAATAATACCTCATAAGAGACCTTTAGCGTGAAGCATTTTCCAGTTACATTATATTCCCACTCATTAGCATATTTTCATAACATATCTGGAGGGCAACGTCACACCAAGGTCCCATGATGTGTCAGTGGGAGAGTTGAAGGAAGCCCCCACCGCGGTCTCTGTCGCTATATACGCAAGTGACTGTGATCAGTAGCCTGTGACTCTGCAGTAACGCAGGTAGGAAACATAGACAGAGCGAGGAACGTGCCGTTCTGTCAAACTCAGGCCAATTTTGCTAGAGTTTCATTTTGAAAGAACACAGCGGGCTGGGGAGAGGAAGTTCCACGTGACATGTTGTGTTTTGACATCTTGGAAATGAAACATGTCAGTTTCTCATGTTGAAATGAAATTATTATTGCACGTTACAAAATTTAAAACGTCTAAATTGAAACAAAAATGTGATCAGCTCACAATGGCACCCCCGCCCCAGAATTTTTCTTTGCGGAGAATTTTGCAATATTCAGTTTTTGCTCAAAATCCTTCTTGAAACAAACCTGCTCTCCCCCATGTGGTGCTGGTTTGCAGCAGCAGAGAGCTGCCTGTGACATAGGCCATGCAGATAAATGCGTTAGCATCCGGTCCCAGGTCTCTGCTCTCCTCCAGGTGCTGTGTGCCAGCTTTCCACTCTTTTTGAGGCTGAACCGAGCCAACAGGCTGCATGTACAGATTAGCTGGACTCCCTGAGCCGTGCTGATGGTCTGTCCCCTGAAGCATACATTGATCACTCTCGGTGTTGTTTATCACAGGGCCTGGCTCGATGGAACCCAGCACTTTGCCAGATAAATTCTCCCTTGTCCAAGCTGATCCATCTGTACTGGACATAGAGTCCAAACTGGTGTTGGTTTGCAAGGATTATGGCCCTTGGAGCAAGCCGGGGGCCACACTATAGATATTTAAGGACACTGTGAATCTTCATATTAACCTTGCACCTTATTCTTCTGGGGACTTTATGTTCTCATGGTTCCTTCCAGTGCAGTTGCAGGAGGGCATGCGCTAAGGGGAGATGGGCATGCTGATTAGTTCCTGAAGGGGTGCTCTGGAAGCCTAGGAGGCAGATGGCAGCCTGCTGGTCTCAGGCCTTTCCCAGCCCTCCCAGGCCTGTTGGATCTGGGTGCAATGTGTCCTTCTGGTAAGTTCTGTGCTGACTTGTGACAAACTGCTAGAAAATAATAATAACTAAAGCATGATTTTCCCCAAACTGCCTCCATCAACCCCTAACACAATGACCCAACGACAAGGGTTAGGGTGCCCAGCTCTTTCCTAGTTTCATAGATTCTGAAGACAGAAGGGAGCACTGTGATCATCTTCTGTTACACAGGTTCATAGAACTGCCCCAAAATAATCCCCAGAGCAAAGCTTTTAGAAAAACATCCAGTCACGACTGGAAATTTGTAAGTGATGGGGAATCTATCACAATCCTTTGTAAATTGTTCCAGTGGTTAATTACACTCACTGTTAAATGTTTATGTTAAATGTTTATGCCTTATTTCCAGTCTGAATTTGTCTAGCTCAGGGTCAGCAACCTTTCAGAAGTGGTGTGCTGAGTCTTCATTTATTCACTCTAATTTAAGGTTTTGCGTGCCAGTAATACATTTTAATGTTTTTCGAAGGTCTCTTTCTATAAGTCTATAATATATAACTAAACTATTGTTGTTTGTAAAGTAAATAAGGTTTTTAAAATGTTTAAGAAACTTCATTTGAAATTAAATTACAATGCAGAGCCCCCCCCGACAGGTGGCCAGGACCTGGGCAGTGTGAGTGCCACTGAAAATCAGCTCGTGTGCCGCCTTTGGCACGCGTGCCGTAGGTTGCCTACCCCTGGTCTAGCTTCACTTTCCAGCCTTTGGAATGTTATGAATTTCTCTGCTAGACTGAAGAGCCCATTATTAAATATTTGTTCCCCATGAAGGTACTTACAGACTGTGATCGGGTCAGCCCTTAATTTTCTCTTTCTTAGACTCCTAGAGCTCAGTCTATTTAGATTATCATTATAAGGCCCAATTTCAAATCTTTTATTCATTCTCATGGCTCTTCTCCAATTTATCAACATCCTTCTTGAATTGTGGGCACCAGAGCTGGATACATGGTAAAATACAGAGGTAAAATAACCTCTCTACTCCTACATGAAACTCCCCTGTTTGTGCAGCCCAGGATCACATTGGTTCTTTTGGTCACAGCATCACGCTTGAAGCTCATGTTCAACTTAGCTGACACTGATCCCCAGGGAAGAGGCCTCCTTCCTCAAAGTATGCCCTATAGTCTTTGTTCCCAGATGTACACATTTACACTTAGCTGCATTAAAATTCAGTTGTTTGCTTGTGCCCAGCTTACCAAGTGATCTAGATCACTCTGAATCAACGGCCTGTCCTCTTCATTATTTACCTCACCCCCAATTTTTGTGTCATCTACAAACCTTGTCAGTGGGGATTTTATATTTTCTTCCAGGTCACTGAGAAAGATGTTAAATAGTGTAGGGCCAAGAACTGGTCCCTCTGGGACCACACTGGAAACAGACAATTCCCCATTTACAGTTAGCCAGTTTTTAGCCCATTTAATATACACCATATTCTCTTTACAGTATCACTGTCGGACTGCCAGGCTTGTAATTACGCAGGCCATCCCATTTACCCTTTATAAAAACTGGCCCAACCTGAGCTTTCTTCCAGTCCCATGGAACTTCCCCAGCGCTCCAAGACTGATTTAAAATCAACAGTAATATCTTGGGCCAGTCACCCTGGATACTGTCCCTTTAAGTTACACTACAGTTTGTCACAGGCTGTTAGGCGGGGTCAAATATCCTGTTAGTTTGGTGTTTGACTTCCCCTGTGCTGTGGTTTGATCTTATCTAACTATTCATTGGCACAGATCCTGCTCCAAGCCGCCCTGGGTAGCTGTTCACAGGTATGGTGTGAGCCATGGAGTGCGTGACCTAGGGACAGGGTGGTTTCTCCATCACTTGGCATCTTTGAATTAAGACTAGTGTCTTTCTAAATGACACATCTGGCAGAACCCCAAGTGCTGGGCTCCGGGCCTGGACCTCCAGCTGGGTCCTCTGGCCTGCGCAATGCTGGAGCCGGACTGGATGGTTAGAATGGGCCCTTCTGGCCTTGAAGTCTGAGAGTCTGTAGTTGTAGGAGTGTCCCTTTCACCATGGAGGGATGTAAGACTGACCTGGCTGCCTTGATTCCCTCCGGGTTCCCATGTCAGGGGGGTTTGGTGTCCAAGGGTGGCTGTACCGCCTAGTGGTGATACTCTGGGTTATGTCACCAAGTGGTGAGAGACAGTGCCTGCGTTGCCTAGCGATTAGAGTCAGTGACTGCCTTGCCTAGCAGAGAAACTCTGTGGCCACCTTGCCTAGCAGCAAGAGTCAGTGGCTGGGGGTAGGGGAACCTGGGTCCATTCTGCTCCACCAGGATCCAACCCACCTATATGCCTGTTTCCTGGGTCACTTCCCGCCCATGCTTCTGTTCCTCAATCTGCACCAGAAGATCTTGTATTGGGATCTCCTTTGGTGTGCTGTTGGGTCACTCTCTGCAGCGTCTTCCCCTCTTGGCAGCGCCTTGTCCTTGGACCCCGTGGTAGAGAGGCCACTGGCAGCCTGTCCATGTGGCTCAGTCCTGTGGAGCTGCAGCTACCGAGAGTTCCCCTGCTCGCTCTGCCTGAGCTGCTCCCTTTTGAACCCTTCCTCCACGGGGAGCACGCCCAGTAGGGGCAAGTGGGTGTGGCCACCTGTATCCAGAGCAGTTCCTTAACTCTTGCCTCACCACTGCGGGGTTGGCACACCCTATCACCCCCTATGTTGGAGGAGTGAGGGAGGCTTGTTCACCTCCATCCCATCCCCACCCCGCAGCTCCCAGCACCTCCTGCAAAACCAGATGTGGGGCTGAAACTGCATCTGGCTTAACATTGCATTATTGGGATTGTCAGCTGTTCAGGGCAGGCCTCATCCCTTGTTCTGTGGTTGTGTAGATCCTAGCGTCCTTGGGTCCTGGTTCATGATGGATGTTCCTGGGCATTACTGTAATACACCTAATAATATATAGCACCCAGTGCAATGGGACCCTGAACTATGACTGCAGCTCCTAGACATTCCCATAATACACCTAATAAATAATGTACAGCACCTCGCACACTGGCTCCTGGTTCATGACGAAGGTGCTACCATAACACACACATAATGTTTTGTTTGTTTAGCTACAATACTAGGGGTTAGAGGTGGTTTGGCTGTAGCAGGGTGTGTTTTGAGGGGGCACATCACGGGTGATTGTTTAGAATAGGCTGGTAGTGAGCACTCTTTTACAGCTGTAACAATAACATTGGTGCTATGGGTTTGTGTACATGCAATGTGATTTGCACAAGATGACTGTGGCTAGGGTGACCAGATGTCCCGATTTTATAGGGACTATCAATTTTTGGGTCTTTTTCTTATATAGGCTCCTATTACCCCCATCCCAGTTTTTCACACTTGCTGTCTGGTCACTGTAACTGTGGCTGAAATCTCAAAGGCAGCATGGACAAGGGGAACAATTGTCTTCAGGCCTTTCTGCTAGGTGACGAAGGGCTGGGGGATGAGGAATGGCCATATGGAATCAACATCAGGAGCAATGTGGAGTCTTATCGTCTTAGTCTTCCTGGAGGTCTCTTTGGAACACCCAGAAATGTGGAATTTGAGTTTTCAGCTCTTGAATGAAAGAGGCTGGGCTGTGGCCTTTCCAGCAAAGACAGAATGGGGTCCTGGGGCTGAAAGTTGAAGTTCAAAAGTGGAAACATTGTACAGACTGTTACAAGGATATTTAGCATTGGAGCATCTTGCCAAGGGCTGTGGTAAAATTTCCAGCACTTGGAGCCTCAAGTCAAGACTGGAAGCCTCTAAGATTCATACTATCTCCATGCATGAATCCTTTGATGAAAATCTCTGACGTGTCTTGTGGAAGGTCAGACTAGGTGCCACAGTTTCCCCATATATAATGAAGGGAATGATAATTTGGACAAGTGTCTGCGGATGCTTAGCTGAGAAGTGCTATATAAGAGCTCAGTATTGTTAATGTTTATTGTAAAATGGTCCCTTCTGGCCTTAAATTCTCTTTATGAACTTTACAGATTGTTTTCTCCTGAGTAGGCGTTGGATGTCTGTTAATAGCTATTCATTAAAACAAAGTAACCAATAAAAGAGGGGGAAATAAGAATATAAACAGCCTGAATAAAAATCTCTTCCCTCTCAATTAATCAGATCTCATTTTCTTTGCTATTGTGATTATAAAGCTATTAGCTCTCCAGTGAGTCACAGTGTCCCACGATAGAGCAGCCAAGAGCTGAATGTCAAATGGGTTTAAAAAAATCAAATGCTGTTTTTTAAAATTTCCCCCTCTGTTACCTCCCTGCCCCCAACACTTCCCACATCATCTTGAACTCCAGAGCTACTGCAGCACTTTTGCAGAGCAGCCAGCATTTGTGTGAAACAGGCCTTGTATTATAGAGAAAAGGGCTTGAAATGACCCGTCTCAATTCACAGTTGTGGCTCCCCAAACACCTCAGCACCTGATGGGTCTCTCTGGTTCTTTATCTTGAACCTGTGCTGGCCTGAATCATTCATCACATGGGGTCTCCCTAAACCCCAGCCTGAGCTCTGCAGCCACAGAAGGGGCTGGCGAGTCTGGACTCAGGCTGGAACTGGATCAGATCAAAACAAGGTCCTCCCTTGGCCCTTTCTGTGCTTCTGCTTCTCTGCCCAAAGCAGCCCAGACAGAGGCATTAGAATCATTTTCTTAAAACCAAAATGGGAAGTTGTCTCAACTCATTTAACCTCAGGAAGTTGAAGTTCAGTTGAAGTATAGGGGGCTGGGAGGCATGGAAGGGGACTGGGACAGTAGCGGGGTGAAGGTCAAGACTGAGGGGCCCCAGCAGAGTTGTCTGTGGGGAACCCAGGGCTGGGATAGCAGGGGGACTCTGGGTTGGGATTGAGTGGCACAAGCAGAGCAACATCCATAATTTCTGCAGCCATTTAACCCGTCTCAGACCAGAGGCTAGAGCCCCGTGAAACAATTTTGACTTTTTTTAATTTTATTTTTTCAGGAATTTTTTGTTTATTTGGTTTTAGCCGTTAAAATGTAGTTTTTATTTCTATTACATTTACATTAATAAAATACCTCAAATGAGCATGGATAAAAACAGTATCAAGCCTAGTCTATCTGTACCATAGGGAGAAACTGGGATTTAGACTCTATCTATTTATATACAGTCATTTGAAGTAGCCACCCCAAAATACCCAGACAGCTCCTTTGAGTTCCCCAGTTGAACCTAGTACTGCAGCTCCCAAATAACTACATATCCAACAGGACACCATAGGTCTTCCCAAGCACTACTGCTTCCTTCTCCAGCTCCTCAGCCCCAGCCCCATATTCCCAGGGACCCGCTCTGGACGCCCACATCTTCCCTGATATATTCCCCCTCTCTCGTTGAATCTCACTCCCCAAACTCCCTATTAGCCTCAGAAACTCCTACCCTATCCCCTTACACATTCACCCTCCCTCATGAGCCCCAGCCCCCCTGCTAGTACTAGGGACCCCTCCTCTATCGCCTAATATATTCCCCATCCCCAGTGGTCCTGCCCCTGGGCAGTAGGAGGACACAGGAAGGGGGGTTGTGTCCTGTCCCCAGGGGGTGGAAATCCCCAGAGGTGGGTCTTGCCCCCACTAGGTGAGAGGCTCCAGGAGGGGGATTGGGTCCTGCCTCAGGAGCTGGGAGGCCCTTGGGGGCAGGGGAGGTAAGTCCTGCCTCTGGGAAGTGATGGGTTGGGGAGGTGGCTCAGGTGCTGCCTCCAAAGATGGGAGGCCCTGGGGGTGGGAGTCCCAGAACAAGCCTGCACCACACTCATTCCGCAGTGGCAGCTCTTGTCCCACCATGCTGGCTGGGCTCAGCTCCCTGCTCTGGACATTGCAACCTGGCCCCTGGCGCGTGGGGTCACGGCACAGCTCAGGCTTGGCCCAGCCACATCCTCTCATGATGATGGAGGGGGCAGCCAGGCCAAACTTCAGTGAGTGATGCCGCGGCCCCATGCAGCTGCACCAGGTGGCAATGCCACTCGTTCAGATTTGGCCCAGCCACCCCCTTGTCAGGAGGACCAGGTGTGAGGGAATAGAAATGCTCTCAATGGCTCCTCTGACTATTGTGTGAAGGTGTCCATGCCTGAAGCTGTAACATGACTCCGGGTGGGGGGAAGAGGTTACCTGACCTCCTGCCCGGGGAGCAGACAAAGGAAGCAGGGGAGGAGCTGGGGAGTGAGTTTCAGGCTGGGTCTGGCTGGGAAGAGAAGAGAGCTACAGGCAGGCTGGCCTGGCTCTCTCGCCCCCAAAATGGATCCAGCTGAGGCGGCGCGTTCGCTGTGTGGTCTGTGCTAGACCATGTACCTGTCATCTAATAAACCTCTGTTTTACTGGCTGGCTGAGAGTCATGTCTGACTGTGGAGTTGGGGTGCAGGACCCACGGGCTCCCCCAGGACCCTGCCTGGCTGGGCTCGCTGTGGGAAGCGCACGGAGGGGCAGAAGGTGCCAAATGCTCTGAGGTCAGACCCAGGAATGTGGAAGTTGTGAAGCTCCTAGTCTTGGAGACAGGCTGTTTATGGAGAAGAAGCTTCCCCTCAGAATCCTGACTGGCTTCTTAAGGAGCAAGTCCAGACCATCGCCCTGGGTACTCCGTAACACCAGACCAAATCTGAAGTGGCTGTGCAGCCTCGGGCACCAGGGGCCAGGTCACAAACCTTGGCCCCCTCTCTCCCTGCGCTAACAAGACCAGGGCAGCACATTAACTGAGAACTGCGGGGCGCAGTCTCAGGGGCGAAAAAAACCTGTGGCTTGGCCCTAGGGGGAGGAAGGACTTTTGCAGTAACAGGGTTCCCCTGGGATTTGCAGCAAGCGGTTCCAGGGGCTGAGGAGTTGCAGGTCAACCCTGGCAAAGAGGCGGTGACCTCGAGAAGGGCTGGCACACAAAAGGGGTTCCTTCTGGAAACCGTGGGGCGCTGAGAGCGCACGGGCCTGCGAGTCCACAACAACCTGGGAACAGTGGAGTGGGAACCAATCGGCTGAGAGGAAGATGGTCAGTAAAAATGAAAATGACCTGGCTGGCAGGTGGGAGGTGCGGTTGGGCTTAGAATACCTGCCCGCCTGTAGTCAGAGCTCTGGGGTGGGCTGGGACAGAGAAATGTTCCCCTCCCCTCTGCACACCGGAGAGGAGCCTCTTTCTGTCTCTGATGCTGTGACCAGAGCAGTGAGCTCGCTGCCTGTCCCCGCTGGGACAGCCAGGGCAGCGCTGAACACGGGGAGAGCTGAGACCCCAGCTGAGTAGGGGGGCCCACAGGCAGGGCAGGATCACAAACTTTGACCCCCTCTCTCTCTGTGCTAACAAGACCAGGGCAGCACATTAACTATGTCCCAGGGCACCAGCCACTTCTGCACCTGGGATTCTCATTGAGCCACTGCATGGAGCTGAGAGCAGCCAGACCTGTCACACTCGGCACCCACATTCCTGGAGTCCTTCTCATTGCTCCACTTGTGCAGTCAATTCAACCAAATCCCTAGTTCCTCCCGTGGTGGCTGCACTGAGTGAGTTTAGTGCAACTCGTCTCTTTGCCAACTGAACAAGTCAAGACCACAACACGGGGGAAGTTAACTGCCCTGCTCCAGCCAAGGTGCTCCAGCAAGCGGGTGGGGAGCCCCCTAACACTGTCGCAGGTCTGGAGCACAAGTTGAGCTGGGAGGGATTGAGATTTAGCTCATGGGCCAAAATTTTCAGAGGGCCTGAGCCTAAAATAAGGGGCCTGATTTTTCCCCAAAGGTGCTGAGATGTTTGGGGAGCCACAATTGTGGATTGAGATGGGTCATTTCAAGCCCTTTTCTCTGTAATACAAGGCCCGTTTCACACAAACGCTGGCTGCTCTGCAAAAGTGCTGCAGTAGCTCTGGAGGCAGAACCAGAGTGAAGCAGCCAAACCTCATGGTAGTCTGGCAGAAGGGAAACCACTCAATGAGAAGAAACCAGAGCCCAGCCCCAGGTGTGAGGAAGGATGGAGAGTGTGGGTATTTCCCCTGCAATAAAACTGAGAGTGAAGCAGCCGTGAGCTCTACTCACAGGGAGTGGAACATGGATCTCAGGGGTTTCCTGTGCAGGGAGAACCTGAAGTCTGGTGACTTCCACAGCTGAGCACAGAACCCAGATTTCTTGACTCCCAGACCCCTGCCACAATAACTAGAACCATCCAGGGCCAGAATCCCAGGAGTCCTTTTCCTCTGCCCTGACCAACAAGTTTTCCATCTACCACTAACTGGCTTCCTGATCTTCATCATTAGGATGCCAGCTCTCCTGCTAATTGAATGATTTTTATCAACCATGTGACACGTTGTGAACGATGTCTGTTTGGATTATTGACACCCAGTTCTTCCACCCCGAGACACGGCGCCTGTCGCTAAGCCAAGGTCGTTAAACCTTCCATCAGCTCAATGCAAAGGGCTGCTATTATTTATTTATTTTCCAGATGATTGGGTTTTATTGCAAATTGCTTTGCAGACTGTGCTGGGCTCAGCAGGAGAGATTCATTCCTCCTTTTCCAGAAAGCTCAGTGCAGAGGCTGGAGCAGGACTAGCTGGCAAAGGCAGGACGTGGGGAGAATATGTGTATGGTGCAAATCACGATGCTGAGCTCCTTTCCCAGAAAGTAGAGACCCCATAATAGCCCTTATTGACAGAGGCACATACCCAGGTTGGAGGTGGAAAAAGATGGAAAAAGTTGTGAACACTTTTTTACCAGTTCTAGCAGCATTTGAACCTGGGCTGCAGCCACTTGAGCTGAAGAGTAACTCCGCTAAATGGCTGCAGTAGTAGGCTGTTACTCTTTATTGGACCAGCCACTATAAGCGGGGTTGACACTTGCTATCAGGGGGGTTGCATAAGCATTGTGGCTGTGGTAGAGTTACCAACACTCCAGGACTGGCCTGGAGTCTCCAGGAATTAAAGATTGATTTTCAGTTAAAGATTATGTCACATGATGAAACCTCCAGGAATACGTCCAACTAAAATTGCCAACCTTAGACTGCGGTCACTTGTGTCAACTGCCAACCATATTTACAGGAAGTGGACTCTATCCTGGTGACTCTGAAAAAGATTTGGGGGTTGTGGTGTATAATTAGCCAAACATGATCTCTCAGTGTGGCCAAAAGGGGGAATGTGATCCCAGGATTCATAAGAGAAGGTCAGGGGGTGACTTGGTCACAGTCTACAACAGGAGTTCCCAAACATTTAGCCTGCACAGTCCCAGTTTAGTGAATTATTTCCTTCTGGGACCCTAGACAGCATGGAGCAGACCATTTTGAAGAGCAAAACAGCAGCCACTGCACAGCGTGAACTTGTGCTTTTGGTGCGTGTGAAATCCCAATGTACGGAGGATGCCATTTTGTAGAGCAAAATGACGCCCTCCATGCATCATATCCTTGCATTCCCTTCACATGCAATCATGCTGTGCAGAGCTAAGTGGCATCCTCTGTACACTGGGGATAGCAATGACCCCATCTGCTGAGGGCATGACCCCATCTGGGGTCACGACCCATGGTTTGGGAACCGCTAGTCTAGAAGTATCTAGGTGGGGAACAGAAATTTAGAAACAGACTCTTCAGTCTGGCAGAGCAAGGTCTGGCACCATCCCAAGGCTCGACATATTCAGACTGGCATAAGGGACAGTTTTTTAACAGTGAGGGGAATTAACCATCGGAACAACTTCCCAAGGGTTGTGGTAGATTCTCCATCACTGGCAATTTTTAAATCCTGATGGGATGTTTCCTAAAAGCTCTGCTCTGTTCATCCCAGAGTGAAGGTGGGGGCAGGTCTCAGCCTATTACACAGGAGGTCGGGCTAGATGTCCACAAAGTCCCTTCTGGCTTTATCTCCTGCCGCATTCAGAACCAGGGTGAAGCAGCCAGACCTCATGGTAGTCTGGCAGAAGGGAAGCCACTCAATGAGAGGAAACCAGAGCCCAGCCCCAGGTGTGAGGGAGGACCGGGAGTGTGGGCATTTCCCCTGTGGTAAAACTGAGAGCGAAGCAGGCATGAGCTCTACGCACAAGGAGTGGAACATGGATCTCGGGGGTTTCCTGTGCAGGGAGAACCTGAGTGCTTGAGCCATGGACCACATCCAGCCCTGGGCTTTTGCTAAATGGGGCAGTTCACATGCTCCATGCTGTGGGGCACAGGAAAGTATGTGTTGGTCCAGTCTCCAGGATGGATCAGAGCCAGACGTGGGGCAGACACAAACAGCAACAGGCTCTGATTTTCCTTGCAGGTCAGATGGGGAAGCTGCTGCCCCACTCTCTCCTGGGAGCCCTGGCTAAGGAGAGGGGAGGGGAGCTGTGTTTTGGTAAATCCCTCCCACTAGGTTTGAACCCTTGCTGCCAGGTGCCTCCTCTTCAGGATCAAGGGAATCCCACCAGCAGAGCTCCAGCCCTTGCTCCCTGGGTCACCGGGATGATTGTGCTAGACCTGGGATGTCTGCCATGCAGGATCTGAGTTTGCTGGATCCCTGCCACACTCTCCCAGTGCCCAGCCCACATAGCAGGAGCCACCCCAGTTCTGCTGCTCCCCACCCCAGCGCAGAGTGCTAACGCCCAGCCTGGGTGCCCCATTGCTGTGTGGCCTTCCCTCCACAAAGGCTGCTGCAGCTCCGGGTGGCCTTGCTGGGCCAGGCAGTGCTGTGATTTCACAGGCTGGGAGGAGGTTTCTTTTCCGTTTGGGTTTGCCCTGTGGCCTAGCATGGTGCATGCTCTTCTAGCCTCTGTGTGACTGTATCTGTGGGTGTGAAACACCTGGGTCCCAGCTCCCCACGACACACTCACAGGGGCTTTGAGCACCCCCTGGAGCTGCCAAGAGAAGAGCCCACCAAATCTCGAGGCCTTGGTGAACAGCTAAACGCCATCGTTCACCTTCAGCTCCATTTATGGGAGTGGGAACATGCCATCTCGTTAAGTGACAAGCATCTGCAAAGCTGGGCTTAGGAGATTTTGGTTCTTGAGGGGTCTGTCTACTGCCTCCTTCCCTACTCGTGTGGCTGCTAGCTGCCATAGCTGGTGAGAATCACTGAATTATAGAATATCAGGGTTGGAAGGGACCTCAGGAGGTTCTAGTCCAACCCCCTGCTTAAAGCAGGATCAGTCTCCAACTAAATCATCCCTGCCAGGGCTTTGTCAAGCCTCACCTTAAAAAGGAGATTCCACCACCTCCCTAGGTAACCCATTCCAGTGCTTCACCACCCTCCTAGTGAAAAAGTTTTTCCTAATATCCAACCTAAACCTCCCCCGCTGCAACTTAAGACCATTACTCCTTGTGATGAACAAGACTGCTTGTTTTTTATTGATTTGTTTAGTTCCAAAAACCAATTTGCAGCTTTGCAGTCTTCACAGGGGAAAGCTGTTCTGTCCTGCACCATGTGACCTTTGCCAAGTGAAAAGGTCCTTACTCTTGCTCTGCCTCAGTTTCTCCATCTATCAACTGGGAGTAAACGCCTTCCTTCCTGGTCACTGGAAGGGCCAATAGAGCTGGGCTGTGGGATGCTGAGCTGCACAGGACCAGTGTGTATCCTGGGTGGGGATGGAGGGCTCCCCCAATTGGTGACAGGATACACTCTGGTCCCTTCATCCCCCACTCCTCTGGCCCCATAAGGAATGATGCCGACCCCAGGACTGTTTGGGCAACCTGCTGGCAGCCGGATTCACTTTTGGCACTAGCTGTCATGGTCCAGGCCCAAACTCCTCTTTCCCCAAGGTGCCAGGTATCATGATATCTATTCTCAATCTTTGGGGATTTTCTTAGAGTACCAGCTCCCAGAGTCATGGCATGAGAAGAGACTCTTGGCTTTCAGTTAAGAAAGGAACAGCAGCACCTTCTGGGTGCTGAGAAAATTTTGTAAACATGCCCCTGAAAAGCACAGACCCCATGAGGCAACGGAAAAGAGCCTGTTTATTATTTTAAAAACTCATATGATTTTCAGGCTTGTCTTGGGGTGTTTTCCACCTGGGGGTTGGTGACAGAGACTGCAGTAGGAGATGGCTGTGTGAGCTCTGCTGGACAAGTAATCCCTTGGACAGCATAGCTGGATGCTAGAGTGCGCTTGGACCCATCTACAGGGGTGTTGTGACTGCATAGAACTCTTCTATGGTTTCCTCCCTTGTTCTCTGCCTGTACTTGCCAGCTGGCCGGCGTGGGTACAGCCAGCACTACGGCATGTTCCACAGCTCTGCCTGCTGCTCCCATCTGCCTGTCTGTCCATCTTCCTTCTGCACCAGAAGGCTAGATGTAGGTGGGTGTCTATGGGAACAAGCAGGATTGTAGGGTAGGGGAGGGTATGTCTACATGGCAAAAACCTCACGGCAGTGAGTCTCAGAGTCCAGGTCTGCAGCCTGGAATTTGTGGGGCTCATGCTGCAGTGCTAGAAATAACCATGTAGACATTCCTGCCCGGGCTGGAGCTGAGTCCAAATGTCCACATGGCTGTCTTTAGTGCCATAGGGCAAGCCTGGTGAGACTCAGTCTGGGCTCTGAGACTTGCAGCCACAGGGGGGGTTTGCCACGGAGCCATGCCCTATGGAACAGAATGGGAGGCAGTTGGGCACAGCCGCACCTTGTGAGGCCCAATGGGCTCCCAAAGGCCAGGGCTCTGCTACAAGCTTTTGCCAACATGCTCATGTCAGCTGGGAGTGATTTTTTCATGGCATTTTTATGCCGTGGAGACACAGTGATACTGGCAAAAGCTCTGTCTGGCTGGTGTAAGCCACCTCTCCATGAGAAGGAGGGTTTGCCCATACCCCTGGATCTGGGTAGCCTGGCAACCCCCATTGACTATAGCATTGGCCCAGCTGGCCAGGGTTGTGGCTGTACATAAGGAGCTGTTGGCTGCTCTACAGGATTCGCTCCTCTGCTGCTGTCATTCACTTCCCAGTCTTGGTTCCCAGTTGCGTTGCTAGCAGCAGTGTTGACAAACTCCAGCCCATTCTCTGCTGGAGCCCCTGGGAGACACACTATGCTCGCATGCTCACACTAGCCTCACATGCTGTGTTTATTATGTGTATAGCAGTAGCTCCCAGGACCCTCAGTCATGGCCCGGGACCCCAGTGCGCCAGATGCTGCACAAACCTAGAACAAAGAGAACATCCCTGCCCCAAGGACCTGACAAGCTAAGCATAAGACAAGGGACAGTCCTGGACACAGGCACATGGAGAGTACAAGGCAACAATGAAGGCACATTGTCTAATAGACAAGGTAGATGCAGGGCTGGGGAAGGGGTAGAACACACTAGCAGAGTGATGGGTGATGGTAGCAAACAGCAAGTTTGTGCCCCAGTTTATTTTTTGGGTGGGTTCAGTTAGGAGAGGATCAGCTAACTGGGCAGAAAAGTGAAGGGGAGAGGGTGGGAGGGGGCCTGAAGCTCAGGTGAAGAGACTGATGTGGGGAGATTTGGAACAAACCAGGATCAGCCCAGGGCAGTGCAAGCCAGAGCATGGGCTGCAGTTTTGACTGAATGTCCCAAGGCCCCAGCTTTGTCTGCTCCTAGTTCTACCAACTGGAGTGTCTGTCTGGCTGTTCTGCAGTTCTCCCCAGAACCACATGGTGTGGGGGTGAAGGAGGCACCACAGTGTCATACAGCCCCTGAAAATGAGGGGACTTCCCAGCACAGTTCTGGGTCCAGGAGTCTTCTGGAGGAGCCCCAAACCCTCCTACCCCCTGTGCAGCATACCCTGCTTCTGCTGCTGCCCTCTTGATTCTCTGGTGCGGACAATCACAACTCTGGGTCCATCTGCAGTGGAGCTGGAGGGGTAATCCCCAGCTCGAGTAGACATACGTGTGCTAAGTTTGGGCGAGCTAATGTGCTCCAAATCACAGCATGGGCACTGGGACGGGCTGGCTGCCTAAGTATGGACCGGCAGGAGCAGCCCGAGCTGTTTTGCTGGGCAGGGAGAAAACATTTTTAGGGGTAAAGAGAAAAAAAACTCTGCTGACAAGTCAGCAGAGCAAAATGGGCTGGCCAATCACAGCAACACAGCGCCCTCTGGAAACTAGCACCCAGAGCAAATGCCCAACTCGCCCGCTTGTGAACTAGCCCTGTATCCCAAGTGAGATTGCACTTGGGGTGGCAACCCTTTCTGCATCCCCTGGGCCACGGCACCTACCCCGTGATCCTTCCTGCGTCCCATGGGCTACAGTATGCACCCAGCGACCCCTTCTGTATCACACATGCCCCGACATGCACCAAGCAAGCCCTTCTGCATCCCACGGGCCACGGCACCCACTCAGGGACACATCCCACTGATCCAGTGACCTTTCCTGTGTCCCACGGGCCATGGCACCCACCCAGTGATCCCGTCTGCACCCCATGTGCCATGACACCTATGCAGCAATCCTTCCTGTGTCGTACGGGCCACGGCACCCACCCAGCGACCCTTCCTGTGTCCTACAGGCCATCACACACACCCAGGGACACATCCCACCTATCCAGTCACCTTTCCTGTGTCCCACGGGCCATGGCACCCACCCAGTGACTCCTCCTGCATCCCACGAGTCACAGCATGCACCCAGTGACCCTTCCTGCATCCCATGGGCCACAGCACCCACCCAGCGACCCTTCCTGCATTCCATAGGCTAGAGCATGCACCCAGCAACGCCTTCTGCATCCTACAGATCATGGCACCCGCCCAGCGACCCCTTTTGTCCTGAGTCCAAAACTGGTTGAATCTGAAAGTGATGCTCCAGGAGGGGACCATCTTTCATTCTCTTTTGTTACTTCCAGCCATTGCTAAACTTGCCTCCCTGCTTCCCAGAGCAGGTGGCTCCCTGTCTTGCCCCCTCCATCCTGGATTTCCTTGTTCATGGCATATCACTGCCACAGGGCAGGACGAGGCAGCCCAATTCAGTCTCCACTGGAGCAAAATGATAGTTGAGTCAAAGGAGGAGAAAAATCTGTCACAGCAAGCTTGAGCTCCCCTTCCTGTCCCCCATCCTCTACCACTCACACAAGGAAAGCAGCCCCCTCCCATCGGTCCTGGAACGCAGACAGCTAGAGCAGTGTCCCTTGTTCCAAGGTGGCTCTGTACAGAGCCTCTGCTACCAAAAATCCATTCCAATTACACAGCACTGGAAGCTATTGATGGGCCAGCAGGGTGATATCGACGAGGCAGTGGGAGTCCAGAATCAGCTCTTTGTCAAGGTTGCCTTTTGTTTTGCACTGTGCAGGCTTCCCTGTAATCAAACCCGTGAGCTGTAGCCATCATTGTGCACATAGGGACCCTATAGGGCCAGACCCAGAGAACTCAGCCCCGCTAGCCCCCCCGCCCTCCCCATGCTGACAGTCACTTCTCCTAGCTGAGCTTATCCTCTCTGGGCCCAGGCACTAGGGGCTAGACCCACAAGGAACTGAGATGTTACAGCACCTGTGTCTGGTGCTCTGCTGCCTAGTGGAGTCCTCAACCCTAGTCCCCCCCATACCATGCACAGTTAGGGTGTCCACAGTGCACAGCTGCCACCGCTGGGGCAAAGAGGCTCAGAACTCAGGTCAGCTGACTCAGGCCTGTGTTATGGGACGACAAATAGCAGTTGGGCTGGAGCCCGTGGTCTGAGATCTACCCCTTTGGCGGGTTTCCAAGCCTGGGCCCCACAGGCTGCATGGCTGTAACTAGGCCCATAGCATGAGCCTGCATCAGCAGCCCTGGGCTCTGAGACTCGCTGCGGTGGGGTTTGTTTTGTAGGTATCTCAGAGGGCTTCACAGAAGCCAGTGCGCTGTGTGGGGTGAGGCCTAAGGAGAGAGGCCCCATCATTGGGGTTTAGGTGTCTAGCTCTGCTCAGGATTCACAGCCATAGGCCCTTGCCTGGAGCTTAGACCAGTGTGTGGGCGAGGACATCCCCGCTGGAGCTGACAGTCCAGTGGTTCAGGCATTCTCCAGAGGTATGGGGAAGCTGTGCTGAAATTCCTGCTCTGCCTCCTTTGGAACAGGGACTTGGCTCTCCTGAGCCCCCAGGCTAACAGCTGTTCTGGAATGGGGTGCTCACCAGCTCTCCTGCTGAAGCTGTTCCCCTTTGTATGAAAAATTTAATACTCACTGGAGCAGGGGCTTGAAAGGGGTCTCCTGCATCCCAAGGGCCTGCCCTAACCACCAGGCTCTGCTGTTCAGCTTCTAGGGCACACCCTTTCCTTGAAAAATTCCTTATCTGGTCACCTCTGAGTGTCTTCTGTGCAGGTTAGGTGTGCTCAAAGCATGCGTACCAGACCAGGTCCTGCAGGAGAGACCAGCAGGGGAACACCTAGTTCAAGGACCCTGCTGGGGCTTAGGTAGCAGCCAGGGCTCCAGGCAGCTCAGCAGTGCAAGGACTTAGGCAGTTTTGCATATGCTCACCATGGAAACTCAGACGCTGAGGGAATTGAGGTGCTTTCAGGATTAGGAGACAGCTGAACAGGGGTTTTGAGGATCTTAGTGTGCCTAAATGTTGGACATAGGCACCTAAGACCCTTTGAGGAGCTCACCCTAGGTGCCAACGTGAGTGAAAGAAGGTGGTCACCAAAACGCATTGCAGTGACTACCATCTTTTTAGATTCTGGTGGCAGAAGGGATCACTGATTGTTTAGTCTGACCTCTGATATAGCACAGGCCCTGGGATTTTGCTGAATTAACTCCTGTTTGAACTGGAGCAGACCTTTCAAAAAAGCATCCAATTCCCTATAAAAACTCTCAGGATGGCCAGTCTCACTGTCCTCCATAAATTGTTCCAGTGGTTAATTATTCTCACAATTAATGTGATCCTGAGTGGAAGTGAACCAGGAACCTACAGAGCAAAAGCCAGAAGCTGCTACTGCTTGAATGAAAGGTGCAAGTCTTATGTTTTGCAGACATACCAGACTCCTGTGCTCTGGAGCAGGCTCCAAACAGGCCATGTGGCATGCATGGACCAATGTGTCATGTAATGTGATTGGGTTATGCCCTGAGGACTCAGAGCAAAGGGATGGAAGGGATATCTGTTTCCAGTTGGCAGGGGAGTCCTCTCTTGCCTGAGGCTTTGGTGCTGCAGTGTAGTTTTGCTGAGTGATGCTATTAGCCGCCAGTCAAGTTTGAACTGCAGTTAACTAAATAGCATTGCAAGCTTATTGTGCTCATCTGACAATTCTTATTAGTGTTAATGAGGTGGAGCGGTGCCAGGGAGCACCAGACTGGAGGAGCCGGCAGGAAACTGGTTCTGGAAAACTGTGTCTTTATTTTTTAATAATCTCTTTATTAGGTTTTAAATATCCCCCCAAAGCAGAGCACATTTGCTGCTTTACCCAGGGCTTCAATAAGAAAGGAACTTCCTCTTTTGCCTATGATACACCTGGTCTCTCAGGAGCCCAGAAAAAGGTCAATCACATCAGCCCTGTTTTAACATAGAAAAACTGAGGCACAGAGAGGGGAAGTGACAAAGAGTCCTGTGACACCTTAAAGACTAACTAAAATTTTAGAGCATAAGCTTTCGTGGGCCAATACCCACTTCATCAGATGCATGCAGTGGAAGTATCCAGGGATAGGGACTGTCCAGTTTGGCCGATGTACATAGCAGAGGGACATTGCTGGCACATAATGGCGTATATTACATTGGTAGATGTGCAGGTGAATGAACCAGTGATGGTGTGGCTGATCTGGTTTGGTCCTGTGATGGTGTTGCTGGTGTAGATGTGTGGGCAGAGTTGGCATCGAGGTTTGTTGCATGGATTGGTTCCTGAGTTAGAGTTATTATGGCGTGGTGTGCTGTTGCTGGTGAGAATATGCTTGAGGTTGGCAGGTTGTCTGTAGGCCAGTACTGGTCTGCCTCCCGAGGCCTGTGAAAGTGAGGGATTGTTGTCCAGGATGGGTTGTAGATCACTGATGATGCGTTGGAGAGGCTTTAACTGAGGACTGTAGGTGATGGCCAGTGGTGGTCTGTTGTTTTCTTTCTTGGGCTTGTCTTGCAGCAGCAGGCTTCTGGGTACACGTCTGGATCTGTTGATCTGTGTCCTTATTTCCTTGTGCGGGTATTGTAGTTTTGAGAAAGCTTGGTGGAGATCTTGTAGGTGTTGGTCTCTGTCTGAGGGGTTCGAGCAAATACGATTGTACCTCAGTGCTTGGTTATAGACAATGGATTGTGTGGTGTGCCCGGGGATGGAAGCTGGTGGCATGAAGGTAGGCATAGCTGTCGGTAGGTTTTCGGTATAGGGTGGTGTTGATGATTTCAACAGCTTCCACCCCACCAACACGATTTCAACAGCTTCCACCCCACCATCCACCTCAGCCTGGACCAGTCTACACGGGAAGTTCACTTCCTGGACACCACGGTGCAAATTAATGACGGCCACATCAACACCACCCTATACCGAAAACCTACCGACAGCTATGCCTACCTTCATGCCACCAGCTTCCATCCCGGGCACACCACACTATGAAAAAGGATAAATGGACACAAATCAGATATCAGGAATGGCAATATACAAAAACCTGTAGGAGAGCACTTCATCCTCACCGGACACACCATAAAAGATTTAAAGGTCAGCGTTTTGCAGCTAAAAAACTTCAAGTCCAGACTGCAAAGAGAGACTGCAGAGCTGCAATTCATTTGCAAATTTGATACAATCAGTCAAGGATTGAACAAAGATTACGAGTGGCTAGCTAACTACAAAAGCAGCTTCTCTTCTCTCGCTATTCACACCTCCAGTTCAGCTGCTAGCTAGAGGAACACCTCACCCTCCCTGATTAGAGATAACAAGCTGGTTCAGCCTCATTGGACTAACCCTGTTATCTCCCACCTGGTTCTTGCCTACCTATTTATACCTGCCCCTGGATACTTCCACTGCATGCATCCGACGAAGTGGGTATTGGCCCACGAAAGCTTATGCTCTAAAATTTTAATTAGTCTTTAAGGTGCCACAGGACTCTTTGTCACTTCTGCAATTCCAGACTAACACGGCTACGCCTCTGATTCTTGACAACAGAGAGGGGAAGTAATTCGCCTAACAGGTACATAGCAAAGCTTGGACAAGAACCCACATCTTCAGAGCCCCAGGTCAGTGTATTTACCACCGACCCCCGTAACAAGTCACATGTCATTCAACAGAACTCCTCTTTGCATATGGCACCATCTGCCTGACCTCAGATGTAGTCCTTGGGTAGCATTGTCAATAGCGATTTACAGGCTGGCGTTCCACTGACTTTCAATTACATATAGGCTCCTAAGGGCCTAGAAGTTGTCCACACACAAGTTGTAGTGCTTTAACTATCCTGGTATCATTAAAATGGCACAATGCCCAACCTTCTCTCCCCAGTGTAGATGCAGTTAAATCGGCATAAAGGGACATCATATTGGTCCAGCTATTCCTGTTAGCCTGTGATTGTACCAGTCTAACAGTGTAAAGAATCCCTCCCCAGTCACCAGAGTTAGACTGTTGAAGTGCTGAGCAGACCTACAGCCCATTCTTAAAAGGGACTTGGGCACTTCAAACCTGAAGGCTCATTGAAAGTCACTGGGACTTAGGCCTGGTCCACACTTAAAAGCTTTGCCATTAGTTCTGTGAGTTACAACCATGACAAATCCCCCCTCCCACTGACATAGCTGTGCCTGCGAAAGCCCCAACACAACCACAGCACAAAAAAAAATCAATCCTTATTGATTGTTGTAGTGAGGCCTCAGCTGGAGAAATGTGCCCAGTTTTGAGCACCAGACATTAAGAAAGATGTGGACAAATTGTAGCGAGTCCAGAGAAGATTTACACAAATGATCAGTGGTTTAGAAAACCTGACCGCTGAGGAGGAGTTGAAAGAATTGGGCATGTTGAGTCCAGAGAAGAGAAGGCCAAGGTGGGAAATTGTAGCAGTCTTCAGCTATGATAAGGGATGTTGTAAAGAAGATGGTGATTAATTGTTCTCCGTGTCTATTGAGGATAGGGCAAGAAGGAGTCGGCTTGGTTTTCAGCAACAGAGTTTGAGGTTAGCTATTAGAAAACCCTTTCTAACCATAAGGATAATCAAGCTCTGAGATGGGCTTCCAAGGGAGATTGTAAAATCCCTGTCGTTGGAGGGTTAGACAAACCCCTGTTGGGGAGGGTCTAGGTACACTCGGCATAGCGGGGGCTGGACAAAATGACCTGGTGTGTTTGGCCAGGGTCCCTCTAAGTCTCAGGGTGAAAGGCTGTGCTTTTTAAACCATGCCAGCTAACACCTTCAGTACTTTCAAACCACATTTTGTACCCAGGTTAGACTAGGTTTAACACCTAAAAAGGTTTAGTAGTAAGTCTTCTGGTCTTGGTTATGCTTCCTGCTAGGGTCTCCCAACTAGCTGGCACACTTGCAAACTGTTAAATCCAGCCTACATTAGTTCTGCTCCTATGTTTTTAAGCATGAACTTTTCTCTGAGTCCAGGCTATGCTGTGGGATGGTTGACTCTGTTAACTTGCATGGTTTAAATAAGATGCCCTTAAACAACAACAATCATGCATTAATCATAGACTCCTGAGGTTGGAAGGGACTATTAGGATCATCTAATCTGACCTCCTACACAGTGCAGGCTACAATCTCACCCACAGATTCCTGCCCCAGATCCCTAAATGGCCCTCTCAATGTTTGAACTCACAGCCTTGAGTTTAGTAGGCTAATGCTCAAACTACTGAGCTGTCCCTTGTTTCAAAATCAAGGAGGTTTTGAAACAAATTGACAAATTAAACAGTACTATAGTACCAGGACCAGCTGGTATTCACCTAAGAATTCTCAAGGAACTCAAATATGAAATTGCAGAACCACTAACTGTGGTATGCTTAAATACTGCTTTTGCTTAAATATTGCTATTGCTTAAATCAGCCTCTGTAGCAGATGACTGGATGGTAGGTAATGTAATGCTAATTTTTTTAAAAAAAAGGCTCCAGAGGTGATCCTGGTAATTACAGACCAGTAAATCTAACTTCAGTACCAGGAAAATTGGCAGAGACTATAGTAAAGAACAAAATTATCAGACACATAAAGGAACACAATATATTGGGGAAGAGTCAACACAGCTTTTGTAAAGGGAAATCATGCCTAAAAATCTTTGAGGTGATTCAGTGGATGAAGTATCAGAGGGGTAGCCATGTTAGTCTGGATCTGCAAAAGCGACAAAGAGTCTAACGGATTAGACTAACAGATTAGTCTGTTAGTCTATAAGGTGCTACAAGACTCTGTCGCTTTTCTAGGGGATGAAGTGAACTTAGACTTTCAGAAAGCCTTTCACAAGGTCCCTCCCCAAAGGCTCTTAAGCAAAGTAAACTGTCATGGGATAAGATTGAAGGTCCTCTCATGCAGCAGTAACTGGTTGAAAGATAGGAAACAAAGGGTATGAATAAATGGTCAGTTTTCACTGTGGAGAGAGGTAAACAGCAAGGCACCCTAAGGACCTGTAGTGGGACCAGTGCTGTTTAACATATTCATGAATGATCTGGAAAAAGGGGCAAACAGTGAGGTGGCAAAGTTTTCAGATGATTATCAAATTGCTTAAGATAGTTCAGTCCAAAGCAGACTGAAGAGTTACAAAGGGATCTCACAAAACTGGGTAACTGGGCAACAAAATGGCAGATGAAATTCAATGCTGATAAATGAAAAGTAATGCATATGGGAAAACATAGTTCTGGTTATACATAAAAATGATGGGGGTCTAAATTAGCTGTTACCACTTAAAAACATCATGGATAGTTGTCTGAAAACATCTGCTCAATGTGCAGCGACAGTCAAAAAAGTAAACACAATGTTAGGAATCATTAAGAAAGGGCTAGATAATAGAAGAGAAAATATCATATTTTCACTACATAAATCCACACCCACACTTCAAACAGTGAATGCAGTTCTGGTCATCCCATCTCAAAAAGACATATTAGAAGTGGAAAAAGTACAGAGAAGGGCAACAAAAATGATTAAGAGGATGGAACAGCTTCTATCTGAGAAGAGATTAAAAAGGCTGGGACTATTCAGCTTGGAAAAGAGACAATGCCGGGGGGCAAGTGGTGGGGAGGAGCAGGGATTGGCAACCTTTGGCACGCAGTCCGCCAGGGTAAGCCGGGCCTATTTATTTACCTGCCGCATCAGCAGGTTAGGCAGATTGCAGCTCCCACTGACATATCTCTCGGCCCGCACCTCTTCTCGCAGCCCCCATTGGCCTGGGGTGGTGAACCACGGCCAGTGGGAGCCGCGATCAGACAAACCTGCCAATGCAGCAGGTAAAAAACCAGCCCGACCCACCAGTCACCTTCCAATTCCTGTGATAGAGGTCTATACAATCATAAATAGTGTAGAGAAAGCAAATAAGAAAGTGTTATTTTACTCCTTCACATACCACACGAATCAGAGGTCAGACAAATAAATTAATAGGCAGCTGGTTTAAAACTAATATAAGGAAGTCCTTCTTCACACCGTGCACCGTCAACCTGTGGAACTTGTGTGGCTGTGAAAGCCAAAAATATAACAGGGCTCAAAAAAGAATGAAATAAGTTCATGGAGGATAGGTCCATCAATGGATACTAACCAAGATGGTTAGGAACGCAGCCCCATTCTCTGGGTATCCATAAACCTCTGACTGCTAGAAGCTGGGATTGGACAATCTGGGATGGATCACTTGATAATTGCCCCATTCGTTCCTTCTGAAGCATCTGGCATTGGCCACTGTCAAAAGGTAGGATACAGGCTATTGGTCTGAGCCAGAGCAGCCATTCTTGTGTTCTTAACTTTTGAGTTGGCAGAGATAGGATTAAATACATGTTCACTGGACTCAAAATGTATTAAATGCAGCCAGCTAACATATCTTCAAATGCTGCTTGTTACTCAGTCTAGACAGGGCCTTGTGTTGCTCACTGAGGTTCTGGGTATCCCCCACCCTGTTCCTGCCCCTGCCCGGGCTAGCAGCAGGTGGACTCTGAGCTCTCTGCTCTGAGGTCAGCTCCCTCCATGAGAAAACTCTGAAAGCCTCTGCCACAGGAAGTGGCTACTTCAGACCTCTCAGCATAGTTGTTCTAAGCAAGAATTAACTGCAGGCCAGTTCCCAGGAGTGTCTTTGAGCTGATTCAAGCAGCCCCATTCTGTCCCAGAGGAAGAAAGCCCAGCACGCTCATTCCATAGATGGCTGGGCACGGGGGTGGGGAGAAGGCAGTGAGACTTCTCCTTCTGCAACGTCTTCTTCTCCAGGAATGTCCCACGTGGTGAGTGCTTTCCCACCCCCTTCTCCCTGACTCAGACTCTCCTTCCCGGGCTGGGAAAAGCACCCGTCTAACTTGGGCAGTATTCAGGGCATGGGTCATCACTGCAGTCCTATTCCATCTTGGTTAACAAACCAACCTAATTTAGGAGAGAAGCGAAGACAGCTGTAAAAAACAATACGTAACAAATGGAAGAAGGGGAATAGCTGATAGTAATGAATATAAATCAGAAGCTACGAACTGTAGAAAATTTATAAGGAAATCAAAGGGACATAAAGAGAAATCTATGGCCAGCAGAGTTAAGGACAATAAAAAAGAGTTGTTGTTTTTTTTTACATGTGTTAGGAACAGCAAGAATCCTGACAATTGTATTGGTCCATTATTAGATGGAAGTGATACAATTATCAATAATAAAGCAGAAGTGTTCAATACATATTTCTGTGGTGTATTGCGGGGAAATGATGTAGTCATATCATAAGACACCACTCTTTCCATTGAACTAGTATAGCGGAAGAATGTTAAAGAGCAGCTACTAAAGGTAGACAATTTAAAATCGGTAGGTCCTAGTAACTTCCATCCATGAGTTTTAAAACAGTCTCTCAACCACTAATGTTGATTTTCAATAAGTCTTGAAACATTAGGGAATTTCCAGGATACTGGAAGAAAACTAATGCTGTGCCAATATTTTAAAAGGTAAATGGGATGACCTGGGTAATTATAGGCCTGTCAGTCTGGAATCGATCCTAGGAAAAATAATGGAGCAGTTAATATGGGACCTGATTTATAAGGAATTAAAGGTGAGTAATATAATTAATGCCAGTCAACATGGGTTTATGGAAAATAGATCCTGGCAAACTAACTTGATGTCTTTTTTTTTTTTAATGAGATTACAAGTTTGGTTAATAGTGTTGATGTAAGGCATTTGACTTGGTACCACATGACGTTTTGATAAATAAAACTAGAACTATATACAATTAACTTGGCACACATTAAAAACTGGCTAACTGATAGGTCTCAAAATATAACAGCAAACAGAAAATCATAGAACGGATGTGTTTCAAGTGGGGTCCCACAGCAATTAGATCTTGGCCCTATGCTATTTAATATTTTTAAATGACATTACGATCAACACTGATAAAGTTTTCAGATGACACAAAAATTGGGACGTGGTAAATAATGAAGAGGATACAGAGAGATCTGGATCACGGTGTAAGCTGGATGCAAGCAAACAGTATGTTTTTTAATATGGTTGAATCTATATGTATATATCCAGGAACAAAGAATGAAAATCATACTTATTATAAGTCCCGATTCCATGGGTGCTCCAGGGCTCAAGTGCCCACTGAAAAAATAGGCGGTGCTCAGCACCCACAGAGCTGGATAAATCTTTTGTGGGCCCTGGTCCCAGACTATGTTCCCACCCCCTCTTCTGCCTGTGTTCCGCCCCAAGGCCCCACCTGCCACTCACACGGTGGGGAGGGTGCAGAGAGGAGCACCCACTGGCGAAAACAAAAGTCAGCACCAGTGATACTTGCACAGCTCTATCCTGGGAAGCAGTGACTCTGAAAATGATTTGGGGGTCATGGTAGCTAATTAACCGAAGTTAAGATCCCAATACTGTGGACAAGCGCACTAATGCCATCCTTGCACCTAAGTTACAGTAGAACCTCAGAGTTATGAACACCTTGGGAACGGAGGTTGGTCGTAACTCTGAACAAAACATTATCATTGTTTTTTCAAAAGTTTACAACTGAACAATGACTTACTACAGCTTTGAAACTTTACTATGCAGAAGAAAAATGCTGCTTTCCCTTTTCTTTATAGTGTACATTTAACTAGGCACTGTACTGTATTTGCTTTTTTGTTTTTGTCTCTGTTGCTGCTGCCTGATTGTGTACTTCCGGTTTCAATGGAGGCGTGTGGTTGACTGGTCAGTTCATAACTCCTGGTGTTTGTAACTCTGAGGTTCTACTGTACTGTTAATTTTAGTTCTGTGATCAGTTCCTCTTTATCTGTCATGATGTCTGTCATTGGGCAGATGGGCTGTCGGCCCAGGTGGAGTTGGGGACTGGATAGCCAAGCTGACTGCTTCATAGTTCATCCTGTTTACGAAAGACCCTGTGCAACCTGTTGTGGTTGTGTGGGAGGCATCATAGTCTGGTTTCAATCACTGTAGTCAGCAAGTGTGTCTCTGTCTCAGTGCAGGTAGCGAGCACAGAAGCTATGCGTCCCCTCAGTGGGGTGAGGTGGGATCATAGGAGATGGAGAAGATTCGTGTTGACCTCTGCCCACACAAAGGGTGAATGGCAACTGAGGAGCAACTCTGGCCAGTAAGGGGCAGGCTCTTTCCACACACTCACGGGGCACATGCAGCATTTCTGGCTTTTAACCATCTTTATTTGCAGCTCTCGAAGGAGCCTGGAGTAATGGAATCAGAGTGTGATAAATGTCCCATAGTTACTTTGCCCTTCTAACAACCCCCTCTGCTGGGAGACAGGGACTATATCTGTTTTGCAGATGGGTAAACTGAGGCACAGAGGGCTTGGACTTAGCCTGTGTCAGCAGAGAGTGGGGAATGGAACTCAGGAGCCCATAACCCCTGCTATCTGGGACAGAATGCAGTGCATTGGCAATTGAAGGTACTTCAAATTGCAAGACACAAACCTGAAACCCCCAAGAGACCACTGAACTGAAATGTGCTCAGCTGGGTGCATAACTGCGCAGGGAAGAAATGAAACTAATTAAATAGCTTTGTCACCTAAGTGGCCCTGCAGCTGATGCCGCCTGCATGAAAGCAGGGAGATGCAGCTGCAGAATGGCTCCATTACCCTCAATGGTACAAATGCTCTGAGTTCAGTGACTGGCAAGGGCCAAAGGCATTGGCACCTTCTGGGATCAGACATAGGGCAAGATTTCCCCCAAAGGGCTCAGGTCCCACTGAAATGAAGCAGCCAGGTTTTCACTGCTCATCAGCTCCTAGTGTTCCCAATGAATGGGGAGGAGAATTCTCCCTTCTTTTCCATGGGAGCTGAGTTCCTGGGAAAATTTGGCCCCAAACCTATTTTTGCAGAGATGCGACTGGGCACCCACCAATGGTGCTGAAGCCATTTGGCTATCATGAGTGCTCACTCCAGCACCCCAGATTACAGCCAGGTTTTCCAGAGAGCCAAGACACCAGCAACAAAATGATCATGTCTTACAGTCATACCTAGGGACCCAGTGGGATCAGGGGCCCTCCATGCCAGGCACTGCACAGTCAGTCCTTGTCTCAAAGAGGTCATGGTCTAAAAAGTCAGGCTGAAGTTGAGTCTTGTGCTGGAGCGAAACTTCCACCCTCCATGTGCTGGTTTGGTTAGTTGTGGAAGGCATATGCTATTATATTCTTACTATTCTGTACTTGAAAATGTTATCATGTCCCCTCTCAGTCTTCTCTTCTCCAGATTAAACAAACCCAGTTTTTTCCATCTTCCCTCATAGATCATAGCTTTAATCATTTTTGTTGCCTTTCTCTGGACTTTCTCCAATTTGTCCACATCTTTCCTGAAATGTGGCACCCAGAACTGGACACAGTACTCTAGCTGAGGCCTATTAGCTCAGAGTAGAGCAGAAGAATTACTTCTTGTGTCTTGCTTACAACATTTCTGCTATCATTCCCAGAATGATGTTTCCTTTTTTTGCACTTGGCTGCTTGTGATCCATCAGGACTCCCAAATCCCTTTCTACAGTTCTCCTTCCTAGGCAGTCGTTTTCCAGTTTGTGTGTGCAACTGATTGTTCCATCCTAACTGGAATATTTTGCATTTGTCCTTATTGAATTTCATACTATTGACTACAGACCCTTTCTCCAGTTTGTCCAGATCACTTTGAATTTTTATCCCCAGCACACAGCTCTGAAGGCAGTGCCATGCCCGTAGCAGCACAGATGGAAGAGTAACAATATGAAAAGTGTTATTTGTCAAAGCAGACTTAGCACCCCTTGCCAACCTCACTTCTGCATTGCTGCTGCCCTCCCTGAGCTGACAGTTTGAACCTGAGTTCTCAGACACGCTGCTGCCTCCAGGGATTCGATGGGTTGGGAGGAGGCGGGGGACAAGGGGAAGACCCAGGCTGCCTCTTGCTGAGGGATTGAGGATGCAGGGAAGAGCCTCCAGCTGTCAGCCCTGGGAGGGGGGGCTCTGGTTGTCCCTTTATTCCCTCCCCCAACTCCCGGGTGTGGACAGCCCATCTCCACAAGCCCCTGACGCCCAGGGCGACAGCTGTAACTCTTAAAAAAAAACAGCACATAGCTCATGCCTCCCTTGGCACAAGTGAGGTGCACCCCAGAGTTTGAGACCTGCTGGTTTAGACACAACAAATCCTGCATCTTGGGACTTAGATTAAGTGACCCTTGCGGTCCTTTCTAACCGTATGGGTCTAGGGTAAGACTCTAAGCTGCTCCACTGTGGCTAATTAATTAATTAATTAAGCCCTGGACCAAGGACTTGCACTTGGGTCACGTCCCACTCAGGTGATGGGCCAAACTGGCCTATAAAACAGTCAAAATGGGTGATTCGTAGTCTCTTCTGGTGCAGCTCTTCCACTTTGGATAAACTACTTGACTAATCACTGGGCCAAAGAGAAGGTGTGGCTGATGGGCAGGGTGCTCAAGGCGAAGGTGCTCATTAGTGAATCGAGCCCTTTGTTTCCTTAGCTATTTTAGTAGTGCCCAGAAATGAGGTAACACGGTTCGTTCTGGGCTGAACTGAATGTTTCGTTTGACACAAACCACGTTCTTTGGTGACTTTTTTCAAATTTTCTGTTTTGGTTCAGCCCAAATCAAAATTTTGTTTGCCCCCCTTTTTTTGTAATATTTTGGTGCTGCGGGTGAGCCCAAAGATGAGTTATTGCCCCATTCACACCCATTGGTCAGCGGAACCAGCCACTCGTAGATTGAGCAACCCAGACTCGCTTTGGGCAGCAAGGTGGACATTGGGGTCAATACAGCCTCATGCAGAGGGCAGCAGGTGACCTAGGCAGTGCTCCAGCACTTACAGCTCGACCCTCAGTGTCTGGATCTCATGCCTGAACCACTGGACTCCAGTCGGTTTCACTTCTTGCTTCCCCTTCTCTGGAACAATGCAGCCATTATTTGGGTTTGATTTTAACATAAAAACTTTCTTTCACTGAGGTTAGAAAGAATAAAATCACACATACATTTCTGTGCCTGGTTTCGGTCAAATGTCAAACAGTCTTGATTGGCGACTGAAGCTGACAGCATCACTGTACTGGGAAGACCTTAAGTTTTTTTTCCTCAATGCCCCTCCGCCCCCTCCTCTCCAGGAACTTGGGGCATTGTTTACATTAGCTGACCCTGCCGTGTTTTACTAACAGGCTCACTGGGCCTTCTTTTTCTAGCCTAGACCAGTGGCTCTCAATCTTTCCAAGCTACTGTACCCCTTCAGGAATCTGATTTGTCTTATGTGTGCCCAAGTTTTACCTCACTTAAAAACTTACAAAATTAGACATACAACTATACAGCCACACTAGTTCTGAAAATATGCTCACTTTCTCATTTGTACCATATACTTATACAATAAATCAAGTGGAATATTAATGTTGTACTTACATTTCAGTGTACAGTCTATAGAGCACTATAAACAAATCATTGTCCCTATGAAATTTTACTCTGTACTGATTTGACTAATGCTTTTTATGTAGCCTGTTGTAAAACTGGGCAAATATCTAGATGACTTGATGTATCCAAGGGAAGACCTCTTTGTACCCTCAGGGGTATTTGTATCCCTGACTGAGAACCACTGATCTAGACAAACCCAACATGCTAATTGCTGTATGGGGTGTGAGCACTATATTGGGTCAGAGTGCTAGATACAAGCACTATATGGGGTGATGTGTGGTACAAGGGCAATAGGGGGTACAAATGCTAGATACAAGCACTACATAGGGTGCTGTGTGGGGTACGAGTGCGATGTGGGGTTTGAGATTGTAGGGAGGCCAAGTGCTAGAAACAAGGACTATATGGGGCACCAGTGTTATATGGAGATAAGCACTGTGTTAGATACAAGGGCTGTATGGGGTGCGAAGGGTGTGGGTGGTATGAAGGTTGCAGGGGTCTGAGTGCCGCAGTGACTATGGGGCTCAATTCACCACTGCCCTGGTGCAGCTACTCACACCAGTGCAAAGCCAGCATCAAATGCCACCAGAGCTGCATTTGGCAGGGACAGGCAATGTCATTTGTCTGAGTGACCTAGAAGAAAACATAAAATCATCACAGATGAAGTTTGCAAATGATACAAAATTTGGGAAAGCGGTACATAATGATGAAGAATGTCACTGCTACGCAGCGATCTGGCTCACTTGGTAGATGGCACAAGTAAACAATATGCATATTAATATGGCTAAATGTAAATATATACATCTGGGAACACAGAGTGTAGGCCACAGTTACCAGATTGGGTACTTTATACAGGGAAGCAGTGACTCTGAAAAAGATTTGGTGGTCAGGGTGAATAATCAGCTGAACATGAGCTCCCAGTGCGATGCTGTGGCCAAAGGAGCTAATGTGACCCTGGGATTCATAAACAAGAGAATCTTGAATAGGAGTAGAGAGGTTATTTTACCTCTGTATTTGTCTCTCATGTGATCCCTGCTAGAATCCTACATCCAATTCTGGTGTCCACAGTTCAAGAAGGATGCTGATAAATTGGAGAGAAGAGCCATGAGAATGATTGAAAGATTAAATGCTTTATAACAGGGGTGGGCAAACATTTTGGCCTGAGGGCCACATCGGGGTTCAAA
>ML677378.1:4861867-4884671 GCA_007922305.1 Dermatemys mawii
CCCCTGACTGCCTCTCTCAGAATCGCTGACCCATCCAACCCCCCATCGCTCCTTGTCCCCTGACTATCTCTTTCAGAGACCCCCTGTCCATAACCACCCCTCAAGCCCCCACACCCTATCTAAGCCCCTCTGTTCCTTGTCCCCTAACCCCCTATCCAACTCTGTCCTGTTCCCTGCCCCTAACTGCCCCGACCCCTATCCACACCCCCATTCCCTGACAGAGCTCCAGGACTCCCACACCCTATCCAACCCCCCTGTTCCCCTTCCCCTTACCGTCCCCCCTCCAGAACCTCCACCCCATCCAACTGCCCCCTGCTCCCTGTCTCCTGACTATGTCCTGGGACTCCCTGCCCCCTTATCCAATCCCCTGGCTCTGGCCCCGGCCCCCTTACCACGCCACTCAGAGCAGGGGCCAGAGCCAGACATGCCGCTGCGCAGCCCTGCCCCGCCCAGAGCGCTGCCCGTATGGCGGCATGGCTCCAATAGACAGTGCAGGAGGGGTTGGGGAGAGCCTCCCTGGTGAGCTCAGGGGCTGGGCAGGACAGGCCCTCGGGCTGGATATGGCTCGTGGGCCGTAGTTTGCCCTCCCCTGCCTTATAGTGAGGATCTGTACTATTTAGTTTAACAAAGAGAAGATTAAGGGTTGAAGTGATCAGTCTATAAGCGCCTAGGTGAAAACAAATATTTTATAATATATAATTTACAATACTTGTAATCTAGCAGAGAAAGGTCTAGCATGATCCAATGGCTGGAAGTTGAAGCTAGACAAATTCAGAGAGGAAATCTGGTATAATTGTTTAAAGTGAGAATAATTAACCATTGGAACAACTTTCCAAGGGTCCTGGTGGATTCTCCATCATCAATAATTTTTAAATCAAGACTGGATGTTTTTCTAATAGATCTACTCTAGGGACTATCTTGGGGGACGTTCTCTTGAGTTACACAGGAAGTCAGACTAGATGATCACAATGGTCCCTGCTGATCTGTGAATCTATGACCTGGAGCTGTTGACTTTAGCCAGGTTTTTGGGTCCTTGCAGTGTCCTTGCAAATGGTCTGTGGAGTTTCCTTAGAGATCTTGTGGTTTAGAGCAGGGGTCCCCAAAGTTTTCTGGCCGCAGCTCCTTACTGCGGTCCGCTGGCCAGTCGCAGCCCCCCGGGGTATGTCCGCCGAAATGCCGCCGCAGAAAGCGGAAGCTTCCACTTCCCGCGGTGGCATTTCAGCGGGACAAAAATAACCCGCATGGGAGTTTGGCGGTGTCTTGCGCGGGATCAGCGGCGGCGCTGGGGTCTTGCGCACCCCCTGGGGTGGGCTCACGCACCCCCGAGGGTGCGCATACCCCAGTTTGAAGACCACTGGTTTACAGTCCCATCATTCATGTACCTGAGTCCTCCCCCCTGACAGGCAAAGCCTAGAAATTCAGGGTGTAACAGACTTTTATATGCACTGTTCACACCCATGTGGTACTTCTGCAAATGCTCTTGTGAGTGCCATCTGGGCAGCCACTCGCCCATCAGTGACTTTGGATGGGGGGTGGGCGGGAGAGACTACTCGAGTCTCAGCTTAGATTTTCATCTAGGTGACTTAGGAACCTAAATCCCATTTTCCAAAGAGACTCAGGCACTCCAGGGCTAAAATCGTGTTGAGAGGCCCTAGAACTCAGGAGCCCAAGTGTCCACATCGCTTTTGACAATGGGATTTAGGAGCCTAGGTCACTTGATGCTTTTGAAAATTGTCCTCCTAGTAACCAAGTCAAGTGATGCACTGGGGGCGGGGGGCGAGAGCCCAGCTTCCCACCCCCAGTGATTGGGCTGGCAGCACCTGGCCAACAGGAGCAAAAAGACTCCAATCGAACCCTGGAGCCTTGCTTCCTACCCTTAGCCCTGACACTGCTGAGCGAAGGAGACCTTTGCTTTACTTTTTTTAAAATGCACATACACAACTTGCCTGAGATAGCGAGGCCGCTCCTAGCCCTGCCCCCTCACACTACACAGCCTTCCCAAAGGGACAGCAGAGGAGGCAGCCTGCAAACTCAGACGGGAACCACACTTACTTGAGGACTTTGGAGAGAGGCCTCAGCTCAAGGGTGTCTCTTGAGAGCATTGCTGCAGCTCCGAGAGCCATACCCTGGGGAGGTTGCACACTGCACTCCCAGCTGGACATACCAGCCCCTGCTCCTTTCTGGGGTGCATCTATTGCAGGGCCCGTTCCATTGCACGGCAGAGGGTGTTTCTGGATTTCTGGACAGCAATGGGCTGTCCCCCAAGCAGCCTGTACTGCTGCTCAATCCCCTTTG
The DNA here is from genome assembly GCA_007922305.1 of Dermatemys mawii. NCBI lineage: Eukaryota > Metazoa > Chordata > Testudines > Dermatemydidae > Dermatemys > Dermatemys mawii. Next base: position 4,864,163 of record ML677378.1, read on the forward strand.
CATGCCCTGAAGATGGGTCCTCCCATGAATAGCTGGGAAATCATTCTTTAGAAGGCTAGAGCCAAGGGCGGGGATGGAGTAAACTCACAGAGGCAGAACCGGGCAGAGGTTACAGGCTGTTTGCATGTTTTACGGCAAATCTTCCCTCACAGCAGCCTGACAGTTCCTGTGGGGTTATTTTCTTCATTACTCCTCTCTGAGCCCCCACTCCCGCCCTCCTGGCCACAACACTCCCACGCCACCGCTGCAGCTGCCAAAGTTAGTTCCTCTGAAGCAAACAGCTTCACCGCGGCCTGGGCCAGTGGTGAGCGACCCATGGTGCTGGGGTGAGGAGCGCCGGCTCCCCCTGGGATTTACACCATTTGTGGGAGGGAAAGCCCCAACGCTTTGCCCTGGCACTTGCCCTCCATGGGACGGTTCGTGACGGTGCAGAGAGCCCATCTGAAGGGGCCTATCCTAAGGTAAGAAGCGTGGAGTTCCCCACACAGCCTTTGCCCAGCTTCACTCTGGGCTGCCAGTAACACAAGCGCCGTGTTTCTGAGCACTTGGGGGCTGTTTCTGGACTTGAACCCCACCTCTCGGCTCCACAAGGCACTGATGCCTTGACTGCAGGGGCTCCCAAGGGTTATTTAGCACCACGCTGACCAGGCTTTAAATCTGCTTTGATGCTCCAGACAGGGAAAGGACAGGCAGAGTCTGAAGGCGAACAGCCCACAAACCAAGCTCCTCTTTGCTCAGCAGAGATGTCATCTGTTCCCTGGCACTTGGTAGCAGCAGGGGCTTGGCCATAATTCTTTCCCTGCTCATACTTTTCCATCCACCCACCCCATTGGGTAGCATTGCTGTGGGCTATTAAACAGCTGCTGCGTTCCATCACAGAGGTGGCTGCATTTCAGTGGCAGGGGGATTGTTTTGCACTTCTGTTGCTCCTGATGTCCGAGGCTGCCTAGGCCTTGGCAGAGGGAGGTTGGAGGCGTGCTCACCATTGTGCAGGGAAGGTACAGAAAGGCAACGTGGCCTTCCTGAGGTCACCAAATGGCTGGTGGCAAAAAATGCAGAGTAGACGCCGGTAGTCCAGGCTTCCAGATAAAGTGCATTGAAATCCTTGGGAGAGAACAGGACTCAAGGAAGATATCACAGTATGGTTCACTGACAAAGGCACCAGGGCAAAACAAACAGCGCTTGAAAACTTAGGCAAAGAGCAAAATAAATAGTATTTATTTTAGAATTAGAGTTTTGCCTCAGCCCCCAAACAGAGCAAATGTCACACGCTGAGTCCAGGCAGCAGCAGGGCAGGGGTTTGGGGTGGGAAGTTTTGCTGTGCTGACCTCAAGCTTAACAAGCTCATTTACTCAGGAGGGGCCAGATCTTGTGGCTGGATCTGTGTGGACAGAATCCCGTATCAGGGTCGGGAGGGGGGGGGGGGCGCAGGGTTCTGCCCATGAGGATCCTGCCCTTTCTTCCCAGAAGAGTTGGCTTCAAGGCCTGGACTGCACTGCGGAAGCCTCCTCACACATGCTCGCAGTTGGGGTGTTGAGAACACGCTGAGAGCCTGGGCCAGTGCCATCAGCTCCAGTCCTGCTGAAAGGAGGCTCTGAACCTGGGTGGGATTTGGGGAGCATTTCCCCCAGTGGAGAGAAAAGGAGATCTGGGTGTTTCCCATTTGGAGGACCTGTGGGGCTGCCACAGCCAGCAGGGTATGCTAGCTCAGACTGGTGGTGGGGGCGGGGAGTTGAGACCCCGCTCTGTTGCCTCATCTCCCTCTCCCTGCCCATACTCCCTTGCTGCACCCCACACCTCCTGCCCCCACTGTCTTCCAGTACTGTGCTCCCCACAGCCTAGCTCTTTCCTAAGATTGACAGGCAGGGAGTACTTTGAGGGATCTGAGGGCACCTGTGGCTAATGGAGGGTACAGAGGGCAGGCTGGGCCCAACATTCCTTCCCCCCCCAGAGAAACCCAGCCCACTGGGTCTGAGTGGGCCCCTGCTCTCAAGCAGTGGTATTGTGTCATTGTTCCCTTGTATTGTCCCGTCTGCCTGTCTGCACTTGGTGTGTCTTGTCCTATACGGCAGCAGCTGTCTCTGTCCCGTGTTTGTGCAGCACCTGGCGCCTGGGTATCCTAGGCACTATAGTTATAATCCAGCTAGGGTCAGAGGATGACCTCCCGCCCCCCGCACTGGGGCCGAGTTTATGAACAGCCGAGACTCCTGCACTGCCAGGTCCAGCAGGAGCAAGTTTGGCGGAGGCTGGAGACTGGCTCTTGCAGAGATCAGGATTAGGCACTGGAATGACAAGGGCACTTGTGCTGGGCACTGCACAGATGTAGACCAGGATATGCTCCCTTCCCCAGAGAGCTCACAGTTTAAGGAGGACCTTGCTGTGTTCTTGTGTGTTGCAGGGTATAGGACCAGAGATGAGGAGGGGAGGTGGCTTTGTGCTTTCTGTATTCTAGGACAGCTGGGGGCCTGTTCTGATCCTGGTGTAAGTCAGAGCAGGCTCAAGGCTGCTCTCTTATACTATGTTCCCTGTGCCGCCACGCATAGGATGGGGGAAACAGAGACCAGCCATGCGACAGGAACTGGGGGACTCAAGGCAGGGTGGCTAGGAGCAGAGCTGGCACAGATCCCTTGAACAAGCTACACACCAGAGAGGGGGGATTCTCAGTGGCCATTTGCACCCTCTCCAGTGCCCTCTACACTTCCAGTGCAGGCATGTCACAGAGAATCAGGCCCCAGAGCAGTGCAAAGCTAAGGCCCCCTGCAATGGATTTCTCTAGAGGCCATTATCGTCTGTGCGCTGTTTTTCTTCTAATCCTGGTTGAGAGTGTCTCGAGCAAGAGATTTCTATTTCCCTGCCGTGTTCTGAAACAGCCCCATTAGCGCCACTGTGCTGGGCCATCGATCTGCAGAGCAGCAGTGTAATGTCATGTCAATGCTAATCCCAGCGTTTGTGCTGTCTGCAGCCCTGAGGCTCGGCAGGGGGAGCGAGAGCGGTGGATACACCAGGAGTGGGAGCTGCTGTGACCTTTCCCTTCCCAGGGAAGGGCTTGTTCCTGGCAGAGAAGGCCACGGGTGTGTGAAATGGGAGGGAAGTACTGGGCAGGGCTGGGCTGGGCAGGGGAATTCTTTACTCCAGAATGCAGCATCTTCTCTGAACTCAGTGGGAGAGAAAATGTGCCGGGGACAGAAGTGACTGAAAAGGGGAACTCAAATGCTCTGTGAAAATACATGAACTAGGGAAAGATTCCATAGATTTCATAGAGTATAAACCAAAAGGGACAATTAGATCATCTACAGTCTAGACTGACTTGCTGACACCACCAGCATCCATGTACCCTTGTACTGAGCCCAGTGATGGGTAGACTAAAGCATTTCAGTCCTCAGAGACTAAACTGTTGTGAGCCAGAGGCAAAGAACAGGAGAGACCAAGGTGCCATCAGTGGCACAGGCCCTGCAATGCAGGGAATTGATTAAATGGGATCAGCAGTGAGGGTCCCAACAGGTGATCCCTGTTCCATGTGCTGCAGAGAAGTTGAAGAAAACCCAAGGTCCCTGCCAATCTGACCTGGGGAGAAAGTCCTTCCTGAGCCAAAACCTGACGATCAGTTGGACCCAGAGCATGTGAACAAGGTTCACCAATTAAGAACCTAAAGCAAAGGATTCTCTGTGCCACCTCATACCATGGTTCCACCCTGTCCAGTGCCCTGTCTCCAGTGGTGGCCCATCCCAGATGCTTCAGAAGAAGTCAGAACAAAACTCCCCAGAATGCATCTGTGCATTGGGGAAAAATATTCCTTCCTGAACCTATAGGCAACTGGATGAAGCCCTGGAGTACCATCCTCCCCCCACTCAGTGAGTTGGGGTGGAGCTGGACTTTGTCTGGTTTGACTTTCCTCTCTCTTACCCAGGCAAATTGGCAGTAAGATCCCCATAGTTATACTGAGCTGCTGCTGGTTCATATGGGGTTGGAATAAGTCCCCCGTAATTTTACCCCCAGTGTAACTGCACTGAGTTACTGACTGGCACCTGTGTCGATGAACGGAGACTCAGACCCAGGGTATATCTGCACTGCAATGTAAACCCAGGATTAGTGGAACTCGAGTTAGGAGACCCTGGGTTTGTTGATTTAGGGCTTGAGTGTCTACACTCATTTGTAACCCCAGGATAGAAATTGCTGAACCCTTGATTCCATCCTGAGGCTCCAGCATCTACACTACATTATGTGGGTCAAAGCCCAGCCACCCATATCCCAGACTTCCTAGCCCTCCCCAGTGTGACCACTCTCTAGTCCTTTGTTCATGGGGCACTGTGGGAAAACTTGATTGTCACAAAACTTGACTCTCTAGAACGATGGTTTTCAAACTTTTTTTCTGGTGACCCAGCTGAAGAAAATTGTTGATGCCTGTGATCCAATGGAACTGGAGATATGGGGTTTGGTGTATGGGAGAGGGCTCTGGGCTGGGGCGGGAGGTTGGGGCGGGGGGACAGGGCTCTGGGCTGGCGGTGCAGGTTCTGGGGTGGAGGTGGGGATGAGAGGTTTGGGGGTGCAGGAGGGGGGGCTCAGGGCTCAGGAAGGGGATTGGGGTATGGAGTTGGGGCACAGGCTTACTGCTGGCGACTCGCAGTCAGTGGCACAGCTGGCACCGGGGTGCAGAAGCAGGCTTCCCGCCTGTCCTGGCACCGTGGACTGCGCTGTGCCCCGGAAGCAGCCAGCAGCAGGACCGACTCCTAGGCGGAGTTGCGCATGAAGTGATGCTTGCAGCCTTGGCCTTCAGCAGAGCAGGATGCATGCACCAGAGACTCTGGGCCGCATTCCTCTCTCAGTCTATGGCCCCATGTCCACCTCCCTTCCAGCCAGCCCAGCTCCCAGAATGCTCTGAAGACCCCCAGGTTAGGTGCTTGATCATGCTGAGCTTTGAAGCAAGGCATAGGCATGAGCTGCTGGGAGTGGGTACGGGGCTGGAGTTTCTCACCTGTCCATGGGGCACAGCCCCGGCTAGGGCCAGTCTTGGGTTACAAGCTCCACTGAACATGCTGAGGAGACTCTCCTCTCATTTATTCTGGGGTAAATCTGGAGTAGCGCTACTGAAGTTGGCACAATCACATTGGTGTAATGGATAGAAGCTGAGCCATCATCCAACATGGCCCCTGCAGGATGCTCTTTGAGAGAGGAAGGATGGCTTAGTGATTAAGGTGTTGCAATGCAAGAGGTCAGGGCTCAATCCCTCAGTCTACCAACAGCTTCTTGTGTGATCAGCGAACAACCACATCTCTTTGGGCCTCAGCTTCCTGCCTGTACAATGGCCCTAATCATCCTTCATTTCCCCACTGGCCATCTGTCTAGCTTACTTAGACTGTGAACTGTCTGGGGTGGGGGAGGGATAGTCTTGCTCTGTGTCATGCAGCCTCCTGGCACATCAGGGCCGTGAATTCACCTGCAGCCTCTTGGTGTTGCTGTGCTGCAAATAATAATACCACTAGGCTGTCTGCTTCAGGACGGAGAGGTTTTAAACTGAGAAAGGTAACTAGGAATCCAAGCTGGTTTTGTCTCAGTGCTGTTTCCTCTCTCCGGAGGGTTGTTGTTGCTTGTGACACTGGCAATGTAGGAGGGACCCATCACAGCCCCAACCCTCTTCTATAGTCCAGAGCTGAAACAGCCCCAAGGGAACCCAGCAGCCCATGAGAACATTCTGACTCAGGATGAAACCACTGAGGGTGGGAGGGTTGCAATAGGAGGAAAAGTTGTGCTCATATTACCAGCCTCTCAGCCCCTGGGGCTCCAGGGGGAGTTTATGGCACCCAGGACAGTGCCAACGATGACACAAAGATTTGGGGAGTGGAAAATAAAGAAGACGACAGGTCACTGATTCAGAGTGATCCGGATAAGCTGGTAAACTGTGCAAGCAAACAATCTGTGTTCTAATACAGCTAAGTGTAAATGTGTATGTCTGGGAACAAAAACTATAGGCCATATTTACAGGCTGGGGTACTCCATCCTGGGAAGCAGCAACTCTGAAACAGATTTAGGGGTTGGGGGTGAACCTGAGCTCTGTGTATGATGCTGTCTGTGGCCAAAGGTGCTAATGCGATCTTTGGCATTAGTGCCATCATTTCTGGAATCCTGTGGCCAGTTCTGGTGCACCCAGTTCACAAAGGATGTTGAAAAACTGGAGGGTTCGGAGACAATCCATGAGAATGATTAAAGGATTAGAAAACCTGCCTTATCATGATAGATGCAAAGAGCTCAATCTATTTAGCTTAACAAAGAGAAGGTTAAGGGGTGACTTGCTCATTGTGTGTAGGTACCTACATAGGAACAAATACTTAATAAAAAACTCTTCAGTCTAAAGAGAAAGTTATGACATGATCCAGTGGCTGGAAGTTGAAGCTAGACAAATTCAGACTGGGAGTAAGGTGATGGTGATTAGTCACTGACCATTTTTAAATGAAAATAGGATATTTTTCTAACGGCTCAGTTCTAGGAATTGTTTTGGGGGCAGGAGCGTTACAGGAAGTCAGACCAGATGATCACAGTGGTCCCTTCTGGCCTTGGAATCTATGCATATATGAAACCTCACAGCTAGCTTCCCTCTCCCAGCTCTGGCCTGGCTGCCTCACCCTGGCCCTTGGGACTGCTCCTCCCTTGAAGCCCAGTCCTGAGGGCGAGTCCTTAGCTCTAACTCCCCAGTGCTCTCTAGCTGGAGTATGCTGCCTACCTAGAGCTGGGGCACTGCCCCCTGGATACAAACCCTGCCCCAGCCCCAATGACGGGGCTGCAGCATCTTATCCCATGTGGTTCCCAGGAACTTCTGGCCACAGCCAGGGTGGGTCCTGGGTGAGGCTCCACGGGATTAGGGCCATAGCTCCTCTCCAAGGAGCTGCGTGCTGCCTCCCAGATGCAGTGGCCAGGACGGCTCATGGGGGTTTCAGTAGGGCCATGTGGATGAGCTGAGCGCTGGTACATGGCTGATCTCACAGGTACTGCAAGGGGCACAGCAGGCTGGTGAGAGGCCAAGAATCCTGCCACAGCTGTGCCGGTGCCTCAGTGTGGGGTACCAGTGTGGGTACGTCTGTTTGTGGCAGGGCAGGAACCAGCATCCCCCACAGCTTTGCTGACATTCCAGTGTAGCAGTATCCAGTTCTGAACTCTCACATGCTATGTTAGCATGTGTGACAAGTAGGGGGAAGGGTGGACATGACTCCTGAGGCTAAACTACTCTGACCTGGAAACCTGGAGCTGTAACCTGAGATGGAGGGGGAGGGGAGTTGACACCTTGGGGCTGGCAAGGGAACAAAGGGCAGGCAGACGTTGGAGGGTTTGGAAAGGGGTTAGACGCTGGCTGGGGAAGAGGAGGGAGCCCGGATTCGGGGTCTCATCTCCCTGCCCCCCAGAAGGGCCGGGCCAAGGGGGCCTGTTTGTACTGACAGCTCTAAGTGGGATTGTGTGCCTGGCATCTCAAATAAACCTTCTGATCTACTGGCTGGCTAAGAATCACTGTGAATCCCAGGAAGTGGGGGGGTGTGGGAACGGGACTCCCCCACCCCCTGTGACAGCACGGTGGCAGCATAAGCCAGGCCATGCCCAAGAGCAGCCTGTGGTGCTGTGTCCCAGACAACAGCCCTGCCCAGGAAAGGGGGTTTAACCCTCACTGATAAGTCATCACTGAGCGCCATCCCGGAGCAATCTGGAGGGATGTCTTTCTCGTTTGACTGTCGCTCAACTCCCAGCCCACCCACCTGGAGCAATGGTCTTTACCCAGTGACCTTGAGGGGCACAAGGTTCTGTCACTTCTGGGTCTGAGCACATGGGTCCTGCTCTGTGGGACTCTGCTCTTGGTGCCATGTGAGTGCAGGGCCCCATCTTGGCTGGGTCTGAGATACCGCTAAATAATAATCAGTGCCTCATTCCCACTGCCCTGAGCCATCGACTGGCTGTGGCTATTCAATGTGATGCTGTGTTGCAAAAACTGCTTATTTCCTTTGGAGTTCAGTCCAATACACCTCAAAGGACAGGCATAACTCAGTAGACTTCTGGAAAAACAAGATTTATTGCAAGCAATAAGGAGTCAGAAGGGGTTATCACCACAACAACTGTCTCACCTCAATACATGTGTGAAGATATTTTATACCCCTGTGTTGATAAGGGAGGGGGACTTTCAATCCACTTACACAGGTGGGAACACTTAATGGCTATTACATCCATTGTTGGTCTTAATCTATTTCATTTACATGTCTGGTAAACAGGAGGTTCAAAACACTTAAGGGTACTCAGACACTATGATACCTGCACATCTGTGACAGGGTGAATGCAAGTTTAAAATGCATGTTAAACTAGGGGTCAATAGTACATATACAGGGAGTGAGATTATAAATTTAAGGTTATTTTAAAATCATACTACAACATTCTAAGTTACATTTTCCTAACAATCATTTTCTTAACATGCTGGATTGGAAACTCCACCAGAGCAAGTAGCTTCCCTCTTGCTACTTTCATCTTCAGGTGAACCCAGCTGGCCATTAGCTGCCAGGATTCACAGGTTGCTGTGGAGAATCTAATGTCTGGTGTCCTGATTTAGCAGCTGATATTCCTGACAGCTGCCAGAGAACAGCATGTGGCTGAGGGATCAAAGCCAGGCAGAGGGAAAGGGAGAGAGGAGCCCTATGCCAGTCACTCTCATGAGTGAGTCCCCTCAACACTCTGTGTCTTGGTAGCCCCATCTGTTAAAGCAGAGTCAAAGGTGAGCCCCGGACTGAAAGGGGCTGCTTGCCCCTTAGCAATTCCAAGGCCAGCAGGAACCATTGGGATCATCTCTACTCTGCCCTCTTGTGTGACACAGGCCACAGAGCTGCCCTGGTGTGAATCAGACGAGGTCCACAATCCACTGATTTGAAAATTATCTATGATGGAGAATCCACCACAGCCCTTGGGAAGCTGTTCCAAGATTAATTACCAGTGCAGCCTTCTTGCTCGACTGTAGGATTGTGGCTTTTGGGGCATCTAGTAAAATGTGATTAAACAATTCCCAATTATCCATCTAATTTTCAGATTAAATTCTTCCTCCCAGCTGATTTGTCTCCTAATTGTGCTTCAGCTTTGTGAAACTGGCTCTTTTCAAGCACCAATTGTGTGTATCTCTGGTCTAGACTTTATCTTGTTTGCACATAACCAACGTGATCAAGTCACAATCACTTGTATCTAAACTACCACTTGTTTTTAGTTCTGTGGTCAGTTCCTCTTTAGCTGCTACGATGTGGTCTAACATAGAATTCCCCCATGTTGATTGCAACACTTTCTGAGTTAGGAAATTGTCATCTATAATGTTTCTATATAGATGTCATCTATAATGTAGCTTTGTTTCCTACACATTATAAGATTGGTGCTGCTTAAGGAGCCATCATCCCATTGATAGTGTGATCTGATGGTCTGTGACAGTCAGTAGCTAGTACCCATCTTGTGCTTTATCGGTTCAGCTGTTGATCCATAAACCACGTGTCCTCTGTCCTGAAGCACCCCTGATTCTAGTTGCATGGGAATGGTGAAGCCAGCTCTTTGCCAGTCATAGGTGCTCCCTCTGCTGGGACATTGCCCAGGGAGCTATATACCTGCCTTGTGGCTCCTTGGTGGCAGCTTTGCTGATGTTATGGGACTGTAGGATAATGATAACTAGGGATCATGGTGCCAGGACTCCTGGGTTCTGTTCGCAACCCTGACACTGACTTATGTGCTCTTGGTTAGGCAAAAAGATTCATATGGTCCTCAGGGGGTTTGTTTTTCTAATCCATGGACTTCAGAGTGAGTCTGCAAGAGACTGAGCCGTACAATCCTGACTCCAAGCCCTCACCCCATTCTAACCATTAGACCCCACTTCCCTCCCAGAGCCAAGGAAAGAACCCAGGAGTTCTGACTCCCAGCCCCGATCCAACCACTAAAACCCGGTCACTCCTCTCCCAGAGCCAGGGAACAGAGCCCAGGAGTGTCAATTCCTAGCCCTGCTGCTGTATCCACTAGTTCACATTGCCTGTTCTATACTAATCGATAAGAGCACTTTTCTTGTGCTCTGTTATCTCTATAAGCATGTGGTTAATGACTTTTGGAGTGGTGTGAACGGTGATGAGCTCATGATTTGGGGACACAGGGTGGGCTGGGGCTGGCTCTTGGAAGGGAAACAAGTGCCCTGTAAATAAGACGAGGAAGACTTTGTAGCACCTTAGAGACTAACCTGTTTATTTCGGCATAAGCTTTCGTGGCTATAGCCCACTTCATTGGATGCATAGAATGGAACAGAAGTAAGATGCATTTATACACATAGAAAGCAAAAAAAAAAAAAAAAAAAAAGGTTGTATATTAGCATACCAATTCTAAGAGGCTGTTTAATTTGGATGGGCCATTATCAGCAGGAGAAAAAAATACCTTTTGAAATGGATCTGTATGTCTGACAGGAGATAACAACTGTTGAAGGTAAATTAACTAGGGAAAAGCAATCAATTAGTGTAATGAGTTAACCATTCGCAAGTTCTGTTTAGTCCTTGGTTTATTGTGTCCAATTTGAAAATTAATTCCAGTTCCTCAGTTTCTCGTTGGAGTCTCGTTTGGAAGTTTTTCTGTTTCAGAACTGGCACCATCAAGTCTTTAATGGAATGGCCAGGAAGATTGAAGTGTTCTCCTACTGGTTTTTGAATGTTATGATTCCTGATGTCAGATTTGTGTTCATTTATTCTTTTGCATAGAGACTGTCTGGTTTGGCCAATGTACCTAGCAGAGGGGCATTGCTGGCACATGATGGCATATATCACATTGGTCGATGTGCAGGTGAATGAGCCTCTGATGGTGTGGCTGATGTGATTAGGTCCTATGACGGTGTCAGTTGAATGGATATGAGGACAGAGTTGGCATCAAGCTTTGATACAAGGATAGGTACCTGGGTTAGTGTGTTTGTTGTGTGGTGTGCAGTTGCTGGTGAGTATTTGTTTCAGGTTGGGGGGCTGTTTGTAAGCAAGGGCTGGTCTGTCTCCCAAGATCTGTGAAAGTGAGGGATCATCTTTCAGGATAGGTTGTAGGTCTTTGATGATGCGTTGGAGAGGCTTAAGCTGGGGGCTGAAGGTGATGGTTAATAGTGTTCTGTTTTTGTCTTTGTTGGGCCTGTCCTGTAGTAAGTGGCTTCTGGGTACTCTTCTGGCTCTGTCAATCTGTTTTTTCACTTCCCCAGGTGGGTATTGTGATGAAGTGGGTTATAGCCCACGAAAGCTTATGCTGAAATAAACTGGTTAGTCTCTAAGGTGCTACAAAGTCTTCCTCGTCTCATTTACGGATACAGACTAACACGGCTGCTAATCTCAAAGTTGCCCTGTAGTTTCTTCTTGGTGCCTGCAGCACCAACCAAGCGTTTGTTATGCAAAGTGGGGAGAAAAACTTAATCTGCATAATGACATAATGCCTGGGGGAGTGGGGAGTGGCTCAGCCACATGCAGGAATAGGGGAGTGGTATTTGCCATCATTAATTCCCTAAATCTGTGCAGATCCCTGAGGGGATGTGTGTGCTCCTGCCCTGGGCAGGCTAGAATACCTACCTCTGCATGCGCCAGTATGTACCTGCTGGGCCTTAGCATGACTCTCTGGAATGGGGTCAGACTCGGCCGCTCTAACCTCTGACTTCTCACACTTTCCTCCCCAGCCCAAGCATCTCAGTACCTCGTAGCCCTCCTTGACCACCCAGTGTCTCAGCACAAATGCTCCAGCCCTACTGCATCTTAGGTAGCACATGAGCTACCCCTTCCATCCAAGCCAAGTGGCAAGGCTTTGTCCAAGGCTTCCTGGGGACTAAAGGGGCTGGCTGGCTGGATCCTTAGCTCCGGGTAGGCTGCAGCCATTTTCCAAATCCAGGGTTAATATCACCCATTGGCTCCCATCAATGCTGCGTGGAGATTGAAAGCTGTGGCTGGAGTCGGAGGGTCCTAGGGCCTGGTGGGGAGGCACAGAGGAAAAAATGGAGAAAAATGCTGCCTGCTCAGGAGCAAGACTCGCTCCAAGTGAATGTGTGTTTAGCTGCTCCTGCAAAGCAAGAGCTAATGGATCTGGGTCCATGAGCAAAGAGGAGGCGTGTGGAGGCGGGAGGGTGGGGGGTAGCCAGCAGGGGGAATGCGTATGTGGGTGCAATAAAAGAGGTGGCTCCCACCCAACACTGGAAAGATACTGGCACAAATTGCAATGGTTAAACAGGAGATTCTGCGTGTGGGAGGGAAGATCGTAACCCTGGGAAGTCAATCCCACCATCCACAAAGTGAGTTGCTGCAGCAACTGTTAGGGATAGAGAGGTGTGGGAGAGAGAGAGAGAGAGAGTGAGTTCATATTTAACCCTTAGGAGGCCCGTTTCCTCCAGAATGCCAGCCCAGTGGACTCCTGGGAGGACGCATTGTGCTTATACCGCACAATGGGGTCTGGTTTTTAGAGTCTGTCCCTTGCCGACTGACTCTCCCCGTGGTTTGCTGGGCTAGAGCAGAGTCAGAGATGTACAATGAGTGCAGGTAGTGGGAGGAAAGAGGTGATTATTTACACCTGAGATTTAGAAATAATAGTCTGTAAGGGGGGGCGGGCACTGTTGCACAGGCTGCAGAGGGACGCCTTGTGCCACCCTCTGCTGATTTTTATGGACAAAGAGTGAGGGGGCCAGTCCTAGATGGCGAGAGAGGAGCATGGAGTGGGGCAAGGTCCAGAGGCCTTGGGCAGTTCTAAACTCTGGAGAGTCACTCTGTAGGACTGTGTGAGGTGTAACACACTCCCAGACCTATAGATAGACATTGGTGAATTAAATTTCACAACACCTTTGTGCAGTGGGTGAAAATCTTCACTCTTATTTCACACCTGGAGAAACTGAGGCACGGAGACTTGTCTGTGGGGCCACACCAACACTATAGTAGAACTGCAAAGAGAACCCAGGAGTCCAGACACTCAAGTCAGCACTTGAACCACTAAACCCCACAAGCCTCTAGCCTGGTAAATTCCATTAACCTCAAGAGTCTTCACAGAAAAGTTTGTAACACAAGACACTTGACAAGTGTAAAATCCTGAGGGCTCCATGATATGACTGTGGCTGCCTCAGGTGGGCCCACTAAATGAGCTCTACTTTAGCTCCATGTCAGGGGCCTGTGCTATCTTTACAGGCAGTCACAGGTTCAGTCCTGCATGTGGTGGAATCTGCAGCCGTGGGCAAGCACCCAGTACTAGGGAGAATAGATTAGTATGTCTAGTCAGGGAATGGGAACAACAGGAATGTAGGTGCCTAAAGATACAGCTTAGGCACTTCACGCTTCTGAGCTAGTTAGGTATCTAAGTCCCCTGGGAAGTCAAGCACCCAACTCACCTAGGCATTTTGATAATGCACCTCTCTGCATCTTGAGGCACCTATGTATCTTGGTACCTTGGGCCCCATGTGGGCAGCTCAGCTGACTAGCTGCACTGGAAACATTTTGAGACAGTTTTCCATAAGGAAACACTGCTGTGATGAACCTACCGTTTCTCATTAAATCATATTGATTCTGCTGAAATTCTCCATGAACATTTTTTTTCTGTATATTTCAGTTTTGTGGGAAATGCTGCAAATATTTGGGCTGGGTCTGAAATGGAGTGAAGACAATCTTCAAAGTGTTGACATTTCCCATGAAATGGACTGTTCAAGGTTTGGCCAGCTTGGCGAGTGATGCCAAGCTTCCACTCATGAGAAACGCCCTGCGGTTAGAATTAATGAGTGCTTCCTGTGAGCCCAGAAATATCTCAGAACTGCAGCTGCAGTATTAGAAGTGTTGGGGCTGGCTGCATGGATCCTTGGTGGGCAAGCAGCTGGGGCACAGGGCAGGTCCCCCAGCAGGAGCATCTCAGAGACACGAGTGTTCTCTTGCAAAGTGTCTCCTTGAGGTTGCCCTTGCTTCTGGCTTTGAAGGCGGAGGATGTTTTTCTTCTCCCTCCGCTTTTCCTCTCAGTAGCCACCTTCCCGGCTAATTGAAAAGATAGTTGGGTAAGATTATAGTGCTGCTGTTAAAATTGCCCAGGAGGGGAGGCTGAATCGACAGCCAGCAAGGGATATTTTCAGGCCAGCGAGTCTAGATCACAGAGTTGTCAAGCTGAAATGTGGTCATTCAAGCAGCATTAGCCGCGTCTCGTCTCCATGAGCAGTGGGGCATTGCTGGCCTAGGTTGTTTACTCGCATGCATGGGTGCCTAGCTGGCAGGGTGCAAATGCACCCCCAGCTCCACTAATATTTGCTCCCCTCTGCGTGTGCAGAGGATGAATCCAGGCAGAATGAGACACTGCCTATACAGAGAGCCATAAGGTTCACTCCAGATATGGGCTGTCCATACACCCAGAGATGTTTGGATCCAGGGGCTGGTCACTGGCCCTGGAGGAGCAAAGCTATGAAAGTTCTTCATTCGGTCTCCTAAAAGAGCCAGAGAGCAAATTCATTACTTTGCTAGACACTACAAATCCTGGACTGACTAGAGACACTGGATTTATGGTATATTACAACAATCTATAACTCACTAATACCCCACACCCCATGACTGGAGAGGTGTTAACAGGCCACTTCACCTTGAATGATCTCTTGAATATGTGTTAACTACTTGTGCTAAACAATCTGTTCCATCTTGTATTTAGCTGTGACACTCTGGGCATGTTTCCCAGCCCTGAAGAAGAGCTCTGTGCAGTTCAAAAGCTTCTCTCATCAATAAAAATTGGTGCAATAAAAGATATTACCTCCCCCACCTTGTCTCTCAAGGAGCTCAGTCTATTTGGTTTAAAAAAAAGGGAAGGTTAAGGGGTGACCTGATTACAGTCTATAAGTACCTACATGGGGAACAATATGTAATAATGGGCTCTTCAATCTAGCAGAGAAAGGTTTAACACGATTCCTATATATAGAAGTTGAAGTGACACAAATTCAGATTGGAAACAAGGCCTAAATAAACCATTGGCACAGCTTACCTAGGGCTGTGGAGAAGTCTCCATCACTGGCATTTTTTAAATCCAGATGGGATATTTTTCTAAAGGATCTGCTGGGCCCCAGCAATCATTTTGGGGTTATTCTCTGGCCTGTGCTATACATAGGTCAGACTAGGGATCATACTGGTTCCTTCTGGCGTGTGAATCTATCAACAGCAGCCAGGCTGAGGTGCTGTAGGGTGCTGAGGTGGAGCTGAAGTGTGTCTTCTTGTAGGCCTAGGCAGAATGAATGATGGAGTTCTGAGCCTGGCATTCCTCCTCCAGTCTCTGTGCTCAGCTGTGCCTTAGCAGCTGGGTGTGTACAGCAACATCGGGCCACTTCTCAGCAATTGCGCTGAGTGACTCACAGTCAAGCTGCCAGCTCAGACCAGGACAAACCACATTCAGCATTGCACCAGTGAATATGACTGAAGGCATGTGTCAGTGATACCTGGTGGAGCTGCGGGTGGTCAGATCCCCCCTACAACCCCTCTTTCAGGTTGATCTCATTTTCATATTGTAAAACTAAGGTGCCACATGGGCGTGTGTTTTTGTGTGTCAAGGGAAGTGTTTTGCTTGAAGGTCTGAGGAGGCTGGTTGGAGCTGGACATATGGGAGCCCCCACTTCAGAAAGGAAAACCAGGACACTTGCTTGTACCCATGAACATGGATCCCTGCTGTCACCCCTTCACTGCTCACTTCTAGTCCCAACCTTCCCTCTCCAATCCAGCTCTTACACCACCATCCCCCAGCTCCCCCATATCTGACCTCATTTCCCAATTGACTCCATTCCTCCCTGTCACTTCACCCCCTTTCCCGGCTCAGAATCCCACAGGCTCCCTCACCCCTCTGCATCCCAACCCCTGCCGGCTCAGACACATCCTCCTTCCATACACACACCTAGCCCACCAGGCTCTGAAATGGGGCAGAGGTATTCGGATCACGGTGGCCTGATGCTCTGAGCTCTGTCTAACCCTGCAGCTTCCACCACTGGGGAATCTCAGGTAGGGCTGAACTCTCCTACTCTAGTAGACCCATGAAGCACAGGCGCTGACTCCATGGGTGCTCCGGGGCTGCACACAAGTAGACACAAGTACCTGAGACACAAGCTGTACCCGAGACCATTCAGAGCCGCACCTGTGGGTGAGATCCATCGAGCCATCTACTGTGGTATTGTTCTTATTTGTTATCTGTATGGTGGTAGTGCCTAGGAGCCCTGCCCCGCCTGGCTCTAAGAGTTTACAGTCAAGGGTATGTCTACAATACCCGCTGGATCAGTGGGTAGCAATCAAGCCATCGGGGGTTGATTTATCATGTCTAATCTAGATGTGATTAATCGACCCCTGAGCGCTCTCCCATCGACTCTGGTACTCCACCGCTGCGAGAGGCACAGACGGAGTTGATAGGGGAGCGGCAGCAGTCAGCTCACTGCCGTGAAGACACTGCGGTAGGTGGATCTAAATACATCGACTTCAGCTATGTTACTCTTGTAGCTGAAGTTAATGACTCCCCCTGCCCCGCAGTGTAGGTCAGGGCTAAGACAAGGCACAACAGCTGGATACAGAGAGGCATACAGGGAGCATAAAGGAACAATTAAAGGATCCTGGTCCACATGACAGTCTGTGATCGCAGCATACCAGCTCGTAGCCGTTGTCAAGGATATTGCAGGCATCATGGCAGAGAGGGGTTAGGAGGAAGGGTTGCAAAGACAGTGCAGATGGTGCATATTTCACATGTGTGACTAGCTTGTGGAACTCCCTGCCACAGGAAGTCATGAGGCCAAGAATTTAGCAAGATTCAAACAGGGACTGGACATTTCTAGAATAACAAAACTATCCCAAGTTATCATCATTAATGATGA
Organism: Dermatemys mawii; assembly: GCA_007922305.1. Taxonomy (NCBI): domain Eukaryota; kingdom Metazoa; phylum Chordata; order Testudines; family Dermatemydidae; genus Dermatemys; species Dermatemys mawii. Next base: position 4,880,994 of record ML677378.1, read on the forward strand.
CAAACTTTCTGGAAGGGACAAAGAGTCCTGTGGCACCTTAAAGACTAAAAAAGTACTTTTGTTATTCTTTAAGATGCCACAGGACTCTTTGTTGCTTCTTCAAATCCAGACTAACACGGCTACCTCTCTGATTCTGGAAGGGTGATTAAACCTCTTGCTTTAGGGCTTCAGCTGATCGCTCGCTATTAGAAACCAGGATGAAACCATAATGTGGGGCAGATTATCCGCCATCTGCCACTGCAAAGTCCTCGCACCTTTTTCTGCAGCATCTGGTGCAGGGCCTGTTGGAGTCAGGACACTGGAGTAGCCCAGCTGGACTCTGGGTTCTGATCCCATATGGCAGTTCCCGGGGGTGAGTGAGATGCACCACAGCAATCTCACACTCTCTGTGAGGTGTTTCAGTGATGCCCGTGGTCACAGTTTCTAAGCCCAGACCATCAAGGTAGTGAGGATCTCTAGTTCCATTTACGTCTCTGATCGATGGATATTTCTCCCCACTGAAAAGCCTGGGATGCTGTCTGGATGGCAGTAGAGTTTCCTGCTCTGGGCCTGTGGGCTGGCAGGGAAGCAAGCAGTACCATGGTCTGGCACTAAGCAACCCTTCTCTTTTCTCCTCTAATTGTTTTATGAGCTTGTGTAATTCCAGTCGCCCTGGCTAAGTGATGCAGGGCTCCCCTCTGTCCCTGGAGAGGCCTCGCTGGCTGCTGGGAGCCTGCAGCGTTAGGAAGGTTAGTAAGACCTGGACATTTCTCCCATTTGGGAATTTTCTGTGGGCAGACCTGGATCCTTGGGATTCTGTTCGTTTTGGGTTACCTGGGTGGCATCTCCAGGCAAGGTTGGCCCTAGACCAAATGGTGCTCCAGGCAAGGACCATCTCCCTTCCCCGCCACCATTTCTTATGGCACTTGTATCCCATTTCATTACTTTGATGCACGAGTCGTATGCATGACTGATCCCTGTCATAAGGTTTGCACACTAGGGACTGTAAATCTGTACTTATTCGTGCCATATATAAGCAAATAAAAACAAGGTAAATGTTGTTCTCAAAGTCTGGAAGGTTCCATGAGGTTCTACAAAGGTCCGGAACTTTCTAGGAGGTTAGTGGAAAAGGAGTCCACACAGGGAATACCTGAAACATTTGACCTCAGACATTCTGTTTTCCCTTTCGACACTAACAAAAGCAGCTGCCCCAGCCCAGCACCCCAGGCAGTCACCTGGGTCTCTGTCCCTAAATCCGGCCCTAGCTCCAGGGCTTGGCACCATGTAAACCAGAGGGCTCAAGTGACGTTCAGTTCATGCCTCTGCCTAGGTGTCACGGGGGTCATTTCACTCATTGCTGAGGCGCCTCCTTGTGGCTCTTCCAGGGATTAGCTCACCACTGGTTTGACGCCTTGTCTTGCGGCTTCTCCGCCCCGTGTCCCAGTCTCTTCCCCCACATGGCTTGGCCCTCTGGCAGATCATTAGAGTTTCCCCCCTTCCGGGGCATCAAAGTTTCTCTAAACTAGTCACCTCAGGCAGCCTTCAAAATCCACTCCCGAGTCTGTTCCAGACCCCAGTGGCCAGGAGGGAAACCCAGGCCTGTCTTCTACAGTGGACTCCAGCTAAGGACCCTACATTCACAGCTCCAGCCCCTATGGTCTCACCCTTGCTGCTGTATCCCTAGGGCCATTTGAGTGCTCAGCAGGCAGCTGTTGAGAGGTCACATGGTACGCACCTCTCCTGCTGTTGCCCGACCCCGCTTCTCCTTGTGTGGCGGGGCTAGGGCTGCACCGCATGCCCTGTAGCAAACCGCAGTCTGTTGCGTCATTGCCGGCACCCAGGCATTGGAGGTATGTGTATCCGTGTCTCCGAGTGCTGGGAATGGGGCTGCACCACCCATCCCCTCACACCATCCCTCCCTATCCACCCCCCGCACCTCCATCCCCCCATCATTGCATCACTCCCCATCTCAACGCCCCCATCACGCCCATTCCCCCGTCACTGCATCCCTCCCCATCCCAACCACTCATCATTGCATCCTGTCATTGCATCAATCTCTGTCCCAACCTCCCTCAACCCCATCCCCCATCATTGCATCCCTCCCCATCTCAACCCTCCTCTCTTAATATTCACTGGTTCTTGTTAACTGTTGAGAATAGGCCACTTCCACCTTAATTCAATTGTCCTTGTTAGCACTGACGCCCCACTTGGTAAGGGAACTCTCATCTTTTCATGTGCTGTAATACTTATACTGCTTGCTGTATTTTTCACTCCATGCATCTGATAGTGGGTTCTAGCCCACTAAATCTTATGCCCAAATACATTTCGTACTCTCTAAGGTGCCACATGGACTCATCGTTGTTTTTGCTGATACAGACTAACATAGTTACCCCTCTGAAACCAGTTTCCACAGATTCATTTATATAGGTATCTGGACGGGTGTGCCTTTCTGTGGTTGTGCTCTATGGGTTTGTATTTGGGCTTCAGGAGTGGGCCTTTAATGGACCCATTGCAGCTTTGATAATGTGTGGTCCTAATTCCACACATAAAATTACAGTAACTGTAGTGAACAAAGACTTGGAGCTGGTTACGAAAAATGGGAAGAGGGAAGGGAAAGAATAATGAAAACCTTTGTGAAATTTCGTTTTTTTTAAATTACCCTTTTTGACTATTTTGCTGCCAGCTCTTGTGTCCTGTAACAAATAAAACCTGAAGTTAGCATACTACCTCTGTCAAAACAATAAATATGCCTATTTGGGCCTTGCAATGAAAGTGAGCATGTGAACGAGAGTGGGGGAAAGCAAGCAATGGAGGGATGGGGGATGGAATAAGTGGGAGGCGAGGCCTCAGGAAGGGGTGGGGCAAGGGTGAGGCCTCGGGGGAGGGGCGGGGCAATAGTGTTCAGTTTTCTGGAATTAGAAAGCTGGCAACCTTACTGTGGCGGAAAATCCCAGAGGTGTCAAGATGGCTGTGTGAAGGCATCCCAGCTGGTTCTGAGTACTCGGTGAAGCTTTGGTTCTGTATAGTCTGAGCTTGTCTTCATGGAGCTATTGCTGTTACCCTGAAGGCCAAGGAACCAGACAAGCCCCTTCCTCTGCAGTGGGATTGAGAGCAAAGCAGCTGGCCTCCCCATCTTCCCTCATACAAGACCCTGGCGTGCAACGCGGGTCCAGATTTTGAAAGGCATTTAGGTGTCTAAAGATACAGGTAGGTGCCTAGTCAGGTTTTCAGAAGTGGTTTTGATTTCAGTGGGAGTTAGGCACCAAGGCACTTCTGCAAACCCACTTGGAGACCCCTGTATCTGTAGGCAACTAAATACCTTTAAAAAATCTGTGAGTGCACACAGCCATTGACATGCACACATGCACACACCCCTGCCAGCAGCCTGGGGCCTTGCAAATCATGAGGCCAGCCCTGCCAAAGTTATGAAGAGCCATCGTCATTTCTTCCTCTCGGCTATCGTGCAGCATTGCAGTGTGCTGTTAAACAGCTGATGATCCACCCCAGAAGCGGCTGTAGTTCAGTGCTGGGTGAAGTATTTTCTGTGTCTAGTGAGTTTGCAAAATGCCCGTGGGACTCTGGGTGAAAGACACTATGGTCCAGATTTTCAAAAGCAGCAGAGGGCAGTGGACGAGATGCCTTATTCTCAGTCTGAAAGTGCCTCCTCCAATGCAGGGGCTTCCTGGGGCTGAGCGGGAT
>ML677378.1:4884681-4913746 GCA_007922305.1 Dermatemys mawii
TGAAAGTGCCTCCTCCAATGCAGGGGCTTCCTGGGGCTGAGCGGGATTCTAGCACGAAGCAGTGATGGGTGCTGTAGGGTGTGGGTAGTGACCCTTAATGGTTTCAACGCTCCTCCTTCACCACCAGAGCCTGGGCACTCCCTGCTCCAGAGGATAGTGCAGGCAGCGCCTCACGTTCTTCTGCACGACCACTTTCAAACTAACGCCACGTGACTGGAGAGCAAAATAATTGTGTTTGTGTGTGCACGCACGCCTCTTGCGTGCCAGTGTGAGTGTGTGTGTACATGTGCGTGTGTATGCGCCTTGTCAGGGCAGGCAGAGCAGATTTCTGACTGAATATGGAGGCGTTAATCCAATTGCCGGCAACTGAAAAGCCATCAGAGGCTGTTCATCATATAAATGGCATTAAGAGGGCTCTTCAATCAGATTCCAGCCTTGTATTCGAATGGAGCCAGGTCTCATTTCCCTCTGTCACTATTATTATGTTGCCTCGAAATGACTCCAGGTGGACTCAGCTCTGGGATCCCAGCGGCAGCCAGAGCGCGGGGGTGTGTGTGTCGATTCATAGCTTGCTGCGGCACGGTGTCTGTGTGAGATTTACCAGGTGCCTGGTCATAAAGGGGCCAGTATTCTCAGGGGCAGCTCGTGGGCCAGGCACCATTCCCACCCAGTCCAGCCCAGTTTGGGACTGACCAGTGAAATGAGCTAGGGATAATTCTTATCCCCCATCACGAAGCCACACCTACTGCTGGCTGTCTCCACAAAGCAGTTAAGATTCAAACAGGGCCCTAGAGGCAGAACTGCCCCAACCCTGGGTCTGTAGGGGTCACGTTGGATCAGGGGTAGCCTGCAGCCATGCTGCCCTGTTCTGTGGCTTCAGTCCCTAGGGCTGGATATCAGGCCATGGGGCAAACCCATCAGAGACCCTGGGACTAGGACAGCCATCTCCAAGAAGCAGAAAATATGTCCACAGGCCACCCCCACACCAACATAAAAGGATTCTAGTGCCAACTATAGTTAATTTCCCCCAAAGAGCTTCTGTGCCCACCAGCTTCTAGGAGCCCCCTTCCATTTCCTCCCAGGAGCTCCTGCCTCCACAACCCCAGTCCCCACTCTTCACTTCTCCCTGCTGGTGAGCCTCTGTCTGTCCAGGACCCCAGCTCCAAGAGGAGCTGCCGTGGTTCTGGTAGGTTGAGGGTCTGGCCCTCGGGGCAGGACCCAGCAGGTACTAGCCGTGCTCCCAGCAGTAGCTGCCCAGCACATTAAATCTTGTCACTGGTAGCCAGCATGGCAGTGTGAAAACCAGGCAGGTGGCAGCCCTAGCTGGGATGCTGCAGGTCTTTGGGGAGGTGTAGGGGAGGGGGATTGCTCTGAGGCACCAAGCTCCAAGATAGACTGCACTACTGCCCGCTGAGCTGCACCGACCTGCTGGCTGCAGCCTGTTCTCACGGGGCCCTAGGGTGACCAACCAGCAAATGTGAAAAATTGGGACGGGGTAGTGGGTAATAGGAGCCTAAAAAGAAAAAGACCCAAAAATCGGGACTGTCCCTATAAAATCAGGACATCTGGTCACCCTATGGGGCCCTGGCTGCGTGCGCCAGTCTCTCCAAGACGCCGTCGCTGCCTGAGTGTGAGGAAGAGGGTTGTGACATAGCACCTTTAAAAGCACAAGCCACTAATTGCCCGGGCCCTGCTGGAGGAAAGTGCCATTCTGAGGGGTGGGTTAGAGCTAGGGTGACCAGACAGCAAGGGTGAAACATCAGGACGGGGAGTATGGGGTAATAGGCACCTGTATAAGACAAAGGCCCAAATATCGGGCCTGTCCCTATAAAATCGGGACGTCTGGTCACCCTTGTTAGAACAAGCACAAATCCCGCCTGCAGGAGCCTGATGCTCTGATGGCAGGAGCAGAATCATCCAGGCTCACCTGTGCACTGTACTCAGGCTGTTGGCTGCAGATGGAACCTGTGGTTCCCTCTAGCCCGATCCAAGGTACCAGTTCTCAGCAGCTTGCTGGCTGGGCCTGCCTTGGTGCTTCACTGCATCACTCTCATAAACATAAGAGCAAAGGAGAAACCCCCAGCCCCGCTGGGACAGATCTGCCCACGGCTTGCTGCAGTGGGAGCCTGAGCCCTGTGGCTCCAGCTAGAACAGTGAACTGAACAGTCAAGGGTTTAGAGAGCAGCTGGCAAGGAGCCTGCACCCCTCCCCCATCCAGTCCCAGCAGGGGTAGATGCCTAGCTGGGAGCACAGATCTACTGGCCTTTGAGCACAGAGCTGGGAATTCTTTCAGTGTGTAATTCCAGCTCCCATTGGTCATCAGAGCATGGATGGCTTCCTTAGATAAGCACACAACCCGGTCCCTTCCTGCCTGTGAAATACAAACCAGAGAGGCAGCCCCATCTTTGGGAAACTCAATTAGCACAAGAAAGAGGCTTTGATTTAAAGAAACTCCAAGTGAGTGACAACTCCTAATCTGAGGAGGAGTAATTTAGGGAGGTAGGGGAGTGTGTGAGAGAGACAGAGAGAGCTTCAGTGCCATCCATCAAAAGAGGATCATGGTGGTTTAAAGAGCCACTGCAAAGATAAAGATCTGTTTCTAATTTTCCTAGCTCTCAGGTCGCCTTCAATCGTGACTACTGGATTAAGCTGCAGAGTAACATTATCACCAGCGCGAGCAAGTAGGAAATAAAGGAACTGCACAAAACCTGAGACCATATGGGGCCCAGAGGATAACCCTCTGCATGTCATTTGCACTGGCATATCCTGGGTGTGAAATGTACCATCTCAGAACACCCTTTGCTCTGATGTCAATACTGCATGGGGGCGGATCAACTGGGGCACCCCACCCTGTGAAGCATTTCACAGTGAATGCCAAACATTTAAAAAAAAAGATCGAGGAGTCCTTGTGGCATCATAGAGACTAACACATTTATTTGGGCATAAGCTATCATGGGCTAAACCCCACTTCATGATTTGTAGGGATGCTCTGCTCAACCCCCGAATCTCCAGCCAAGAGGTGCTGGGGGTTCCCAGCTTCCTGTGTAAATCAAACCTCAGGTGTTTCAAGTCAGGCTCTGAAAAAGGGAGTCACCCCCTATCCATGGCAATTTAAACTGATGTTATAACCCAGGCGGCCTTGAGGTCTGAATCTGATGTTTGTGAGTGTAATTAGCTGGATGGGAATCCTATTTAAAACAATTTCAACCTGAGATAATTAAACAGAATGAATTTGACGAGTCTAATTACTTCGCTGCTGATTAACTTTGCTTCATTTTGCTCTTCACTCAGCTGGGAAAGTGAAACAGAATCAGTGTTGCCAATGCAAGTGATTTTATCTTGAGTCTCATATTATTCATTGTTCTTCTTAAAGCTCCAGCTGCGGGAGTCAAGTGATTGTGTGAGAATATCAGCTTTTATTTAAAACAAAATACTTCTCTCCCTTGTGATTGTGGAGAAAATCTTGAAACTGTGACCTGAGGGTGAACCTAATTGTCCTCAATTAGTGGGCAAAAAAAAGTCCCGAGATTTCATTTTTTTTAAATCTCAGAATTGTAAAGCCAATGTCATGTTTTTTGAGAGCTGACTCATGAATGCTGGAGGGTTGGCCATGCTGCAACATTGCTCTGATTCACTTTGGCCCAGATGTTTACAGGTGTTTAGGTAGCCAACTCCCATTCTAGTCAGTTTCACTTCCATTATTCCCAAACAGTAGCCCAGCGATTCTTAGACTTCATTGCACTGTGACCTCTTTCTGACAACAAAAATGACTGTACAACCCCACACCACAAGGGGCTCCATCAAGCTACATTGCTTGGGCTTGGGCTGCAGGGCTCAGGCTTTCATTTTCTACCGCGGGCCCCCAGCAGGTCTAACGCCAGCAACCCCATTAAAATGAACCTCGTTAAATGAACTTGTGATCCACATTGGGGTCTTGACCCACAGCGTAAGAACCGCTGAACTAGCCCAAATGACAAGGGATTTCTTAAAAAAGAATGAGGAGTACTGTACTTGCGGCATCATAGAGACCAACCAATTTATTTGGGCATAAGCTTTCACGGGCTAGATGCATCAGATGCATAGAGTGGAATATACAGTGTGTAGAGATAGATAGATAGATAGATAGATAGATAGAGAACATAAAAAGGTCGAGGTTGCCATTTTAACTTTAAGCAGCTTAATCAATTAAGGTGGCCAGAAGAAAAAAAAAACTTTTGTAGTGATAATCAGGATGGCCCATTTCAAGCAGTTGGCAAGAAGGTGTGAGTAACCGGTAGCAGGGATTTCTAGGTTCTTGACTCTGCTGGGGCAAAGCTCTCACCTCCTGCCAAAACAAAGATCCCGCCTACTCCCACTGCAAACAAAATCTATTGTATGGGACTTTTTCAAACTGTTAACTTTGTTTCCCCTTCACACCATCCCTAAAGCTATTTGTATTTCCAGTTGGAATCACCTTCACTTTCGATCAAAGGAAAGTAACAAAATAAGAGAACAAAACACAAAAGTAAAGTCCTCTGATGCTTGTGCTCTCTCTCTCTCTTTCTTTCTTTCGTTCTCTCTCTCTCTCTCCCTCTCAGAGCCCTTGTGCCTGGGTGCCTGCATGCTCTGCACTGATCAGAACACAGCATGGCACCTGGCTCTCTAGCAGATGGCAACAAGTGCCAGAAAATTTTAAAGGGGCGGCACACAGAAAGACAGAATCCCATTGAGCGCATGGTTTCCAAACTGCCAGGCTTTGTGCTGATGCAAAGAGTGTTTGAAGGGAGATAGCTGGTCTGTAACCTGTCAAAATCGGGATGAGCCCTCTATTGGGGCAGATTACCCCACATTGACCTGCTTTGGGGTTCTTGCACCTTCCTCTGCAGTACATGTGGGTGATGGAACACTGCATTTGATAAGCAAGCTCCCCTTAGGTTTATATGGCCGTACAGAGGGAGAGCAATGTGCTGGTAGCTGATGGTGCTGCTCCATTGGAGAGCTGATTGAGACAAGCTGGTGGGTTCACAGCCCAGCACCGATGCTTCGCCCTAGGGCAAAGCACAGGCATTTATGTCTTGGAATGAGAACGTCTGTGCAGTATCTAGACACACATCTATGCTGGCAACAGGAACAGGACAACAGGCCGCCAGGGTGGGAGCTGGTGGCTAACCGTCCTCCATGGCAGAACGACTCCCCAGCTCGCTGGGCCCAGGGGTTGAAGCTCCAGAGCGAGGTTTCACTGTGATTCTGGTGTATGCGCAGCAGTGGGAGTCTGGCTACAATGTGGCTCAGATACCAGCTCCAAGGGCCTCCCCTTTGGCAGGCGAGCAGGGCTCTTGCTGTCCTTGTGCTGGCAGGAGTCAGTGAGTGCCAGGGCGTGACAGGGTGTGTGTGTGCTGGGGGAAGGACAGTACACCAACCCTGACAGATCCATGAAGCAGTTCCCCCCACGGCAGGCAGGAGGTGCTGGTACAGGCAAGGGGTGACCCAGGTCTGTCCTGTTTTGCAGGCTGAGGTACATGGTGAAGCAGCTGGAGCATGGCGAGGTGAACATCGAGGAGCTGAAGAAGAACCTGGAATACACAGCTTCACTGCTGGAAGCCGTCTACATCGATGAGACCAGGTAGGCTGGGGTGTGCCTGCCCCATAGTGCACCCTGGGGACACTAGGGGTGTATGGGGGACACTCCCTCCTGGGGAGGATGTATAGGGGATAGGGTGCCATGCTGATAGGGGTGGGTTGGGGTGCATAGGGGATGAGATGCTTTGCTGATGGAGCGTATGGAGGGAGAGTATATAGGGGATGGAGTGCTGTGCTAATAGGGCTGTGGGGGGTGCATAGGGGACAGGGTTCTGTGCTGATAGGGTGTCTATAGGAGACAGGGTGCTGCACTGATAGGGGTGTCTGTAGGGAACAGGGTGCCATGCTGCTAGGGAGATGGAGGGGAAGTGTATAGGGTGTCAAGCTGTCCTGCAGCAGCTCAAGAGCTTCAGTACCAGCCTCCCGGCAGACTGTTAAGAATCAGGACACAATCCCCTTATTGTTGGTGAGTTCTGTGCCTAGATTTCACCAATCAGTTATCATGTATAAACTCCTCAGGCAATGTAACAGTCTAACCACAGAGTCACAGACAGTCCCCTGGATACTCTGATCTGTTTTGCCAGGCAGGTGAGCCTGCCTTTGTGACAGACGGTGTCTTACACCAAGGATCACAGCAATAGTCAGGTTACTCCCAGTCCCAAAGGACCAGCCATTTATCCAGGTCAGTACCACCTAAGATCTCACACCAAGGACAACACTTGTAGCCAGTCCTGTACTAAACTATATACAAAGATATTTACAAGCTAAAAGCAGGTAAACATACACAAATGAATTCCCATCTTACATTTCAAAAGGTAATAGACACTTCAATAATATGCAAGCTCATATGTCCTTTTGGGCTAACCCAGGCTAAGCAGCTGGGGGTGTTTTGCCTAGCAATGCTTGCCTCCCAGGGTCCAAGCAGTATAAAAGATACAGTTCCTCCCTGTTAGCACTTTTTATTTCTTTCCCCCTTCTGCATGGAGTTGCACATTCAGCTGTTGGGAGGAATTCTCTTCATGGTGGGGGAAAGTAATCAGCAAAGCCTTTTTGTCCTCTAATGTTCGGTGTTGATGATCCTCCTTAGCTGTATAGGAGCTAACACCTCCTGTTGGAGATTTGTATTTACACTCTCCTTAAAGCATCTCTCCTGTCTGGTGATTTACAGTTCCAGACCAAATGGGATACAGATGCTGTAAGTGAGATTAATGCTGCAGCAACTCACAAGCATTTCACAAAGTCTAAACACATTCTAAGAGTTCTAATACCTATTTTAATAATACACCGCACAAGTGAGCCAGACTGGTTCCAGTTACGTAGTTGTCAGAGTTCAGCTGAGACATGGGGCCTTGAAATGAGCTGCCACAAGGTGAGCCAGCTTAATGTAGGGGGTGGGATGCCATGCTGACAGGGGTATATGGGAGGAGGACATACAGGGGATGGGATGCCGTGCTGACAGGGGTATATGGGAGGAGGACATACGGGGGATGGGATGCCGTGCTGACAGGGGTATATGGGAGGAGGACATATAGGGGATGAGATGCCGTGGTGACAGGGGTATATGGGAGGAGGACATATAGGGGATGGGATGCCATGCTGACAAGGGTGTGTGAGAGGAGGACATACGGGGATGGGATGCCATGCTGATGGGTGTATGGGAGGAGGACATACTGGGGATGGGATGCCGTGCTGACGGGTATATGGGAGGAGGACATACTGGGGATGGGATGCCGTGCTGACGGGTATATGGGAGGGGGACATACGGGGGATGGGATGCCATGCTGATGGGGTATATGGGAGGGGGACATACCAGGGATGGGATGCCATGCTGATGGGTGTATGGGCAGATGGCACATGGCATGTATAGGGCACAGGGGCATATGAAGGGATACAGGGATAGAGCTTGTGGGGTGGTGCATGTCCATTCCTGGTTCATTGGCAGTTTCCATTTCAGGCAAATCCTGGACACAGAGGATGAGCTGCAGGAGATCAAGTCAGATGCGGTGCCATCTGAGGTGCGGGACTGGCTGGCCTCCACCTTCACCCAGCAGACCCGCGCCAAGGGCCGGCGCTCCGAGGAGAAGCCCAAGTTCCGCAGCATTGTCCATGCTGTTCAGGCCGGCATCTTCGTCGAGAGGTTTGGAGCTGGGGGGCATGGCGGGGGCTATCTATGGGAATTGCAGGGTGCTGTATTGGCATGTAGGGAGAAAGCTCTCTGCCTGGTAGAGGGGCCTGGAACCTGGACTCCTAGGTTCTATTCCTGGATCTGGGAAGTTACCGGGATCTGGTGGTTTAGGCATGGGGACTGGGAGCCAGGACTCTCTGGGAAGGGAGTGGTGTCTAGTGGTTAGAATGAGGGGGGAAGGCAGGAAGTTCAGACTCCTGTGGTAGAATGGGGAGGGTGCAGGAAGTTCAGACTTCTGTGTTCCGTTCCTGGCTCTGGGAAGGGAGATAGTCCAGTCACCGCCCCTCTCCAGTTTCCCATATTGGGCCCAGGGATGCTCCCCACATTGCGTGTGGGAGTGGAGAATGAGCTGAAATCTGCAGAGTGCTCTGAGACTCTGGGAAGAGTCACGCAGGATCACACACTCCCCTCCCCTCACGCGCACGTGGCGGGAGATCTGCCCCCTGGGCTGGCTCCCTGCCTTAGTTCCCTCTTCTGGCAAACGGGGAGCAGGGCCACAGTCTCACCTGCTGCTCCCTTTCCTTGCAGGATGTTCCGCCGGACGTACACAGCTGTGGGGCCTAACTACTCCACCTCTGTCATCAACTGCCTGAAGGTAACAGTGAGGAGGGGAGGTGTCTGCTGCTCCCCATGCCCCTGACCCTGCCTGTGTGAGGGGCCATGGTACCCATTGGGGGAGAGGCTGCAGCCACTGGCAGCCTGGCATCCTTTGTGCTGCTCTCCCATTTCCCTGCAGCCATCAGAGCCAAGCATGACTCTGCCCTGTACTGGCAGAGCCGAAGCTGGCCCTGTGAAGGCTGCATCGCTATGCCCATTGCTTGGGAGGAGTCACCCGGCCCAGCCCTGCTGTGTCACACTAGCGCTGTCCCCTCCCATCATCATCACCTCTTCCTGTGACATGCCCACCATGGGCCTGCTTGTATCGGACAGGCCCCCCCACAACCTACTCCTACCCTTAGCTAGAGTGTTGATGCCCCTCCCTGTCCTGCTTCCCTAGGTCATACACATTGCCCCTGCACCCATTCGCAGCTCATGCTGCCTGTGCTGGATACAGGTGTTTCAAATGCCCCCAGGATGTAACTCTGCCACCTGGACTAGGATCCCACCTAGCCTCCCAGCCTGGTTCAGGCTGTGTGCCCCCGACCTGCCATGGCCCTGCTCTGAGACAAGCTGCCTGTCTCTCGCTGGCCTTGCTGCACAGAACAGAGGTGTGATTTCTGCTCTGCCTTCCCCTGCAGACCCTGGACCTGTGGTGCTTCGACGTGTTTGCACTGAACAGAGTGACGGAGGACCACGCCCTGCGCACCATTGTCTTTGAGCTGCTCACCAGACACAACCTCAATAGCCGCTTCAAGGTCAGCAGCCTGCCACCTTCCCCCCAATCCCCCACGAACCTTCTGCTCCCATCACTAGCCCCCCGCCCCTACCATGCCCCATTAGTAGCCCCTCTCTGCCCCATAAGTCCTATCAGGAGCTCCCAACCCCATCCTAGTCTCCTGCCCCCATCATGCCTCATCAGCAGCCTCCTTGCCCACGCAGCCCCAGAGGGTGGAAGATCCAGTGGGCAGTGGAACAGGAGCCCAAGAGTGATACCAGGATCTCCAACCCTTTACACAGCCCAGATCTGTCCCCAGTGCTCAGCTGGAGAGGAGGTGTGGGGGACACAGTATAGGGGTGTGGCCAGCAGAGCCAGCATCTGAACAGGCCCAGTGGGGTCACAGTGGTCCTGGACCCATTCCTGGAGTTGGGTGCTGGCCTCTGTGAGTTGATGGAAGGGCTGAGCCTTGCAGAGGAGAAATCCCCTGAGTTCTTCTCTAAGGGGATTTCTGGATGAAGCGGTCACACCGACTTTCCCGGCTCTGCAAAGGCTTAGGTAGGGTTCATGTGCACACCTGTGGGTATGTGTGTGCATGTGTATGTGGAATGCCCACAGACAACGGGCAGGATTGAACTTGGGACTTCTGGAGCTAAATGCATGAGTCTCTGCCGCATGAGCTAAAAACCACAGGTCTCTTAACCATGGCTGTAGCTGACTTATCAATTCCTAGCTGGGCTAGGTACCACTAGAGGGGGACAGAGCACCACACTCAGCAGGCCTGGGTTACATATGCACATGTATGTGTATGAGTCTGCACATATGTGTGCATGAGTATGGATGTGCATGCTTATGTGGCATGGTAGTATGCATGCCTGTGAGTCTGCATGTGCATGCTTGTGGCGTGTGTGTGCCCAGGTGTGCATGTCTGTGTGTGTACATGCACATCTGTGTACGTACATGCCTATGTGTGCATGTCTGTGCAAGCATTGACCGTTTTTCTTCCCTCCCTTGCAAGGCCAGTTGCGTTCGCCTATTGACAGTAACTGATGGGGATGAGGTCTGTGTGAACAGCCTTCCTTGCTTTTCTTGTTCTCTCCAACGTTCCTGTTGGCCAGGCGTGACACAGACACCCGTCTCGCTCGTGCTCAGGGCCATACAATTGCCAGCTTTGGGGTTGGGAAGGAACTTTCTCCCCCGGTCAGATTGGCAGGAACCTGATGGTTTTCACCTTCCTCTGCAGTAGGGAGCCAGGATCACCTGCTGGGATCATCTGAGCAGATCCTACCTAATCAATTCCCTGCCATGGCAGGGGCTTGGACATTGGTGGCTCCTTGGTCTCTTCTCCTCTCTGCTAGGGGCTCATAAGAGTTGGTTCCTGGGGCCTGACCTGCTTTGGTTAAGCAAGTCTTTAGACTCGGTACCGGGTGTCTGGGTGAAATCCCCTGCCCTGTGCTGCCCAGGGGGTGAGATTAGATGATCTAATGAGCCTGTCTGTGAAACGGTAAAACAGGCTGCCAGCAGAAACACATGTATCTCACACCACAGAAAAAACTGCAAGAGCTGGGGGCTCTGTCAGCATCCTGCCTGTGGAGTGTGGGGAGCGGTGTGAGAGCCAGCTCCCCAGGTCAGTGCTCCAGCCCTTCGGGACAGGGTGGGGGCAGCTCTTTGGTCTCCTGCACAAGCTGGCATCGCTGCCTAGGGCAGAGCTGTGGTGCCCACACGCAGGGAGTTTTCCCACCCACTTCCCTTCCACAAGCTGGAGAAGGAGATGCTAATGGGAGAAGGAGATGCTAATGGGATCCCTGGGACTGCTCCAGGCAGAGCCGTGGAGCAGGGGGAAGGCCGGGGTCTGGTTCCCAGGATCACATCCCCTGGCAGCTTTTCAGCATGACTGAAAGGGGCCATCTCAGGCACTGGCCCATCCATGCAAACAACCAGCACCCAACTCCTCTGAGAAGGTGGCAACCGTGTCTGGCCATGTCCCTGCTGCAGCACGACTACGCATCCACCCCAGACACACTGCCTGAGTGCATGCCTCAGTACATGCTGGGAAAATCCAGGCAGCTACCTCGTGGCATCTCACCAGCAGACGTGCACAGAACAGCACCATGGAACAATGCATGCTGGAACGCCTTGCCCCACAGGGAGCTGGGAGGAGGAGACTGCCCACATCAGTGACCCAGGGCCAGGCTCATTAAAGGGTCCTGGCTGCTCAGTGCCAGGCTGGGTACAGGGAGCTGCCCTGAGGCAAAATGGCTTCTGGCAGGGGTCATGTGCCAGGAGCTGCCCTGGTTACTGCCCAAGCATTGATTATGTGGAGCAGAAGACGTATTAAACTCCAAGCCAGCCCTGTGTGGGTGCCTGTGTGGGAGGGGCTGGAGTGGGCCCAGGGCCGCAGTGGGCAAAGGAGTCCGTGGTGCTGCATTGGACAGCGCAAGTGCCCTGCAGGGCCCGATCTCCAGTGCCCGTCTCTGCTCTTTGCCGCCCATCTGCTTGCGAGTCTCTGGCGCTGCTCCAGATTGTTGCAAGCAGAGTCGAGCCCCAATCCCGGAGATCTTCCCATCGGCATCACACTCATGGCATGTCGGTCTGGACCCTGGCATAGCAGATTGATGCTTCCCTTCTGCAGCCGCGGTGAGTGCGCTGGCCCAAGGGGGTGGAAGTTCTTATAGTGTGTTGGTCTAGATCATTGCTGATTTCCCAAAGGGTAGCACCAAGGAGCCCGATCCAGGGTCAGGGCCCATTGTGCCGGCTGCTGCACTGGCTGCCCCTGCCTGGAGAGCAGAGGTGTTGGACAGGCTGCGATAGGGTGAGGGGGAGCAGAAGCAGAGACTGTCTCCACGTGCCAATCTCTGGAGGAGACTCCCCTTTGCCCCTGTCCTGCAAGGTGTGATGCTCCTCTCCCCACTCACAGCAGGGTCGGGACTTAACCTCAACCCCCCACCTCCTCTCTGCGTATGGCCCGGCTCTGGCAATGTGGCGCTGTGACTTGTGGGCCATGCATCTCAGGCAACTGCAATACCGTAAACAGGCAGGGCAGGGCTGCCCCCTGCTTGTGGGCCCTATCCTCAGCCGAGCCCCTCAATGGCTGGGGGAGTCCTGGGGCTTATTCACTCCCTGGTCTCCTTGCTAGTACTGCTCAAAGACACATGTGGCTTTACCCACAGGAGCAGCAGCAGTTAGTCCATTGAGTAAGTCCCTGCAGGATGGGGCCTGAACCAGTCTGACATCAGCAAATAGAACAAGATCCCCCCAAACCACAGTGGGAGAGCAAGCCACTGCCCTGACGGGAGCTTGGAGATCTGTGGCATAGTGGTCTGCACACATGTCTGGGAGCCAGGAATGCTTGAGGCCTTTTCTCACCTGGGTGGCCTTAGGCAAGTTACTTGGCTGTCTCCGTGCCTCAGTTTCCCCATCAATCCTTCTTGGCTGCCCCTAAGGTTATTATGCGGTGAGATTTCTGGCTCCAGTGCAGACTGGTAGCCCTTTCTGGCATGTAGATAGATACTCCTGCTGCATGCAAGGTGCGCCCGGCTTTCATGCTGCCAGCTCAGGGCTTTGGTGCTGCAGTCTGACCTCTGTCTTCTTGCTCCGCAGATCCCCACTGTGTTTTTAATGACCTTACTGGATGCACTGGAGGCTGGCTATGGGAAATACAAGAACCCCTACCACAACCAGATCCACGCAGCTGACGTGACCCAGACTGTGCACTGCTTCCTGCTGCGCACTGGCATGGTGGTACGTGGGCACTGTGCCAGCTGGCTGGGTCCAGGGCCCCTCACCTGTGTTCATCCTGAGGGGTCACGGTCTGGCCTCTCCAGTGGCTGGTGGCTAATGGGGAGAGGTGGGAATATCAGGGCATGCTACTGTTTCCTCTCTGGTGCCCATGGGTGGAGGATAGGGGATCTCCCATAGCACTCAGCAGCAGCTGCTCCAAGTCTTGTTACACGAGCTGGGGATGGGGAAGCTCCATTCTGGCTCTTTCTCAGGTTTGTGGGGATCCAGAGTTTGGTTCAGCCAATTTTAGAGTCAGGAACCAGCCTCGAGGTGGGTCAGCTCCAGCCCCACTTCCCCAGAGTTTGGGGGTGTTGGGATCTGGGTCTTGGTCCAAGCCCATGTAAGAGCTGCCCGGTTCCAGTGCAAGGGGCTGCATTGTTATCAAGGAGCACAGCGCCCCCTAGCGGCCTCTCCACCTTTACAAAAAACGACCAGTTGGAGAAACCAGCCCCGAGGTCTGGAGGGTGAATGGAGCTGCGTGCCCTCCTTCTCTCAGCTCCCTGGCAGGCCCTGGCCGCTTCCTCCTGCTGCGCCCAGCCATCACCTGCACCTGGCACCTGTGCCTGCCCTGCTGCCCGCATAGCCTGGGCCGCAGCCCATGAGAAGGAGTCAGGAACAGGCTGGAGGGACACAAGTTTAGGGGGTCACTATATTAAGGTGCCTGCTGCCAACTTCCCCCTTCCCTCCAGGTTATGTAGGAGCAGTGATTCCTGCACCTCTGCCCAGGGACAGGCCAGGGTGCTGAGCTGGGCAGGGCCCCTCCTGGGCACTAACAGCGTCTTTGCCCCCCAGCACTGTCTGACGGAGATTGAGGTCCTGGCCATCATCTTCGCAGCTGCCATCCACGACTATGAGCACACAGGCACCACCAATAGCTTCCACATTCAGACCAAGTGAGTGCCCAGGTGGCAGCGCATGGCACGCTCTGCCAGCCTGGGATCCCAAGGAGCTCTCCCGGAGAGGAGCTGTTCTTCACCGAGTGCTGCGGGATGGGCAGAGTGCTCATTGGATGGGTAGCAGGGGAGGAGCAGGGTGCTCTAGGGCCAAGCACTGGGAGGAGGGGCAGCGTGCCATGGGCCAGGTGATGTGGGTAAGGCAGGTAGCCTGTGGGCCAGACAATGGGGAAGGGGCAGGGTGCCTATGGGTTGGGCAGTGCTGGAGGGATAGGAGACCTATGGACCGGACATAAGTATGGGGTGGGGATGGGAACTCCTCTGGGCTGGGCACAGTACAAACGTTTCCATTGGTTGTGGCTGAGCTGCAGATATCATGAGAATTAGCCCACCCACATCACTCTGGGACAGGGGAAAAAGTAAGGTGATAGGGGCCTGTGTAGTGTACTGGTAAAACGTGGCCGCCTGTACCAGCCCCTACCGCCTTATTTTAAAGTGCTGCCGCTGCAGCGCTTTAACGTCCCTGTCCCTTTTGCCTCCCTGGCTGCCAACGGGGGAGCCAAAGGAGCAGCTACCCAGCCCCGAGCAGGGCTGGCATGAGGACGTTGATCCTCAGACCTGCCCCTTCTGGGGGTGGGGAGGAGAGCTGCCTCCTGTAGTGGTAAGAGACAAATTTTACTTTCTTCCCTGCTCTGGGGGAGGATTCAGTCCACTCTGGACTGCACTCTGGCGGATTCAGCCCCGTTCAGGCCTGTGCTCCTAGGGGAGGATCGGGCCTATTCTGGCTTGCTCTCTGTGGTGGATTGGGCCCATTCTGACCTGGGCTCTGGGAGAGGATAGGGACCTCTCTGGCTGGCACTCTGGGGGAGGATCGGGCCCATGCCAGCCTGTGCTTCGGAGAGAGAGAGTTTGTGGGGTCGGGGTGTGATTCAGCTCTGTTCCAGCCTGTGCTCCTAGGGGAGGATCAGGCACACTCCCGCCTGAGGCCACATCTGGGAATAGAAATGGTATGGCAGGCCATGAATGCTCACAAAATTGGGGTGCAGGCTCTGAGGTGGGGCTGGGGCTGAAGACTTTGGGGTGTAGAAGGATGCTCTGGGCTGGGACTGAGGAGTTCAGAGGACGGGAGGAGGATCAGGGCAGGGAGCTGGGGTGCAGGAAAGGGTGCAGGCTCCAAATGGGGGTGTGAGCTCTGGGGTGAGACTGGGGATGAGGATTTTGGGGTACAAGAAGGTGCTCCAAGCTGGGATCAAGGGGTTTGAAGGAAGGGGGATCAGGGTTGGGGCAGGGGGTTGGGGCATGGGGAGGGGCTCCGGCGTGCAGGCTCTGAGCGGCGCTTAACTCAAGGGGCTCCCCGAAGCAGCAGCATGTCCTTTTTCTGGCTCCCATGCAGAGGTGCGGCCAGACAGCTCTGTTGCACACTGTCCCATCCACAGGCATTGCTCCTGAAGCCCCCATTGGCTGCGGTTCCCGGCCAATGGGAGCTGCAGGGGCGGTGCTTGGGGTGGGGGTAGCATGCAGAGCGGAGGTCCCTGGCTGCCCCTACTCCCACTCCAAGTGTAGGAGCCAGATTGGGGACCATGCCACTGCTACTGGGAGCTGTGTGGAGCAACCCCCGACCCTGCTCCCTGGCTGGAGCGCCAGAGCAGAGCAAGCTTCAGACTCTGCTCCCCAGCGGGAGCTCAAGAGCCGGATTAAAACGGCCGGTGGGCCATAGTTTGCCCACCCCTGCTCCAGCCTGAGCTCTGTGGAGGATCGGGCCCATTCCGGCCTGTGCTCTGGGGGAGGATCAGACCCGCTCTGGTCTGCGCTCTGGGGGATTCAGCCCCATTCCAGCCTGCGCTGTAGGGGAGGATTGGGCTCTCTCTCCGGCCTCCGCTTTGTGGGGATCGTGCACATTCCGTCCTGCGCTCTAGGGGAGGATCAGGCCCGCTCTGGTCTGCGCTCTATGGAGGATCGGGCCTGGCCTGCACTCCAGTGAAGAATTGGGCCTGCTCCAGCGTGGGGTCAGGGGCAGAATCAGACCCAATCTGGCCTACTCTGTGCCAGCTCACTCATCCCTCAGTGACATGGTTGTGATAGCAGCCTGTAATAAGCTGCGTGGCAACCTCTCCCTAGCCCCATATCTGAGCCACAGCTCCTCTGGTCCCAGGTCTGACTGCGCCATCCTGTACAACGACCGCTCGGTGCTGGAGAACCACCATATCAGCGCCGTCTTCCGCATGATGCAGGAGGATGAGATGAACATCTTCGTCAATCTGGCCAAGGATGAGTTTGGGTAGGCCCTGTCCTCCCGCCCCTCGAAGGACCCCCAGAGCCTGTGTCCCACTCACTTCTGCTGGCCGTGGGGTTGCACAGAAGTGGCTAACTGTGCTGCACATCTGGCCAGCAGGGTGCACATCGCAGGCTTCTGCCTATGATCATGTTTCCGCTCAGAGCAGAGACACTGGGCAGCAGATACAGACATCAGCCCTGTCCCAAATCAAAACGGAGGCAGAGAGGGGACCTTCCTCCCCTCCGTGTTTATGATTTACTGTGTCACTTAGGGACCCTAGTCCTGGAGCAGAACCCCGGGGTGCCAGCGCTGTAGACAGCACAAAAAGGCAGACGCCAGAATGCCTAGTTAGTGAGCTGTGAATGGAATTTTTAGCACTGAGAGACAGCAAAGCCCCCCATCCTGCTGGTGGAAGTGGTTAATGATGGGGATCTGTCTCCCTGGGATTCATGCACAGAGGGGTGGTGCTGAGGGCCTGGTGGGGAATGGATCAGGGAGCTCATTCAGCCTGAGGCTCTGCTAACTGTACTTCTGAGCCTTCTCTGTGTGGGGGACCCCTGAACGGGAGCCCCGGGGCAGCTGCCAGCTCGGGTTCATTGTGTTGCGCTGACAGTGCAGCCACGAAGAGGCCAGTTCATAAAATGCAGTGGGTGGGGCGTGGGCCCCGGCTGAGTCGCTGACTGTACAGGAGTGATCACACGTCTGTTTCTCCACATGGGCAGGGAACTGCGGTCCCTGGTAATTGAGATGGTTCTGGCCACGGACATGTCCTGTCATTTCCAGCAGGTCAAGTCCATGAAAACCTCCCTCCAGCAGCTGGAGAGGTGAGTGAGGGGGTGGAGGATTTGCGGGGGTGTCTTTCCGGGCTGCTGAAGGAAAGTGCTGCTTCAAGGGGAAGCAAGAGGTGGTGTTGGCAGGAGGCGGGGGGAAGCTGCTTTGTGCATGTAGGAAGTTTATGAGCACATGTGGCTTTGTGTGCAGCTGTGGTGGGTGACAGGAACGTGTGTGTCACGTGGATTTTGGGAGTGGGGTGTGCATTGTATGAGTGTGTGTTTGCGCATGCACATGCAGGTCTGTGTGTGTATGTGCACACACGTGTGTCTACACATGCCTGCGTGTGCACAGATATGTGTCTGCCTGCATGGACCTGTGCGTTTACATGTGTCTTCATGTATCATGTGGACAAATTGGAGAGTATTCAGGGAAGAGCCACAAGGACAATTCAACACCCAGAGAAGCTGCCTGCCAGGGAGGGACTGAAGAAGCTCCATCTACTTAGGTTATCGAACAGCAGGATAAGAGCTGACTTGATCCTGCTCTGTAAATCCCTACACAGGAGCAGATTTCTGAGAGCAGAGAGCTCTTTTATCTCACACTGAAAGGCAGAGCTTGATCCAATGGCTGGAAGCAGAAGCTCAACAAATTCAGGCTAGAAATAAGGTGCAAAAGGTTAAGTGAGGAGAATTAAGCCTTGGAATGACTGGCCCCGGCGTTCAGTGGATTCTCTGTCACATGGGGTCACTCTGTCCTGCAGCTGGAGCTGTAATTCCCAGCTTGGAGGTATGTAGACTCGCTAAGTTTGACAGAGGTAATATGCTACAAAGAACAGAGTGGCAGTGCAGGCTAAAATCCCAGGTGAAATCCTGGGTGTGTATTCAGGCAGCCAGACCGTCTTACTGCCATGATGCTGTGGCCACACTGCTGTGCTTAGTGCACTAGTTCCATCGGAGCCGGGAATTACAGCTCCAGCGGCAGCCTAGAGGGACACTTGGAGTCTGGCTCTATAAGCTTCACTCTGGCTCGGCTGGATGCTGGAATCCTTGGCCGGGGAGAAGCAGACGGACAGGGCAGATGATTGTAATGGCCTGAACACGATTGAGCTGAATTGTGTCTGTGCATAGCGGTGTGTGTGTGTGTGAACGTACCTGTGTGCAGATGTGCACACAGCTCTGCGCCCAGGTGTGCTGGGCTGTGTCTGGGCGTCAGGATGAACAGGGGTGGGGCCAGGCCATGCTTGGGTGGAGGCCAGGTAGAGCCCCTCCCTCACTATGCCTCTTGCATCTCCCCTTGCAGGATCGATAAATCGAAAGCGCTGTCGCTGCTGCTGCATGCAGCCGACATCAGCCACCCCACCAAGCAATGGAGCGTCCACAGCCGCTGGACCAAGGCTCTGATGGAGGAGTTCTTCAGACAGGTACTGCAGGGAGGCTCAGCTGGTCCCCAAGGCTTGCAGCTCTTCCCAGCTCCCTTGAAAACCAGACGAGCCCATGGGGTTCCAGGCCTTGGCCAGAAGCAGCTCAGGGGACCAGGAACTTGCAGCCTCCAGCAGCCTTCACCTTAGGAATCTGTCCCAGGAGGCGAGAGTTCCCCAGTGATTTCAGAGTTATCCACTGCCAGGGAGAGTCCATGCCCAGGCTGCGTGTGGAAAGTGAGCTCAGCCTTGTTAGGGCTTCCTCTGAACCGGCTCCTCTTGGCCAGGGGGAGGGCGATTCCCTTATGCAGTCTCAAAGCCCCAGGGCCCCAGGTGAGGCACTGGAGCTCAGCCATCCCAGCTGTGACCCCCCTCGGTCCACCACCAAGTGTGGGCCTGCCCCGGTGTCGCCCTAGTGGTGGCACATTCTTCCCTGTCACTCCGCAGTACCAACCACCCTTTCTGAGCCATTGCTCAGCTGAGAGCCCAGCCCAGAGCCTCTTCTTGCCAAGGAACTTGTGGGCTGCACAAAATAACGGAGCTCCCCAGCAGCAAGGGCGAAGCACAGAGAGAGGAAGGAACATGGCTCAAAGCCAGTAGCAGAGCTGAGAACGGAACCCTGGAGTCCTGACTCCCTGCCCCTCCCCCACTCTAACCTCTAGACCAGCGGTTCTCAAAGTGGGGGTCGCATCCCGGTTCCGTGGGGGTCACAAGCCTCCGCCGCCGCCGAAATGCTGCCAAATTGAATGTTTCTGCTTTCGGCGGCATTTTGGTAGACATGCTCACGCGCATGGGTATGGCCTCCAAAATGCCGCCAAAAGTGTTCATGACAGGGTTGCAATTGGAGGCTGCATATTGAAAAGGGGTTGCCCAAATGGAAAGTTTGGGAACCACTGCTCTAGACCTCACTCCCTGCCCAGAGCTGGGAAGAGAACCCCGGAGTCCTGCCTCCTCTGTTCTAACCACTGTCCACCCAGAGCTGGGAAGAGAACCCCGGAGTCCTGCCTCCTTGCCTCCCCTGCTCTAATCACTGTCTGCCCAGAGCTGGGAAGAGAACACTGGAGTCCTGACTCTCCCACTGCTGTTAGACAACTTTGCTTGCCACCAACCAAGGAAACAGCATAAACGCCATTTTGCAGATGAGAAAACCAAGGCCTGGTGAGGGGAAGGGGCTTGCCCCGGGTCACACAGTCGGGCTGGATATGGAACCCAGCAGATCATGGCCCCAAGCCTGGAGCTCAGTGAACTTGCTCATGCTGCCCCTGGGTCTGGGGCTGGTGATACGAGACGTTGGCTGGTTGGAATGGATTTTAGGAATGGGAGCCAGCCATGATGAGGAACATTCATTCCCCTGTGACAGCTCAGCCACCCAAATAACTGCCAAGGAGCCACTGAACCCTCCCGATTAGGGGTCGGACTAGACCTCCAGACCTTGTAAGAGCCTCCAGAAGCCTTTGACAGAATATGATGTTCCTTCCCTGCTCTGTGCACGGGGTGTGATAACCAGGTGCTGACTGCAATGCCTTGTGGCCATAGGGTCATGGGGCATGACAGCAGCGTTGTGACTGCAATGCCGTGGGGCCATGGGGTGCAATAACCATGTGGTGACTGTGATGCCGTGCAGCCTCGGGCTGTCACTACAGACTCATCCCCGCTGGTGAGTGGAAACAGGCATCTGCAGCTACAAACACTGACGGCGTGAACCAAACTCTCTCCCGGAGACACAGACAGACAGACGGGTGCAGATCAAGTAGGTTGGGCCTCACACCTGTTGTCCTGCCCCAGGTGTTGGGCTGCTCGGTGGCAGGTAGATTGAGCCTCACGCCCAGGGACAGTTTGAATCCTGTGTTTTGGACCAGCTGAGAATAGACCCCAGGTGTCCCAGCTCATATTTCCCAAGCTCAGAGCAGTAGCTGAGTCCAGTGAATCTCCCTCCTGTGCTCAGGCTGCTCGTGTGTCACCCTGGGGCCGGTGCAGGGTTAACGGTTCTCTTTGTCTTGTTTCCCGCAGGGGGACAAGGAAGCTGAGCTGGGCCTGCCCTTCTCTCCACTCTGTGATCGCAAGTCCACGCTGGTGGCCCAGTCCCAGATCGGTGAGTCGCCCCCTCTCCCACCACCTGCCACGATATATTTGGTGACTTGCTGCCCGTTGGGCCAGGCCATGCCCTCGTGTCTGTGCATGCAGCCCTGCTGGCTCAGGGACATGTGGCCCAGTGGGGTTCCAGCTGCATCGCACTCTAATGCCACCTCCCTCTGCCTCCGCAGGTTTCATCGATTTCATAGTGGAGCCCACTTTCTCGGTGCTGACGGACGTGGCGGAGAAGTTCGTCCTCCCGCTGGTGGAGGAAGGCTCTAAGTCTAAGTCCTCCTCCAGCCAGCAGAGCAGGTGAGCGCTAGCATGAGGGGCACACAACAGCTAGAAAACTCAGGGGAGTGTTACTAGCACTAATGCCCTTGTAGTTTTCCAGCATGCTCAGGAACGCAGGGGTCGTATCAGTATCCCTACACTGCAGGTGGGGAAATTGAGGCATGATGCAGGGAAGGGACACAGAGCAAGCATATAGCAGATTTGGGATTGGAACCCAGGAGTCCTGGCTCCCAGGCTTCTCAGTCGGTACATAGGCCCAGTCCAGTCCATAGCTCTTGTGCCATTTGTCCCAAGGGAAGTGCCGGTGCTGCGTTCACCTCTGATGGCAGAGATCCCCAGGGCAGGGCAGGGCAAGCTGCATGTCCTGGTCTAAGTCTGGTCAGTGGGAGCTGCCTAGGAAAATCACTGATTCCTTCCCAGCCAGCACTCCAGAGTTCTGGGGTGTCACTGGCTGGCCGGCTCCAGGCCTCCTGGCACAAGGGAGCTGTTGGTAGCTTGTGTTGCCTCAATCCTCCCTCCAGGAGGTGGTTACACTGCTGGAGGCCTGGGGCCTGGATCTCATGGGCAGAACCCAGAGCCCAAGGGTCAGGTTGTTCCAGCAGCTCTCATTGTTCTGGAGGGAGGGGAATTTTTCAAGAATGGGGAAATGGGGAGGGGAGGATCCCAATTGTTCTCATTGAGGGCAGGGGGACAAAGTAAAGCTGGCAAGAAAATAAGAATTTCATGGTGTGAAAATTGTCCAGGTTTTGGCATTTGGTTTAGTTCCACATTGGGCCACAACTGAGACCTTGAGACCTTTTTGACAAAAACTCAGAGAAAAAGTGAGAGATGCACCCTGGGCCAGGCGCTCACCGGGGCTGGGGATTCACAGGATCCAGGTCCTGCTTAGCCCAGCTCAGGGCATGGATGGGAGCCCGGGTTTCCCATGGCCCAAAGGTCAGGGAAGCCCCTGCTGGTGTCTCTGTTCTGGCTGCGGGAGGGTCATTCAGCCTAGAGGTATTTGTCTTAATCAAGTGTTTCTGAGATGCAGGGGATGCCTGCAGGGCTGTGGGCTCGGTGGGCCTTGTCCTCTGCCCTCAGGGGCACTCCCTGTCCAGAAATAGAATTAGACTGAAACAGTAGCCAGGCTAGTAACTTGATGCAGCCCCCGATGCTGTCCAGAGGGGCCAGACCCACCTGAGGCTGGTGCTGCTATATGAGCCCCTGTCCCTCAAGAGCCAGCACAGCACAGAAGAATGCCCACGAGTCTGGACAGCAGAACTCCTGGTCTCATCTCTGCCACTGGCTCATGATGTGGCTGTAGGTAAATCATGCCTCCCAATCCCTCGCTTTCCCCATGTGTAAAATCCTGACACTCCTAGCAAGGGTGAATGAGCCTGATTCTCTTGTGCCATAGTTTAAGGCCAGAATGGACCATCAGCTCATTGAACCTGGCCTCCTCTCCAGCACAGGACATTGATTATCACCCAGCTACCCCTATGTTGAGCCCAATTACTTTGGTCAGACAATGTATTCAGGCCTCAAAGAGCTCAGCTGTTGTGGGCTACAGGCAGAGAAGAGGCGAGACCGAGGGGCCGCCACTGCCCAAGGGCCCTGCCAGGACAGAGAATTGATTAGATAGGATCTGCCCAGATGATCCTAGCAAGCAATCCTTGCTGCGTGCTGCAGAAGAAGGTGAACCCCTGCTCCCAAGGTTCCTGCCAATCTGACCTGGGTGAAAGTTCCCTCTTGTCTCCAAATCTGGCCACAAGCATGACCCTGCGCATGTGAGCAAAACCCAGCAGCTGGCATCTGGACAGAGGCATCCTAGATCCAGGACCAGCTCAGAGCCATGGGCCACTTACCCCAGTGGAACTTCATTGACCTCACTGATGTTCTTCCAGTGATGTTACCCACCGCCAGCCCCTAATGTGCTGACTAGTCCTAGTATCTCCAGGAACCCCTGTACGTTCCCCTGGGCATCCTTCCCCACCTCTCAGAGATTCCCTTGGATGCAATCCAACATGGCCATGAAAGGAAAGATGCTGGGGGACCAGTATGGTCAGCTGGCCCTTATGCAAATGAGATGCTAATCTCTCTGC
This sequence comes from Dermatemys mawii, assembly GCA_007922305.1. Classification (NCBI taxonomy): domain Eukaryota; kingdom Metazoa; phylum Chordata; order Testudines; family Dermatemydidae; genus Dermatemys; species Dermatemys mawii. Next base: position 4,907,328 of record ML677378.1, read on the forward strand.
TCTAGAGAAGACTTCAAAGAGGCTCCTAAGAACAGACTCCTCCCCCTACCCCTCACTCCCCAGTTCAGAGCAGCAGGAATATGTAAAAATAACACCATGGAGACTTCCCCAGACTGCCAACAAAGGCCTGGTTCAGCCAGAGTTTGGGCTGCAGCGCCAGCCCAGTCTGCCTCTGCCATGCTGAGCTGCTGCTGGAGTTACAGGCAATGACTGTCCTCTATGGAAACAAAGGAGAATTTCAAGGTATTGCTTCCCAAGGTCTTTGTTTCCGCAAGGCTCTGGGGAGGTGGGGAGCAGGGGCAGGCATGGCCTTGGGCAAAGTCAGGCTCTGTGTAAATGGCTCCTTTGTGTAGCTGGGAGTCACGGCTCAACTTCAGAGCTTCACTGCTGTTCTGTATGCACCTGCCAGCTTCTCTGCAGTGTGAGAGCTGAAGGCTAGAGACCCAGCTGGGACCCCACTGATGGCTCCAGGCTGCAGTGCCTGCGCGTCACAGACATGAATTAGCAGAGCCTCACCATTAGCTAATGTTCATCATTAGCACCATTTCACCAGGGGAGACTCTGGGTCAGACTGAGCCAATGGCCTGATCCAGAGTCATTCCATTGACTTGGATGCATTTAGGATCAGGCCCCAAACAAGTAAGTAGCAGAACTGGGGATAGAACCCAGGAGTCCTGACTCAGCCACCCCTACTCTAACTCACTAGAGCCCGCTCCACTCCCAAAACTGGGATAGAACCCAAGAGTCCTTAGTCACAAGACTTATCAAGTGACCAAAGCCCATCAGGTTTGTTGTGCTAGTGGCAGGTGCCCCTTTAGACACATGGTGCCTATGAACACCAACACCATGAAGGGATAATTGAGCCTGGACACGGTTTGCTTGACATTCACATGGTTGTGTTTACCAGTGCAGACCCCACCCCTGCATGCAAATGCCATACCCCTGGGGTGTTGCTGAGAAAGATTTGCCTGGCTGAGTTCCCAGCTGCTTCATGTGTGACCTGTGCTCACGCTCTGCTGGTTTTGTGCACAGCACCATCAGCTGAGGGTGGAACAGGTCTGGGGGGAGCAAATGGGGAGCCCCGAAGGAGGATGGAGCAGTCAGAGGGAGCAGTGGGTCCAGCAGAACTCAGCGCTGCCCCTTCACTGGGCTCAGCACCAGCAGAATCTCCCTCCTCGTGGCTCTTCCTGTCCTCAGGCTGGTCGCATTCCTGCTCCCACTGCTCCTGCCCCTGGATGGCAATCTCACTGCACAGCCATGCTGAGTAGGTGCTCCGAGGAGGCAGTAGGGTCTCAGTGAAGGGACTGGGAGCTGTGAGGCAGTGTCAGGGGGTCTCGTCTCGGCTTTGCCCATCTGTGAACACTAGGCAGGTCACTTCAACTCCTAGGCTTCACTTTCTCCTCTGTACCCCAAGGGCAGTGCTGATGCCATGGGGTGCCCAGGGAGCAGGTGCATCCAGGGGTATTTGTTACTCCAGCTGAGGGGCTGATTTGCTGAGCTGTTGGGTGCAGGCAGCTCCCATGTCCCTAGGCTGGAGTGGAGACGATGAATCCCGCAGTGTCCTTGCCTCAGCCCAGCCCCAGCCCCTCCGTCCCGACTGCTGGAGCTCCCTGCCGTGCCTCCCAGCCTTGGTGTGGTTCCCACACTACACTGGCACTGCCCCCTCTGGCTTCCCTGCAGTTCCCAATGGAGGCAGCCGTCCCTGGACGAGCATTCAGAGCTGGGTGACATCAACACTGACATCACCAGCTTCCGCTCCACCTGGACCAAGTACATCCAGGAGAACAAGCAGAAGTGGAAAGAGCGAGCGGCCAGTGGTACGTACTGGGCATGCGGGATTGGGGGACTGCTCAGGACCTGGGGCCCTTTGAAACAAATCCCTCCCCCCACACATCTCAGAAACTCTCAGGGTGATCTCACTGTGCCCCCGCCCCCACACCGCACGCCCTCCAGACAGAGTCGGGCCTGGCCTGGGAGTAGCACATCCCTCCTCGCCGGTCCTGGCAAGGGGCAGTGGTGGCACAGGAGGAAGGGCCCAGCTGTGTGAACCAGGGGTGGGCTCTGAGCAGTGCTTGTGGTTGTGGCAGCATAGCTATGGGGCTGAGGGTTGCAGGTGCTTCTGGGAGCAGGGAAGACGGGGGCAGCGGAAGCTGTTCATCTAATTCCAAAACCAAACCAAGGTAGGGAAGTGGAGTGAGGTGGAGAAAAGCCAGACGCTCCGGCCCACGCAGGCTGCATGGCAGCTGAACGGCAGCCCCCTGGTGGCTGGGTCTGCGGCCCTGAATGAAACAAGTCGACAGGTCTCAGCTCAGTCCTCATGCCTGATTATTGCAGGGAGCATGAAGCAACCCCCTCATGGCACTCCGCAACGAGGCCATGGAGCCAAGGGGCCACATTCACTAGCTCTATCCCGAGTGGGGTCCGGCAGACCTGTCTCATGAGCCAGCCCCAGTGCCCCACATACCCTGTCTCCCCAGGGATCACTAACCAGACATCCATTGATGAGCTGTCACCATGCGAGGAGGAGCCACATGTGCCCGGAAACCAGCACAACCAGAACGGCGATGTGGAATAGCACTGTCTGCGAGGGAGCGAGGTGAGCACCGGTCACCACGAACCCAGAGTCAGTGCACCCTGGCACTGGTCACCACAAACCCACAGCCAGTGCACCCTGGCACCCGTCACTGCAGCACCAGCCACCACGAACGCACAGCCAGTGCACCCTGGCACCGGTCACCACAAACCCACAGCCAGTGCACCCTGGCACCGGTCACTGCAGCACCAGGCACCACGAACGCACAGCCAGTGCACCCTGGCACTGGTCACCACAAACCCACAGCCAGTGCACCCTGGCACCGGTCACTGCAGCACCAGGCACCATGAACCCGGAGTCAGTGCAGCCTGGTGTTGTCCCCTGGCACCGATCACCACGATACCAGAGTCAGTGCAGCCTGGCGCTGTCACTCTGGCATGGGTCACCATGATACTGGACTCAGTGTGGCCTGGCACTGTCCTCTGTCACTGGTCACTACAAACCCTGAGTCACTGTGGCCTGGTTCTGTCCCCTGGCACCGGTCACCACAAACCCAGAGTCAGTGCAGCGTGGCGCTGTCCCCTGACATGGGTCACCATGAACCTGAAGTCAGTGCAGCCTGGTGCTTTTGCCCTGCTGCCTGTCATTGTGAGCCTAGAGTCAGTGAAGCTTGGTGTCATCACTTTGGCACAGTGTGCCATCCCAGTTGGCTGGCATCCCTCTCCTACTCTGCCCCGGTGTAAATGGCACACAGGGGACAGGGCAAGAGCTGATCCCGGCAGGTTCAGAGCACACCTGGTGACTATCCTCTGCTCCCTGCTCATTGGGTACGTCAGAACCTGCAGCAGGGTCTGGCCCTTCCTGGCGTGGTGCAGTCAGGGTTGGGGACATGGCAGTGCTGGCCTTCCCTAGGCTAGCCCGATACCTGCAGGAGTGACTCCCTCGCCTCGCGCGGACACAGAGGTGCCTGGCCTGGGTGACGGAGCCTTTAAGGCAGCGATTCCAAATGGCCCCCGCTCCTGTAGTGACCACAGCTATTGAGAGCCCGGCTGTCAGATACATTCAGGTGTCTCAGCCCAGATCTTGTGGTTTTCAAGCAGTGATTGGGCTGAGGAGACCACGCTCCCCTCTCAACCCCAGCAGAGTTGTCCCTGTAGGGCGAGGCTGGAGCTTGCTGTGTTGCAGGGGTGTGAGTCTGCAGAGCTCCTACCCTCAGCACCGCTCTGGTACAGCCAGTGCTGACTTGGCCTGGAGCAGCTCATTGCTGGGAGCATCGCGCTCAGCTGCTGTGAGGTGGAGGGCAGTGGGACGCAGTGTCCTGAACAGAGGGAGCTGTGAACCAACACACGCTTGGGCTGGCACTATGCGGGGGTGCCCTGGCTCAGCAGGGCCCAGCGGAGGCGGGACTGTGGGATGTGCTCTCAGCCTGGCACCATGTGGGGGCGCCCTGGCTTTACGGGGCCTGGCGGGAGGGCGGATCCCGCTGTCTAGGCTTTGACTCTCCCGCTCTGACCCAGCAGGTCCCTTTTCCAACTGAATGATGCAGTTTAGTCCAAAGTCTTCGATGCCATCGAAATCAGCACCATCGCGAGAGGAGCCGCCCCAGGCCGGAGGGCGAGTGGGAACAACTATTGCCAAGATATAAAAATTAATGTAAACCTTAAAGTCAAGGGAAATCCTGATGTCACCTTGGCCTGAACCCATCAAAGCCCTTCCTTGCCGCCACTACCCCGGAGCCCTGGCATGGCCAGGCCAGCCACTGGCCCCACCAAGCCAGGTACTACAGGCTCCTGTTCCATCTGCCTTCCTGTCCCACCCCCTCCAGCTGGGGCTGTCGGAGGAGGTGTCTCACTGCCCAGCCAGGGCTTTGCCTGTGTTTTTTTAAAGGACTTGTTCTCTGGAATCCCAATGTGCCAGATGCCCAGGGATGATTGAGGAGCGGAGGCTTCGGGGTGATCCGCAGGGCTGTGGGAGGAGTTGGGGGGAGGGCAAATTGGTCACTTGGGGATCTGTGGACTCCAGCAGTGCCCCCAGGGTGTGTCACAGCTGCTTACCTGCCCCCTGGAGCCAGGTTGGATGACCGGTGCACAATACCTTTCTGGGGTGCTGCCTACACCCCCAACTCAGAGCCCCAGGGCCTATCCTTAGAACAGAGCATGGGCTGAGTCACCCCTCGCACCCCCAGACAGACCCACCCACTCCTCGCAGGCCAGAATCTCCTCCCCGTCTGCAGTTGGGTCCCTGCGGAGAAGGGACTGGTCTCCGGTGGCAAACCCTTCTGATGTGCAGCCCCAGTATGTATCTACCCAGTGCCCAACATTTAAACAGCTCCTGTGCCAGACCCAGGCCCAGCAGTGTCAGAACAGCTATTGGGCCCCTTCCTGCCAGGCCGAGCCCCCAGGTGTGGCTTGAGCCCAGCTTGGGACCAGGCTGGAAAAGTGGGCACCATGGTGTGACACTTCCCTGTGCATTAAACCCCCTTTCCCAGGGTTTCCTTCCAATTTGATTGGTCAGGGCCCACTGTCCTTCCCACGGGGAACCCAGGAGCTCCCTGCAGATGTTGCAGGGCTGTGGCATTACACACCAAGGGGCTGTTGTGTGGAATCTGCTCTCACTGGGTCCCGGGCAAGTTACAGATGCAGGCCCCATGTTACCCATGTGGGGCGTGTTTGTTCTGTGTCACCTTGCACATGGGTCCTTGTGTGACGGGAGTTCCACTGGTCACAGGGCGGGGGTGTACACTCTTACACTTGCTAAACAGTAAAGGAGCCAGGTGCATGCTCCACAATAAGGGCAGGTGAAGCCATATCTCCCAGATGTGCCGGGTAATAAATAGAACTGAGACAAGGGCTTCCCAAGGCCTCTCCCCCACAGCACCTACCCCGTCCTTCTTGTGTCTCTCCCTAGGCCACGGAGCCAGACATGTCACTGCTCCCAAGGGCCCCTCAGCGACACCTGTGTAGAAGGAAGGGCAGGGACCAGGGCAGGTGTGGTCACTCTCCACCCTGTGGGGTGGAATGACCATAACAGAGCAGCGTGTTCCTCTGATCCGTGTCCTGTGGCGGGGGGCGGGCTCCAGAGCAGGCCCCTTTGCACACCTGGCTGTTAACAGGACTCAGCCCACGAGCGGAGGGTGATCTGAAGCAAACGCCATAGCCCCACTGGAGCCAGGATATTTTGCGGCGGGGCGGGGGGGCACTTTTGAACCATGCACTCTGGGTCTGGTCTATTCACACATGCAGTGACTGTAGCAGCCTCAGCTTACAGCTGTTAACTCTGCTGAGTTGCCATGGGCTGTGGTGCAGCAGGATTCAGCAAGTGCCATGGGAGCCAGCAGGCTCTAGAGGCATTGGCAGAGCTGGGAAAAGGGGGCAGAACTGGAATAGCAGGAGCTGGGGGACTGGGCACCATAGAGGGGTTGGAAAAGGATTGAAGACTAGGTTGTGACAGACTAGCATTGGCAGAGCTGTGTGTGGGGAGCCAGAAGATTTGGCTAGATGAGGAAAGACCAGAGATCCAGGTGAGCCTGCTCCCATCAGCTACCTCAGGTGACCTCGCTCAGAGCTATGGAATCCCAGCGACAGAGAGCATCATTATCTGTGCTTAGCCAACGGATGTGAGCTAGGACACCTGAGTTCTTTTCCTGGCTCCAGGGGGAGCTAGGAAGGAGATAATGTATGCGTAGTAGTACAGGCAGGGAGCTGGGAGTCAGGACTCCTGGGTTCTATCTGCAGCTCCGCTACTTGGAGGGTGACCGGGGCCAAGTTACCCTCTGCCTCAGTTTTCTCTGCTGTCTAAGGAGTTAATGTCACTTCCCCAGGAGCTTGCCAGGCTAAATTCACTGTTGGTGGTCAAGTGTTTGGATGGGGGAGTGGAAAGGGTGTGT
>ML677378.1:4913756-4933586 GCA_007922305.1 Dermatemys mawii
GCTATAAGGGATGGGTACTCTGGGGGGGAAGGTATACCTGCTATAAGGGATGGGCACTCTAGGGGGAAAAGGACAGGTATACCTGCTATAAGAGTTAGGCAGTCGGTGTGGGGCGGCAGGTATACCTGCTATAACGGATGGGTGCTCAGAGGGAGGCGGTTTGGCAGGTAAACCTGCCCTGAGGTCCCCTGGATGATTCACCTGTCGAGCTAGGGCCTCTGGTTGTTGAGGCTTCAGTCCTGGCCACCCCACATTCCAGATGCCCAGGTGTCCTGGGCACCCTGGGCCTCAGCCCAGTCCTGGAGCCCTCCCCTTCCATCGGGCTGGCCTGTCTTGCTTGGGGCTGGCTGGCCTGTTGGGAGACTCTGATGTTGCTGGTCCCTGCAGAGAGCTGGCTGCTGCATGCTGACCATGGACACGCATCTCTTCAGGAGATGGCAGCTTGCAAAGTTCAAGAGAGCTGGGTGTGGGGTGATCACCCCTACCCCCACCCAGCCCCTACGCCAGACTCAGTGGAACCTGCAGAATCCCCGTCCCCCCAGAAGGAGCCTCGGCCCTGCCCTTAGAAAGAATGCTATGGCTGATGAACCACATTTTCTCTTGGTGCTTCAAGCCATCGGACCACTGGGGTCTAGCCCAGCTCTAGGAGGGGTGTGGCACATGGAATGGGGGTGAGGCAGGGAGGTTAGAGCAGCGGGACTGGGAGTCAGGACATCTAGTGGTTGGGATGGGAGAGTGGGACTCAGGCCATGGGTTCAAGTCTTGACTTTGGGAGTGAATGTGTCTGGTGATTAAAACGGGGCTGAGTGGGTCCATCTTTGCTGCTGACTTGCTTTGGGAGAGTCACCCCATGGCCCATGTTGAGTCCTCTCCTCTGTAAAATGGGACTACTGATGCTACCCAACCTGGCAGAGGGAGGGCTTCTTTGAGGGCTGAGTCTGATCTGCAGGGAGGTGGGCAGGCAAAGGTGCTGGAAAGGAAGCGCAAAGGGAGACAAATCCCCCACCCCACTCTGCGCCAATGGCCTCTTAGAGCACCCACACATCAACCCCAGGCCACATCCTGGTCTCACCCACACCATGGAAAATGACCCATGTAAAACCCTCCTGAGGACCTGACCCAGAGAGCACTGAGCACCAGCACTGTTTCTAAGGCCAATGGGAGGCTGCAGGGCTCAGCACCGCTCAGGATCAGGTGCTAGGTGAGATAGAATCAGGCCCAGAATCAGCAGCTCCCCATCATGAGCATCCCTGGGACTGACCTCACCAAACTAGCTTCCTTTCAGCTGTGAGGACCTTTAACCTGGTCACTGCTTAGAGGTCATGCAAGATTGCAGCCTGCCCCAATGGCCATGAGTTGCTAACCTCTCCTGCCCTGCACTGTAAATACACCCGAGCTAACCTCCGCCATGGGTATTCTCTGTACGTGTTTGTACTTCGGGCATAATTTTCTACCATGCAGTTACTCTTTGTTTCTCGAAACTGGTTATTATACGAACAGCTCCACATTCTGATGCTGAACCCAAACTGTGCGCATGTAAAAATGAAACTAAGAAACTAATCAAAAGATCTACGTGAAGGACAAATAAAAAACAAAAGTGAATTAAAAATGGTTCCTGTTGTTTTTTCCCCCGGTTTTGGAAATAATTTTTAACAGGCCCCCAAAGGAAAGAGACTAATTGAGAGAGAAAAAGACTTTACAGGGCAAGACAGGAGAGAGAAAAGTGATTTAAAAAATTTTTTTTTAAAAGAAAAAGCCCATGTCTAATTTTAACCCTGTCTCGAGAAAGGGAGCTGAGTGTAATTGTTAGAGCAGGATTTTTGCTAACAGCATTTTTTTGTAATGAGAAGCAGGAAGCCTTCCCCCAAAACATCAGTGGGGCATTGGCTGATCAAGGTGCTGAAAGGCGCACTCATGGCAGACAAGACTGCTACAGAGAAGCTAAATGAGTTCTTTGCACTGGTCATCACTGCAGATGTGAGGGAGATTCCGACACCTGAGCTGCTCTTTTTCAGGTGTCAGATCTGAGGAACCGTTCCAGACTGAGGTGTCAATAGAGGAGGTTTTGGAACAAATAGATAAATTAAGCAGTAACAAATCAGCATGACCAGCTGGTATTCACCCAAGAGTTCTGAAGAAACTCAAATGTGAAAGTACAAAACTAACTGTGGTATGTAACCTATTGCTTAAATCAGCCTCTGCACCAGATGACTGGATGGTAGCTAGTGTAGTGCTGATTTTTTTAAAAGAACAGGATTATCAGACACATAGATGAACACAGTATGTTGGGGAAGAGTAAATGTGGCTTTTATAAAGGGAAATCATCCTTCACCCATCTCTTAGAATTCTCTGAGGGGGTCAGCAAGTATGCGGACAAAGGTAATCCGGTCAATATAGTGTGCTTAGACTTTCAGAAAAGCTTTGATAAGGTCCCACACCAAAGGCTCTTAAATAACATAAGCTGTCATGGGAAAAGAGGTAATGAAATCTCATGGATCAGTAATTGGTTAAAAGATAGGAAATAAAGAATGGGAAAAAATGGTCATTATTATAATGGAGAATGATAAACAGCAGGGTCACCAAGGAGCTGTACTGGGACTTGTGCTGCTCAACAGAAATGACCTGGAAAAGAGGGGGTGGGGAAGTGAGGGGGCAAAATTTTCAGACACTACAAAATTACTCGACAGTTCAGGCCAAAGCTGATTGTGAAGAGTTTCAAAGGGAGTTCACAGGACTGGGTGACAAAAGTGCAGCTGACATTCACTACTGATAAGTACAAAGTAATGCACGTTGGAAAACATAATCCCAACCATACATAGATAATGTGTTGGGGGGGGTCTAAATTAACTGTTACTACTCAAGAGAGAGATCTTGGAGTCATTGTGGATAGTTCTCCAAAAACATCCACTCAATGTGCAGCGACAGTCAAAAAAGCAAACAGAATGTTATGAACCCTTAGGAAACGGATAGATAATAAAACAGCAACTATTATAATGCCACTCTATTAATCCATGGTACATGGATACCCGCATATTGCATGCACTTGTCATTGCCTCAGCTAAAATAGATAAATTAGAATTGGAAAAAGTACAGCAAGGAGCAACAAAAATGATTAGGGGTATGGAACAGCTTTTGTATAAGAAGAGATTAAAAAGACTGGGACTGTTCAGCTTAGAAAGGAGAAGACTAGGGTGGATATGATAGAGATCTATAAAATCATGACTGGTAGGGAGAAAGTGAATAGAAAGTGTCATTTACCTCTTCACATACCACAAGACCCACAATGAAATTAACAGGCAGCAGGGTTAAAACTAATATAAGGAAGTCCTTCTTCACACAACACATGGGCAACCTGTGGAACTTGTTGCCAGGGGAATGTTGTGAAGGTCAAACTTTCAAAAAACCGCTAGCTAAATTCATGGTGGGTAGGTGCATCAATGGCTATTAGCCGCAGCCTAGTGCTTGGGGTTTCCCCAAACCTCTGACTACCAGAAGTTGGGACTGGACAACAGGGGCCGGCTCACTCGAAATTGCCGTTCTGCTCATTCTGAAGCACGTGGCACTGGCCCCTGCTGGAAGACAGGCTACTGGGCTAGCTGGACCAGCCTAGGAAGGGGAATGGGGCATAGAGGTGAGGGCAGCGGAGGTGTTGTAGGTCAAGATACACAGCTGTACCACTGATAACATAAGGGTTCATCACAGGGCTTCATCTTGGATCAGCTGGCCATTGCCTAGTGTCATTGCTGCCTAGGCCAGGCCTCCCTTCTCCAGCCAGCAGATGCCCCTGTTGCTCCTCTCCTAATCCCTTGGCAGCAGCACTGGCTGGGCCTGGGACCAAGTTCAGAGCTGGCTGCACCAAAGGCCTCCTGGCTGCAATACACAGGACAGGGCCTGCCATCCATTGAACCCCCGGGATATTAATGCCTTTGAGCTGTGAGGGCAGGGCTGAGAGCAGGGGCCCTGAGCGCTGTAGATGTTTCTGTGCTTGGTCAGCTCTGAGGAGAGGACAGCCCCAGAACAGCAGACAAACTCCCTTGCCCCAGCGCCTGCAGGGGATGGAGGACCCCTCCCAGTGAGAACAATGGAGGCTTCCCCCCATCCGATTGAGAACAATGGAGACTCTCCCGCCACAGTGAGAACAATGGAGACTCTCTCTCCTGTTATTCTCAATGGAGGCTGCTGGGGACTGAGCACTTTTGAAATCCGGAGCCATGGCCCAGCTCTGCCCTCGCCCAGGGCTGCCTCCCACCATCACTCCCCAGCCCAGGGGATGGGATCTGAGTGGCCTTTATTGGGACATGAAAAGAACTTTGAGATATGAGGCATAAAAGACCTCAGCCAATGAACTCCCTGCACTGTCCCTGTCAGCCAATGGATTACCGTCACTGTCCCTTCTTAACCAATGAGCTACACTTGCTGTCTCTTCTCAGTCAGTGGGTTACCTGGACTGTCCCTCTCATTCAATGAGCTCCCTGCACTCTCCCTGACAGCCAATGAACTATGCAGTTGCTCCTGCACTGCCCCAAGCCTCATCCCCTAAGGTGCCTGGTGCATCTCTATCACCCACTGTCTGAGCCTGTCTCAGGCTGGCTGGCTCCAATGTTCCCCTGCCAGCGAGCTGGAGTGTGTGCAGGGGTGAGACTCTGCTCTGAGCTGGGGGCTCCCTGCTGGGCTCCAGGCCCCTCAGCCAGAGCTGATGCACCGAAGGAGGTCCCCATTTGGTCATCAGATCCTTTTGCATCCTCCTGCATCCCCAATAGGAATCTATCTGCCGAAGAGCTGGAGAGTCTCTTAAGACTGAGCATTTGCCCCTGTGTTTGCAAACAGCCCCTGAGGCCAAGGAAGGGACAGTTGCCAGGATCACAGTGGCTTGGAGTAGTTCTTTCAGCTTGGATCCTGACTTTGCTTCCCTGGATTTTATTTTCTCCACTTTCCTTCCCATCCATTAAAGGCAGGAATTTCAAAACTGATCAAAGGAAATACTTCACTATCCAGGGTGTGCTCGGCCTGTGGAACTCCCTGCAACAGGATGTCGCCGAGATCAAGAGACAGTGGTCCCGGCTGGCCTTGGAATCTGAGACTCAAGAGGGATTGGACATTTATGTGGATCACAAGAACAGCCAGACTTACTATGAATAAATAATGAGACCAAACCTCTGGGAAGGGTTATTAAACCTTCTGCTTCAGGAACTAAGCTGATCGCTGACTATTAAAGAGCAGGATGAGACTTTCACGGGGGAGCGAGGGCTGGGGAGGGGAGATTATCATCCATCTGCTCCAGCGGAGTTCTTACCCCTTCCTTTGCAGCCTCTGGTGCTGGAAGGCTGGGCTGGTCCTGTCTAGCAGAGCCTATTGTTCCCTCCCGCACTCCATCCCCAGCACAGAGGTGTAATGAGCAGCAGGCGCTGACATGAGCTCAGTTTATTGATTGACACAACAGGCTTGGTGCTCCGGACAGCCAAAGCTGCGGTGACGACGGGGGCTTGAAGAGGGCTGAGTGCAGGTGATGACAGACACACCGGGCAGGGCTCAGCCTCCTGCACCGCTGGACAGGGGCAAGGGCAGCCAGGCGTGTGGCACTGCCAGGCTCAAGGCATGCTGCATGCTCACATCCCAGGCTTGCCCTGGGGTCAGCAGAACCTGGACCCAGCTTGGCCCACCTGTCCTGGGACCTGGCTGAGGGCGGAAGGAGCTTTGTAGGAGTAGAGACCCTGGTCAGACCCAAGGTGAGGGGGAAGCACTGGGGTTCTGCTGCAGGGGGTTCCCATGTGGCTGGGGAGAATGGGGTGTCCCCCTAAGTGCTGTGCTCCTTGGGACTTGTCCACACTAGCACTAAGGTGTGTTTAAACCATAATTGATAACATGCTTCAAACTCCTAGTGTGGACAGGGCAGGTCATAGCTTCACATGTCAGCCGGGTGAGGGGAGCCCAGGGGTAGCCTGTCACAAGACCCAGCCATTCCTACACTCCCGCGCTGGTCTCATGCAGGGTGTGAGGCCGGTGGGCTGGGCTGTGCGAAGCGGGATCTCACCCTCTCAGGCCTCTACCTGGAATTAGATGTCCACACTCGGCACTGTCAATCCCGCCCAGGATCATTGTGTTTACTGTGAAATGCCCGCCCGGTTTGTGCCGGGCTGCCCCATCCACCGCAAGCCAGGACGGGCTGGTGGGGCCGGATTTCAGCCTTCACCTTCCCACTCCAGGGCATCTTATCTACGGCAGTAAAAAAAAATCACAAACACCCAAACAGCCATTGAAATCTTAGAAAACAATCATTAAAAACCCCCCAACCCAGTGAGCTTTCTTCTTCCTTCCTCCCCGCCGCGTCGCCCTGCCTCTGTCCTCGAAACACCACTCACACCTGGACCAGAGCGCCACCTACAGGAGGGTATTAACACAACAAACATTGGAGTTGGGACCCACACTATGAACCCACAAAAGCAAGGCAACAAAAAGCCAAGCTGCCTCCCAGTTCTCCCTGCTGTACCTCCCACTACAGGCACGTGCCCTCCCATTGCCACAGCTACTGAACACCACAGGCCATGCCCTGTAACCTTAACTCTGCCCATTTTCACCATGTGCACATGCGTGTTCCCCAGACAATGGTCTCCCAGCACCAGGGATAGGGGAGGTTAGGACAGCCACTGGCTGTGCTGGTAGGGTGATTCAGTACAGAACTGAGAGCAGAAGGGGTGAGGGCAGGGTGGCATTACTAGGGGCAGAGTTAAGGCTGCCATAGGTGATAGGGGAGGTATCCAGACTGAGTCAAATAATGCCTCCCCTTAGAGCCCAGAAGGTGAGCCCCAAGACCCAGCCTGAGCTCAGGTTCAGACTCCAGGGCTCATCTGCTCCTTAACCTGGCTGCTGGGGCTGCCCAGGAGGGGGCCAGTAGCAATAACCATGGCATGTATGGAGTGGGCACCCATCCCCACTTTATCTCATAGGCACCACAGGGAGCCAGAGTTCGGGGGCAGCTGAGATGAGCCAAAAAAGAACCTTGTGGATTTAAAAAGTGGCTCTCGGGACACACTTGTTGGGCAGTGCAGCGGCACCCCGAGGTGGCCACATGCATTATGAATGGGCCACTGGGGATGCTCAAAAGCTGTTCCTGAACACTCAGTCTAAAACTCGTGTGTCCAGGGAGCAATATCAGCATCAGCCAACAGGAGAGCTATGAGCCAAGCCCAGAGAGGTCAGTCGAGCCCCACACTCGTTACCACGGCCCTAGGCACACAAACTCACAGCCCATGGGATTCCCATGCTTTTGAAGCTGTTTCCGAATATCAGCCCTTTCCTCCTCACTACCCCCTGAGTTCCTCTCTGAGCAATTCTGCTCCCCATGCAGCCACCCTCCACCCAGTGACCACAGAGCCAAGCCAGACCGAGCAGCTTTTAACTTCTCTCCCCTCTGTCTGTGCTACCAGCCCCAGGATCTGCGTCCTCTTCTTGGAATTCTCATCAGTTTTTTGATCAATCTGTCCCCAGACACACCCTCTTTCCCTGCTCTGTCATATGGCAGCACTATGCACTATTCTAGCTGAGGTCTGCTCGGGATAGATTTAGTTGGGGTTGGTCCTGCTTTGAGCAGGGGGTTGGACTAGATACCTCCTGAGCTCCCGTCCAACCCTGACATTCTATGGTTCTATGATTCCTGCCCCAGCCTCCCATGGGTTCCTACCTAGTCACTTGCAGGATCCTGCTTGCCTGAGGAGTCCTTTGGTAGTATATGCATGGTCTGGTTCTCTGAGGACAGTCCTGGCCTTCCATCATCTTCGCTTTTTGCACAAGCTCCTGTTGATTCCTCCTCTGCACAAAACAGGCCCAAGGAGCATGAGCACGGGGTTCAACATGGCCTGCCCCGAGGTGCAACCCCATCCCTGACAGGATATTCTTACCTGTCCCAGGGATCTCCACCCTGCAGGACGTTCCCAACGCGGCCTGCCCCAGGGATCTCCACCCTGCAGGATGTTCCCGACACGGCCTGCACCAAGGATCTTTGTCCTGCCCCTTTCCCAGGGACCGTCGCCCTACTCCTGCCTCAGGGATCTTCACCCTTCAGGATGTTCCCGACATGGCCTGCCCCAGGGATCATCACCCTGCCCCTGCGATCTTTGCCCTGCCCCTGCCTCAGGGATCTTAGCCCTGCAGGACATTCCCAACATGGCCTGGCCCAGGATGATTCAATTGGGATGATTTAGGGAAGCTGTCTACATATTGCTGACATGTAGTGTTGTTGTAGTTGTGTTCTTCCTAGGATATTAGAGAGGCAAGGTGAGGGAGGTAATATCTTGGACCAATTTCTGTTAGTAAGAGACACAAGCTTTTCAGCCACACAGAGCTCTGCTTCAGGGGTGGGGAACTTACTCGGGGGGAGGGGAGGGTCACAGCTAAATACAAGGTGGAACAGATTTAGCACAAATAGTTAACACAGGAGTAGGAAATCTTTCAGAAGTGGTGTGCTGAGTCTTCATTTATTCACTCTGATTTAAGGTTTTGCGTGCCAGTAATACATTTTAACATTTTCAGGTGATCTCTTTCTATAAATCTGTCATATATAACTAAAATATTGTTGTATGTAAAGTAAATGAGGTTTTTAAAATGTTTAAGAAACTTCATTTAAAATTAAATTAAAATGCAGAGCCCCCTGGACCAATGGCCAGGACCTGGGCAGTTGAGTGCCACTGAAAATCAGCTCCTGTGCCGCCTTTGGCACGCGTGCCTTAGGTTGCCTACCCCTGAGTTAACACATATTTCAAGGGACCATTCAAGGTGAAGTGACCTGTTAATACCTCTCCAGTCACAGCGGGTGGGGGTGTGTGTGCAAAGGGTGATGGGAGGTGCAGGGTGTCCGGGGGGGGGTCGGGGGGGGGAGTAGGATGCACTCTAAAACAGACTCACACAGAAAATGATAAAGAACAAGAACACCCTATCGCCTGTGGGTGAACACTTTTCACAACATGATCATTCTTTATCTGACCTCTCAGTAAGGTTGCCACCTGTCCGGCTTTTACTTGGACACTCCGGTTGTGGGCTTCTGTGTCTGGGTGCCATTTAGGGATGCCAGGTGCCCAGTTTTCACCTGGAAACTCTGGTCGAAAAGGGGACTGACAACCCTAAATGGCATCTAAACTAAAAGTCCAGTTACCGCGGGGGCGGAGGGAGCGCTGGGTTATTAACCCATGCCAGCCCCCGCTGAACCATGGCTGCCTCCTACCTGCAGGCAGGCTCCCAGAGATGATCCAGTGAGCAATCGTGGGAGGAAGGGAAAGGAGCGAATGACAGGGGCAGGGCCTTGGGGGAAGTGGTGGGACTCTGGCAGGGTCTTGGGGAAGAGGCAGGGATTTTGAAAGGTCTCGAGTTACAGGCAATTAGAAAGGTGGCAATGCTACCTCTCAGTCCTCATCCTCAAAAGAAACCTGCACAAGCCATTCAAAAGATTAGTTTAAAGACAAGTAGGAATTTAAATTTATAAGTCTGCTACACAGTAAATACCATGGACTAAAGAGAGACACTGGATTTATGGTTTATTATAACAATCTGTAACCCACTAACACCTCCCCCACCCAAAATCTGTAACCAACACCTCCCCCACCCAAACTGCTTCCCCTGCCCCGTGTTTTCCCCCATGACTTCCCCCCACATCACTTTACCTTGAATAGTCCCTTGAAATATGTGTTTACATTCACTAAGCAATCTGTTCCATCTTGTATTTAGCTGTGACACTCTGAGCACATTCCCAGACCTGAAGAAGAGCTCTGTGCAGCTCAAAAGTTTCTCTCACCAACAGAAGTTGGTGCAATAAAATCATTTACCTCACCCACCTTGTCTCTCTTTTGACAGCTTATGAATTGGTTGATTTTGGAAACTTTATGAGTATCTGTAACACACTGCACACTTTGAATGCTGGTCTTATTTGCTTCTGTGGTGCCATTTGTCTCTATATAGAGCTAAAAAGCACAGGAGCTGACAAGAAACTCATGTCCTGGCATGGGGTTAACAAAGGAGGGTCATTTAACTTTGATGATTTTCTATTCAAATGGAATGTCTGTGAACAAAAAGATGACTCTTGCCGAAGGCACACCAGATGAGACTGATTGAGACCTCATCTGACAAAGGGGGCCAGGATTTATAGGAGAAAAGGTCTCTCACTGGCCATCTGAAAAAGAGAGCAAGAGAGACAGAGACAGAGACAGAGGAGACAAGAAGCAGAAGGAAGCTGGCTGCGGGAATAAGAGAAAACTTCATGATCTGGAGGAGAAGCCATGTGAAGAAGAAGGTATTTGGGCTCCTTAGAGGAGTCCAGAAAATGCTCCACAATTGTGAGGAAACTGAGGCAGGGAAATGCGTCTAGATGTGTTGTTAATTTGTCTAGCTCTGGGTAATTCTTGTACTATCTACAGGAAAGAACAATTGGATTTAGACTCTTTTGCAAAACTTATGTGTCTGTTTGCTTCCCCATCACATGTCCTTGAAGGATGGGGGAACCTGAGGACAATGAAATGGCTAACAGACATGCCACCATAGAGCGATGATGCCATGATGGAGTAGCCATTCTGTTGATGGAAGAGTAGTTAGGTAAGGATAGCACACTGTTAAGAAAATGATTGTTAGGAAAATGTAACTTAGAATGTTGTAGTATGATTTTAAAATAACCTTAGACTTATAATCTCACTCCCTGTATATGTACTATTGACCCCTAATTTAACATGCATTTTAAACTTGCATTCACCCTGTCACAGATGTGCAGGCGTCATAGTGTCTAAGTACCCCTAAGTGTTTTGAACCTCCTGTTTACCAGACATGTAAATGAAATAGATTAAGACCAACAATGGATGTAATAGCCATTAAGTGTTCCCACCTGTGTAAGTGGATTGAAAGTCCCCCTCCCTTATCAACACAGGGGTATAAAATATCCTCACACATGTATTGAGTTGAGCCAGTTGTTTGGGTGATAACGCCTTCTGACTCCTTATTGCTTGCAATAAATCTTGTTTTTCCAGAAGTCTACTGAGTTATGCCTGTCCTTTGAGGTGTATTGGACTGAACTCCAAAGGAAATAAGCAGTTTTTGCAACACACAGAGAGAAAAAGAGCCCTGCGGAGAGCTCAAAGTCCTTTGTAGATATTCGCTTTCAGTGCCATGTCAAGCAGGGAGTGATCATCTTCCTGCAATACAGAAGGGGAAACTGAGGCACAGAGAGGGGATGATATCTGCCCAAAGTCATGCAAAGCCAGGGATAGAAACCAGGCATTTTGCCTCCAACTCAAACAGCATCCCCTCTGTCTCAGAAACTGCCGGAGAGTCTGGTATTTTGTGAATCTCTCCTGTACTTAGAGGAAGCAGCAAGAATCAAAAAACGAATCAGAAGCTAGGGAACCAGTTCTCATTTGGCTGCATCAGTTCCTTTGGAGTCAGCAATGTGTGTGTCCCATTTTGCAGGCTGCCAGCAGGAGGACAGAATTTCATGGTAAATATTTGATGAAGGTTTTGAAGGAATTTGTTAAAAGGCTGCTCCGGTGAATGATTAATGAGGGAAAAAAAGAGATCGAAGCATTTTTCCCAGTAGTATCATAGTACCTTGGGACATCCAGAGCCCTAGCTGCTCCTCCTTGCACTCACCCACAGTGCTGACCTGGGCAAGACCCTTCTGAGCCTCTTGCGTTGTGACCTAGGTTCATCACTGTTTAGCAGCTAGTAGCATCAATGGGTAGCTGCAGCCCTTCCCTATGACCACTAGAGGCCAATGTTCCCACTCCTACTGCAGAGCCTTTCGCATCACTATGGGACCCAAGGCCTTTGCCCTCCATCTTGTTGAGGGTGACCAGAGGTCCCAATTTTATAGGGACAGTCCAGGTTTTTGGGCCTTTTTCTTATATAGCTCCTATTATCCCCTCACTTCCTGTCCCGATTTTTACAATTTGCTGTCTGGTCACCCTAATCTCGTTCCCATAGCCTCTTGAAGATGTGGCTTCACTTAGGCCACCAGGGGAGGGAAGCAGGACACACTGTAGGTGGCAGGAGGAGCATGGAAGTGGGGGACACCCCAGGGAGAAGCTAGCATGGGGCAGAGGGCAGAGGGAAGGGGGTTTGCCCCACACAGCACCAGCGCAGGGCATGGGGAGGTTGGGGCTTGTGGGCCAGAGCTAAAGTTATTACTGAGATATGTCATGTGAACTTCCACACCTAAAGCCCTGCTGCTAAGTGAAAGCTATTGTCAGGGAAACAGGCACTATATTTATATTCCCTCAGCTGCCCTTTGCCAGGGCTTTAAGGGCTCAGCCTGGCTGAATATTGTGTGCTTTGTATATGGGCTTTATGAGAGTATTTATGGTAACTGTCTCTGCTGTACACGATAGGAGGTTTCCAGTTCTTGGGTCAGAGGGGAGGGGATGGTCCCAGCTGAACTGACCTCATGATGGGGGCTGAGTGGGTGTCTCATGGGGAGGTAAAACCACAGGTTTCCTCCTGTACCCTGGGGCGGATACCCTGCCCATCTCATCAGGGGGCTGGGAGGGTAAATGCATTAAAGAAGGTACCCAGATACCACAGTGACAGTATCTGAGACAGAGAGGGACATGCAGGCCCAGGGACATGAAGCGAAGATCATTGCCACATGTAATCACTCATGGGCCTGAACTTCCTGGGAGCTGGGAGCAGACATGGGATAGAGCAGCCAGGCTGGGCTCCTCCCCAAAATCCCCACAGCTGGAGGCTGCCGCCTGCCCCAGAATCTGGAGGAGCCTGGGTTGAGCTTGGAGGCCTGATGAGCTGCAGGTTCTGCCTCAGGGCTCAGTTACCAGTGACCTGCTTGTGGCGACGGCTCCGACACCAGCATGTGCTCAGCAGGCTGCGTGTTACACCTTCCTTGCTCTGGTGTGAGTGAGGCACTAGGTGCCAGATAATGAAGAAGGGGGGAAGGGCACAAAGCAGGACAAACAGAGGGAGCAAGTGCTGACTACCCTGGGAAGGACTCTGTCCAACCGAGGACATCACTGGGGGCACCCCAATATCCTTCCCACGTGTCCATGTTATACTCACTCCCGTCCGGCCCAGCATAGTGGCCCTCCTGAGACTCCAGCCTGGTCTTGGTCTGGGCAAGGGGGCAGGTCCCCCCGGGGCTGTGGCTGTGGTCTGTGTTACTGTGGTGGCAGCACCCGGGGCTGTGTGGCTCCTGGCTCCCAACGCTGGCATCCTCCTCCTCCCCTTGCTGCTTGCAGAGGTGGTGCTCCACCATCATCTGGAGCTCTGCAGGACAGAGAAAAGCTGGGGACGAGCAACTCGCAGGGGCTTGAGGCTGAAGGGGGAACTCCTGGCTCATGTGGGTAATCAGACCAGTGTCTCTCCAATAGGGGGCACAGTACACCCAGTGCTGGGTCACTCCAGGTCAGACCTGATCCTGATAGCCCCCAGGCCTGTCCCCAGTACTAAGCCACCCCAGTCAGACCTGGTGCTGATCTGTCTGGGCCCATCTCCAGCACTGAATCACTCTTTGCCCATTCCCAGTGCTGATCCTCTCTCTCCAGTGCCTATCCCTGACACTGAGTTGTCCTTGGCCAGGCCTGGTACAGATCCCCTGGTGGCAACTGTGTGAGCATGGTGAACTGACTAGATGGTTTTAACCCCTATGTCCTGTCTATTGTGACAGTAGCTCTGTGGTCCAGGAGTCTAGGCTCCAGTGGGACTGTGCCCCTGAATGCCTAGAGGGTCAGTCAGCCCAGCCCAGCAGAGGGAGAGACACAGCAGGGTGAGGCTAGTGCACAGCCAGGTTCTCAGCGGAGGTGAAGATGAGGGGGACAGGACATGAGGTGGAGAGAGGCAATGGACAGATCTGTGGAAAAGGTTCTTGGCTGGGCCCTGCCAAGGGACAGAGGAGGCCGATTCCTGGTGATGGGCGGGTGGGCAATAGAGAGAGATGACTGGTGAAAAGTGACAGGGCTTCTAACCCCAAGGCCCCAGGGGAGGGAGGCAAAGCAGGGGGTATTAGAAACAAAGATGGCAGCCGAGTCCTGAGATGGACATGGAAGAGGGGCTGGGGCCCGACATGCTGGGAGCAGCGGGGATGACACTGGAGGCAGCTACAGCAGCTAAGGTGCAGAAGGGAGCAAAGTCCGTGACCAGGTCGTGAGGGGTGGAGATGGGGCCATGCAGATGCCCTGCTGCTCCGCTGTCCGCAGTTGGTGACATGCTCACCGCGGATGGACTGGGAGTGTCTGAGTGAGGGAAGGCTCCAGTTCTGCAAGTCCTTTCTGCAGCAACTCTCACCCGGAGATCATTACGGGAATCAGTTCACTACCCTCCACACACTGAAATGCAGCTACCTTTGGGGTGGAGCACAGCAGCTGTTCAACAGCCTCACTGCAATGCAAAACAACCATGTAGGAAGGAGGTGAAGAACAAACGTCAGAGGATGGATTCATTGAAGCCATGTTTGAGGCAAGACTCCAGAGCTTCATCCCCCACCAAGAACAACACCAGGGCATCTGCACACCACAGTAACACAGATACAGAGAGCAGAGCACCCCCTGTGGCATCACCAACCCCACTTCCTCTGCAGCACCTGAGCTTCCCTTGATCACCCATCTGAGATCAGACTATGCCTAGCACTGTTTAGCTTGCAAGCGCAAAGCACATACTTAGCTCACTGCCTTCTTTTCTTATACTGCTAGCAACACAATTATCATTTAAAAATAACTCCACAGACATGTTAGCTGCTGCATCATCAACTGTGGAGTGGAACTGGGACAGACTGTCAAGCCACATGGCTGCTTAGTTTAGTAACTCAGTGTGCTTAATAAATGTTCAAAATGGCTTGAAGCCCAACTCACAGCTCCACCCACCTCAAGCTGGAGAGGATGTGCTATGCCCCAGATACCCAAACCCATCGCCACGTACCAGACTTACAAGTGACCCCGTCTTTAGAATGGGGGAAGGCATGCTGGGCTGTGAGCCTGGAGTGAAATGGCAGGACGCCTCTGCATTGTATAACACCAACTGCTCACTGGCTGGTAAATGTCTGTTCTTCCCCTGTGTGCCGAATGAATACTGCAGCACAAGCCCCTGTCCTCGGCTCCCCCAGCTCAGAACGTCTCTCCAGAGGCCCCTACTACCAGATGTTGGCAGGTAGGAAGATGGGACAAGACTAGGGGAGGACAAAGGGGGCAGCTGGCAGGGAGATGGAGCAAGTCCCAGAGGGAGGTGGAGAGAATGTGAGATGGAAGACAGGGTGGATGAAGGAAGCAGGAGAGGACAGAAGCATTTCCCAGAGAGAACCGGGCATGAGATGTGCCTGCTGCATGTCGCCATGCCTCCCAACAGCAGCGTGAAGCAGAGGGCACGCCATGGTACCTTTCATGGTGGGGGTCGTGCGGGGGACCTTCTTCCTCTGTCTGGGAGACATGGACAGACCTGGCTGCAAAGAGAGGGAAGGCCAAGTCAAAACAGGATACTGCACAGCACTAAGAGCAACCAGAGTTGGAGGCACCAGCAGCTGCATTGGTAATTCGCTGGGGAGTGGGGCTGGCATCTAGCAGGCAGAGACCAGGGCACACTGACCCCCTTTCCCTGCACACAACACAGGTCCCAGGGTGCTTTTGGTCAGGATGGAGCAATGCCTGCTGGGACCTGGCCACATTCTCTTGTTCAGCCTGGGAGGGTGGCACATGGAGAGAGGAGTGCAGGCAGTGAGGTCTCATCACCTGGATCCCAATAGAGCACTGACCAGCTGGCAGCCCTGCTGTAGCTCAGGGGCCCCAGACATGGACTGATTATGGATCAAGTGCAGCGCTGGTATCCCGTATGTTCCCCTCCTCCAGCCCCAAGTGCACCCCCAGACACCCCACAACCACTGCACACAGAGGTGCACGTGCACTCTCATTCCCCCGCTCCCCCTCTTTGGAAGAGCTTTGATGAGGGAGCCTGTGGAGTGACTAGCAGGGCTGGGGGCTGCCTGC
The DNA here is from genome assembly GCA_007922305.1 of Dermatemys mawii. NCBI lineage: Eukaryota > Metazoa > Chordata > Testudines > Dermatemydidae > Dermatemys > Dermatemys mawii. The sequence continues at coordinate 4,929,707 of ML677378.1, forward strand.
AGATGGGACTGGGGACTGACAGGCGTCTCCTGGTGTGGCTCATTTCACTGTCACAGCTGGGACATACAGGGGACTGGTCACAGATTTCATAGAAATCCTTCCTGGAGCTCAGAGAGAACCGAGAATCCTTCCCGCCACCCATGCATGCAGTCTGTCTGCTTCCATAGCCCTCACCCATCCATAGCCCCTACTCATCCCCCCGACTCCCAGAGAGCCTCTCCCCCCACATGCCCACTCCCCAACATCAAGGCACGTGCAATTCACATCCCACATGAGGACTTCCACACTTCCATTACCCCGGCCCTTCTCCCGCACGCAGTCTCTCCTGCCTGCTAGCTCAGATCTGGAGTCGCCCGGTGGGAGCTGGGTCCTGGGAGCAGCCCAATGGACTCTCCCCGTCTGCGCTCCCTACACCACTGTTCTCCAAGAATAGCAGCTTCTTAGCCCACTGGGCCCAGGGGTCAGACTAGGCTGAGCCGGCTGACAGAACCACTCTGCCTTGCTGCTCTGGGCTGACCAGGAACATGAGACTCAGGCATGTTCCTGCTAGGAAATGCAAGGCATGCAGAGTCCTACTGTGCTGGGCTACCCTGACCCGTGCATGTCTGCCACCCCTTCCAAACCACCAGAGGAGGGTGCGTGAGACAAGGTGGCACCTACCTTCAGCAATGGGTTGGGGAGCCGGTCCTCGTCGATTTCTGTGTGGTGGAGGGGGCACATGGAAATGGTGAGAAAAAGAATCGGGGAGGGGGGAGAGAGGGAAGAGGAGCAACAGGTTAATAGAGAGAAGACACCAGGAGCTGGTCACACTGAGGTGGATGCTCAGGGGAAGATCCAGCACTGGGGAATCTTCAGAAACTGCTTTATAACACACTGCATTCAAACCACTAACTCTCTCCCCACTGATCATATGAATCCTTTGCATTTCCATAGTGTCCCCGGCTGGAGAATCTGAAACCACTGCAGAAACATGGATTAACTTCATCCCAGCATCCCAGTGAGAGGGGGAAAGGTCAGGGGGCTACAGAGGGGGAAACAGCTGAGCTATTTGCTCAGACACTCTTCCTGCCTCATCCAGCTGTCAGAGGCTGGGCCCAACTGACCACGCCCCTCATGTGTCATTCCCACCACTGCAAAGTGGGTGAAAAAGGTCACCCATTCAGCACGGCAGCACTTTGTGCTCACTTAGAATAATAAAATATCAGGCTTGGAAGGGACCTCAGGAGGTTCTAGTCCAACCCCCTGCTCAAAGCAGGACCAACCCCAACTAAATCATCCCAGCCAGGGCTTTGTCAAGCCTGGCCTTAAAAACCTCTAAGGAAGGAGATTCCACCATCTCCCTAGGTAACCCATTCCAGTGCTTCACCACCCTTCTGGTGAAACAGTGTTTCCTAATATCCAACCTAAACCTCCCCCACTGCAACTTGAGACCATTACTCCTTGTTCTGTCATCTGCCTTCACTGAGAACTGGGCTGGGCAGCAGTGGGTCAGGCCCTAGCTGGAGTCTCAGTTTATTGCTTGTGAAATGCATTGGCTCAGTCCCAGGGAGCATACTGGCTCCTAGCGCCCAGCAATGGAGTCTGTGTGTCAGGGCACCAGAGCCCATGCTGGTGTGGGACACACGGCACAGCTGGCCTCAGATTGCCAGACACACACTGAGGCAGCTCCAGTTGCTGATGATTTGCAGCAGCGTCAAGCCCAGCCTGCTCGATTTGTTTCCAATTTTTTCCTGGTGAGGTGGGTTTTGTAGAGCCAAATCCCTGCTGGGCAACTTGTGTTAGTCGCCCCCTCTCCTCCCGGGGACAAGGACAGGGTGGGGACAAGACGACCTCCCAGAACATGTTTTGGCGGGGGGTGGGGGGCTCTCTCTTTGTACAGAGTACCTATGGAATGGGTGTATTTGTGGGTGGTGATCTGTGTGGGGCATGTACAGATTGTGTGGGGAGAGCATGTATCTGCACAGCAGGGGAGGGTGTATATGTGTGAGATTTCATGGGCTCTCTGCCTGTGTTTCTCTACCTCCCACCAGGGAGGTGGAGAGCATGGGATGCTGTCGCCATGACAATTGCTGCTCCAACAGACTAAAAAAATCCCTAGGTTTTAAAACACTTTCCTACTCAGCAATGGGTACCTGACCCGTAGCATCTCAGTTGCCTGGGAAACAAAACAGGGTGTTGCCATGGTAACCAGAATTCGGCTGACCACCAAGTCCCCTCAGTCACTGAGAGGCTGCAGGAACTTGTGGGCCTCAGGAGGATCCTCAATGGAGCCAGGGTTAGTGGGTCAGCAGATATCATAGGCCAGGGGATGCTAAGTTTTCCCTAACCTAAACTGTGGCCCCGCCCACTCTCCACCCCTCCCAAAGCTGGCAGAGGCTCAGCTCCAGCCCCAGACTGGAGCTAGGGTTTGGCTGGCAGCTAAGGGTTGGTGCAGGCTGGGGCAGCTTGGGCCAGATCTGGGGTCGGGCTGGCCAGAACGACTGGAGCAAGCGGGCTGGGGCTCCTCTGGCCAGAGGGAGAGGGGGAGCGACTCTGGCCATGAGGGTGTGTGAGGAGAGTTCAGTGTATGGGGCCTCGGTTGGAAGAGGCAGCGGGCTAGCCTTCCCAAATGGGGGAGGGTTCACCTGCTACCCATGAATAGAGCCCTTGGTCCTCTCCCTTTCCCAGACCTCAGTGGTCCCTCATCCTTCCCCTCACTCTGCTCTGAAGCACTGGGAGAGAGAAAGAGAGAGAAAGAAGAAGGAAAGAAAGAAAAGTATGTTGTGGCATTAAAGCCTCCACTGTAGGAATGGTGGATTCTCCATCGGGGGAATTCTTAAATCCAGATTGGAGTGTTGTCTAAAAGTTCTCCTTTCGTTCCAATAGGAGGCCAGACTAGATGATCACAGTGGCCCCTTCTGGACTTTTAAATCTGTGTTTTAAATCTTTGAGTTTGCAGAGGTGATTCTTATTTTTTTTTAAATAAAGTTCTTTTTTTAAGAACCTGATTGATTTTCAGTGTCCCAAGAACTAGGGGTTTGATCTGTGCTCACTTTGTTAACCTTTTGGTTGGGATATTATTCTCAAGCCTCCCCAGGAAAAGGGGTGAAGGGACTTGGGAGAATATTGGGCGGAGGGGAGGGAATAGGAAATCCAAGTGGTCCTTTCCCTGAATCTTTGTCTAAATCACTTGGTGGTGGCAGCAATCCCATCCAAGGACAAGGAAGGATTTGTGTCTTGGGGAAGTTTTAATCTACGCTGGTAGAAATAAGCATAGGGAGTCTTTCATGAGAGTCCCCACATCTGTACCCCAGCGTTCAGAGTGGGGAAGGAACCCTGACAGCTTATCTTTTATTTTCTTTAGCAACCATCTCTGTCCTTTTATGCCTACCACTTATAATCATGTAAAATGGACTCTTCTGTAGTTAATACAGTGGAGTCGCATCATAGGTGCATTTAACATGTGTGGATTCAACTATTTGCGCTCCGCAAAAAAAAAAAATTAAATAGTGCTGGCTGAGGGGGCTGGGGCTGGTGTCCTAGACTGGCATCCTCCATTCACCCAGGCTGGCAGGAGGCTGAGCAGGGCCAGCGGCCGGGAACCCAGATCGGCAGCGGGTGAGCTGCTCAGTCTGTTGCCAGTCTGGGGTTCCACCTGCAGGCTCCCGCAGGCTCCCGACCGCCGACCCTGCTCAGCTTCCTGCTGGCTGAGTGAATGGGACTCTAGGCCAGCAGTGGACTGAGCTGCTCAGCCCACTGCTGGTCCTGCTCAGCCAGCTGCCAGATGAGTGACTGAAACCCCAGGCTGGCAGCGGACTGAGCAGGTCCGACGGCGGGCTGAGCAGCTCAGTCTGCTGCCGGTCTGGGATCCCAGCTGCCAGCCCTGCTCAGCCCGCTGCCA
>ML677378.1:4933596-4960262 GCA_007922305.1 Dermatemys mawii
TCCGACGGCAGGCTGAGCGGCTCAGTCCACTGCCGGTCTGGGATCCCGGCTGCCAGCCCCACTCAGCCCGCTGCCGGCCTGGGGTTCCGTTCACTCAGCCTGCAGGCAGCTGAGCAGGGCCATCGTTGGCTATACTCGACTATACGAGATTTTGATCTTACATGGGGACCTTGGAACCTAACCCTCATGTAAGATGTGACTCCACTGTAAACTTGTTTTATATTTAACTTAAAACTGTATTTTGCTTGAAGTGCTTAGGAAACCCCAGCTCAGATACAAAAGCTGGTGTATATCTTCTGGGTTATCAATTTACACTGGCTTCTGATCCGGGCAAGACGATACAGTTCAGGGGTGCAAGGTCAGGGAGCTGGGGGGAAATGGCTGGTGCTTTTCTCTGTCTGTTTGATGGCAGGCTTTGGGTGTCTTCATGCAATCTAGCTGGATGTGGGGCTCCACCTGTTGTTGTGCTGAGTGATAACAGCACCCAGAGGGATTTGCTACTTGTCACTAGCAAAGCATTGTGAGAGACAGCCCAGGCTGGAGAATTAAGGGGGCACAGATTGTACCTCAGGGAACCCGTCACAGCCCACCTCCAGCTTTGTATCATCCACAGACTTGATCAGTATGCTCTCTATAACTACAACCAGGTCATTAATAAAGATGTTAAAACACCAGACTGAGAACAGATCCCTGTGGAACATCACTTGATATCGCCCTCTAATCTGACATCATAGTTATTCTTTGTTTGCAGTTGTTTTAACTAATTATGTATCCACTTAATAGTAGTTCTGTTGAGCCCACATTTCTCCAGCTTACTTATCAGAATGTCATAGGGGGCTTTGTCCAAAATCTTGCTGAAATCCAAGTATGATCTATCAAACCAGTTACTCTGTCAAAGAAAGAAATCATGCTTGTTTGGCATGTTTTGTTCTTTGTAAATCTATGCTCACTGCTAGTGATTACGCCTTCATCATCCAGGTATTTGCAAACTGAATGTTTTATACATAGGGCCCTACCAAATTCACGGTCCATTTTGGTCCATTTCATACTCAGAGGATTTTAAAAATTGTAATTTTCATGATTTCAGCTATTTAAACCCGAAATTTCACAGTGTTGTAATTATAGGGGTCCTGATCCAAAAAGGAGTGGGGGGGGGGAGGGTCGCAGGAGTGGGGGGCCTGGGGGGGTTCTGGTACTGCTATTCTTATTTATGCACTGCTGCTTGCGGTGGTGCTGCCTTCAGAGCTGGGCATTAGGTTAGCTTTTCTCCAGTCATTTGGGACCTCTTCTGTCATCCATGAGTTTGTTAATATTATTGCCAGTGGCGTTAGCGAGTTCCTTCAGTACCCTGGGCTGAATAGCATCTGGCCCCGCTGATTTTAATTCATTCAAACTGATCAGAAGATCTCTGACATGTTCTTTCCTTATCCCAATCTGCACCCTTCCCCTTTATTGTCCATGGTAACTTCTCTACTTGTCTGGTTGCATGTTACCTGGGCCTCTGCCCAGAAGGCCATGTGAAATTACCCACAATGAACTGTGTTTGGAGCAGTGCCAGGGATTCTGGGATTAACACGACTGAGCGCAGTATGGGATGTAACAGCAAGTCCATTACTGTAACGGAATCCTAAACTGTATTATACTGTTCAGCCACAAGGCAGTGCTGTGTGTAACCTAACTTATTTAACCTAACTTCAGCCATATATCATAGAACATTGAATAGACAAATACTGCACACATCTGGTGTGTATTTTCCTCAGAAGGAAGCTCTGTGACCAGACTGTGTCTTGTACAGGAGCATGACATGGCATCAGAAATAAACTCAGAACAGAAACAGACGGGAAACAGCAACAAAAGTTGGAAACAGGCGGAACAAAAGTTGCAGGATCTCATCAAAGTGCCACTCTTCAATGCCCCAGAGAGCTTCAGCTTTGACAAACCTTCAGAATGCACAGACTGAACACAAGATTTTGCAAGATTTTGCATTGCTACCAAGTTCCACAGTGAAACAGATGATATTCAGGTATTATCTTTTTTATGCTATTGGGCAGCAGGCAAATCCTTTGACTTTATTGAAGACAGTCACAAAGATGACTATGAAAGGCTTCTGGTTACGTTTGATGCATATTTTATACCTCAGAGAAATGTGGCTTTGAAAGAGCATGTTTTCATCATAGAAAATGGTGAATGTTTTATAAGAGCACTCTCTTTTATAAGAGACCAAGTTAACATATCAAAATCTTTCACAGAAGCTACAATTCAAGACGGACTTAACTCACAATAGCCACAATTGAATGGAGAGGCTGAGATAAGTTGTACAGACAAAATCCTACAGCAGGAAGATCCATTCCTTGCTCTTCTGAGTTACAGATCAACACCAATAGCTGCTACTCGATATGGTCCATTACAACTTCTGATGGGAAAACAGATCAGAACTATTGTTCCAACTTTGGATCAGAAACTATCTCAAAAGCAGCCAGACATGAAGGCAGTAGCCAAATCAGAAAAAAGGCAATAAGACCCTACAAACACTTTTACAACAGATGTCACTCAGAGAACAGCTGAGTCTAGAACCTAGTGACTGTGTTTGTGCCAAATTGGATGCAGAAAAAGGATGGATAGCTCCAGCTATTGTAAAGAAAAAGAATTCATTGCCCAGATCATATGTGATTGAGATCAACAGTGGAGAGTTCAACAGAATCTACATCTACAGTTTGTTCTTCAGCAAGATCAACAGAGCAAACTCTACAGAGAGTTGTAGAAGATGTAAATGCAAGGATTCCAAACTGAGCATAGCCAGTCATTGCAATTAATGGACAGCCAGATGAGCAAGCTGTTATGTGTTTGGATTGTGTCATCAGAAAATCATTACAATTCAGAGGCACCTTACACACTGATACATGCTGAGCTTAAAGATAGCAGGATAGTGTAAACTTTGTAAATGGCAGGAATGTAGAACTTAAAGGCAGAGATGTAATGGAATGCTAAACTGTATTATATAGTTCAGTCACTAGGGCATTGTGTAAAACATACCTTAGTTAAGATAACCTCTGTCATACCTGGCAAAGTATTAAAGGATCTTACAGTGCTCACATCTGGTGCATATCTTGCTCAGAAGGAAGCTCTGTGACCAACCCATGTCTCTCTAGGAGCACGACAATTGCCACATGGGTGCCTGCTGAGTGTGAAGGCACTGGCTTGTGCTAATAACCATCAAGATAATGACAGTGAGATAATGTACAATTGATGTTACTCTCTCGTAAAGACAGGATTAGCCAGCCGCTATGGAGAACACAATTCCCCCAGGAGCAACTAATCTGAATAAAATGGATGAGCCTACTCTCCATCAAAATGAGCCTCCATGATCACATCATGCAGGGCAGGGGAAGTGGAAAAAATAATTTCTTATTAATAGATTGTTATTATTTGTTATTTAGATGTGGTTATGCCAAGAGGCCCCGATCTCGGATGCTATACACAGGTCACAGTCTAAATCAGGAGCTGTCAACCTTTCAGAAGTAGTGTGTCGAGTCTTCATTTCTTCACTCTAATTTAAGGGTTTGCATACCACTAATCCATTTTAATGCTTTTAGATGATCTCTTTTATAAGTCTGTAAAATATAACTAAACTATTGTTGAATGTAAAATAAATAAGGTTTTTAAAATGTTTATGAAACTTCATTTAAAATTAAATTAAAATGCAGAGCCCCACAGACCGGTGGCCAGGACCTGGACAGTGTGAGTGTCACTGAAAATCAGCTCGTGTGCCGCCGTTGGCACGCATGCCATAGGTTGCCTACCCCTGGTCTAAGTATAGGATGAGGCACAACCAACAGACAAGGGGCTTGAGTGATCACTGTAATAAGAAGGTTTAAGAGTAGTAGCTACGTTAGTCTGTATCAACAAAATCAATGAGGAGTCCTTGTGGTACCTTAAAGTCTAGCAAATTTATTTGGGCATAAGTTTTTGTGAGTGGATTCTAGCCCACGAGAGCTTATGTCCAAATAAATTTGTTAGTCTCTAAGGTGCCACAAGGACTCCTCATTGCAATAAGAAGCTGTCACCTAAGATAGTCCCAGGCTCCCCAACAAACAACCACCAAGTGCTACCCCCTTTACATGCCAAAAGAAGATCCAGAGTACAGAGCTTCATAATAGGATGGCCCTGCTCCTTTTAAACGTCATCAGTAGGCTTCAGAGTCAATATCCATTGAGATGAATGGGGACGGTTCACTCCTCCTACAGCCACTGCTCTAGTTTGTGCACACTCAAGTGAATATCACTGCATTTGTTGCACTCGCGGATTACTGACTGCACTGGTGCCATGCTCAAGTTGCATCAGCTGAGAATCTGGTCCTTAGAATGTTTTTAATGAAAACTGAGATTCTAGAGAATAAGGAGGCAATCATCAGAAAGACACTGACGCAATTGCAGCTCACATAGCCCAATGCAAGAGTCCTGTGGATTCCCCTCCCTCTCTGTACAGCTGTGTGGCAGCCCTGAAAAACTGTGAGCTGGGTCACGGAGGGCAGCCAGCGTCTGGTGTGGCTCTGGCTATGCTAAATCTCCCCTCATTAACATTTCGTTCCTGCTGTCACTTTCCATCTCTCCGAGAGGGAGATTTCACTCTGACTGACGGAGCGTGTCTTTCAGCTCCTTTCATGGTAAGAGACAGAGAGTGGAGCCTTCTCCTTGGGACCTGGCTGCAGGGAGAATACCAGCATTGTGTGCATCAGAGGGGATCATGGTTGCAAAAAGGTTAGCACAAAAGACATACCAATTACAGCATAAATGAGCTTGGTCCACCTGCCACTTCCTCTCAGCTCCATGCATTCAATTAGCTTTTGTTTCCAGAAACTTAATTTGTGCAGCTCTAGGAACCTCGCTGGCTCTGGCATTTATAACGGGCCGAACCAGACCCCCCAGATCCAAATGCCACAGGTCTTTGGGATGTTTGAAACCTGGATCCAAATCAATGGCTCCAGCCGGAGTGAGGGACTTGGCATCTGAAAATCTGCCTGCCGCTGATCCTCAGCTGCTTTCCCCCCATCTGCAGGAGGCTCTGCTCAGCCCCTCGGAGAGCAAGGGAGTAAGCAGCTGCAGCATTGTGAGCTCATTCATATTTGATCGTCCCGGAGTGTTTTTAAAAGACTGCAAGCCTCTGTGGGTCTCCGCAGCATGTCACAGCTCATTTGTCAGTGGAGCAGAGGGAGCTGGGGCCTTAGTTGGAACAGCAGCTAAATCCGGTGTCAGCAATGCTGCTCCCAGAAACAGGCCAGGCCTTTCCTGGCCCCTGAAGGCGTGGAGCAGATCATAGCATTGCACTGGGAGGGGTTGCAATCCAAATCCAAGCAACAGCTGCCATTTTAACGGAACACGAGTTTGAGAGTGACCCTGGCTGTTCTGCCGTAGGAATTAGCAAGCGGCGACTCCTTCCCCAGAGCCGGGCACAAAAAGCAAGTCAAAGAGAGTCACACTAGCCTGGCCTACAGCAGAAACACTCTCACCTGAACCAACTAACATGCAGGGAGACCCGCTAGTGGTCTGCACACGTCAGAAGGAAGGAAGTTATCCAGCAGGGACAGGCCCAAGGAGGTGAGGAGGGGTGAGCGCTAGGAGGGGTGAGCGCTAGGAGGGGTGGCACCAAGTTCTGAAAAGGAAAATCTAGGAGAGGCGATTGGAAAATGGGCTTTTTTTTTTCAGAAAATTTCAACTCTTTGGTGGGAAACAAAGTATTTCAATTTGGAAATGGCTCCTGGGATCTGTAGTCTGAGTGCTCCAAACTCCCATTCCCCTCTCTAGGCCAGGCTTTAGTCTGACAGCATCTCCCAGCTGGTGAGGAGAGGCAGTTGCATCATGAAGTCCTTGTGTATCTTGGGAGACATAATCCAGCCCAGCTCATAGAGGAGAATGGGGAGATGAGGAAACAAACCACAACTCCCATGAGGCATTGCAGCAGGCTCTCTGAATTGAAATAGTTCTGTTTTCAGGAGTTTGGTTTTTTGACAAAAAATGTGTTTTTCCTCAGAAAGCAGATCATCATCTGCTATTATTTAGTCAAAAATCCAATTTTCCATCAAAAATAATTTGATGGAATTGACCAGCCTGAAAATTTATGGCAGGCATCCAGAAAACACTGTAACAATGTGATCTATATAAAGCTGGATGAATAACTGATTTTTTCATTCACTGGCTGAACCAGTGGCATTAGAAAAGATTCCGAGAAGGGCAACTGAAATGATTAGGGGTTTGGAACAGGTCCCATATGAAGAGAGATTAAAAAGGCTAGGACTTTTCAGCTTGGAAAAGAGGTGACTCAGGGGGATATGATAGAGGTCTATAAAATCATTAGTGGTGCGGAGAAAGTGAATAAGGAAAAGTTATCTACTTGTTCCCGTAATATAAGAACTAGGGGCCACCAAATGAAATTAATGGGCAACAGGTTTAAAACAAATAAAAGGAAGTTCTTCTTCACATAGCACACTGCCAACCTGTGGAACTTTTTGCCTGCGGAGGTTGTGAAGGCAAGGACTATAACAGATTTTAAAAGAGAACTAGATAAATTCATGGAGGTTAAGTCTATTAATGAATATTAGCCAGAATTTCTGTTTGGTTTTCCGAAACAGAAAATTTTCAGGGTTTTGTTTTGTTTTCAGGTGATTTTCCCTCTTTTGTTTTGTTTTTTAAATTACTCTAGCTACATTCTGAAACAAAACATCATTTCAAAAGTAAAAGTCAAAATGTTTCATTTTGAAAGTGTTAAAAGCTTCAACTTTTTTAAAAAAATCTTTTTTTTTAACGGCAGAAATTATTTACCAAATTCAGCCTGAATTCATGAATAGCTTCACTGCATGCATCCGACGAAGTAGGTACTAGCCCACAAAAGTTCATGCTTCAATACATTTGTTAGTCTTTAAGGTGCCATACGACTCTTTGTCGCTTCTGCAAATCCACACTAACACAGCTACCTCTCTGATTCACGAGTAGCTTCAATCAACCTAAAACTGAATTTTTTGTTGAATAAACTATTGCAGGAATGGCCAAACTGTGGCTTGCAAGGCACATGCGGCTCTTTTACCATTAAAGTGAGGCTTACAGAGTCCCCACCACCACACCTCCTATTCCCAACCTACTAGACTGGGAGAGCGGGGAGCTTGGGACCTCTGCCTTGCAGCAAGATGGCGTGGCAGGGTGCACCCTGGAGGGCTGAAGCCCTAAGACCTCCCTACCCGCCCTGCCCAGCAGGGAGTGAGGGTCTCAGGACTTCTGTGCAGTGTGGAGGGGGGTCCTGGGGCTTCAGCCCTCCAGGGTGCACCAGCTGAAGCGCCAACCCCTGGCTCCCAGAAGGTGTGCCCCAGCTCTCAAACTTCTGAAGATTGTAGTATATGCCTCAGAGGGCCAGTAAGTTTGGCCACCCCTGAACTGTTGTCTGAAAAAGTTCACGCAGCTCAGCTCTGTGTTTTTACTGGGAGTCACCAGGTGGTGCTATTACACAGTCTTACAAGTTCTTTTCCTGGGGAGTGAGCAGCGTGCAGCCTTCGAAAAAATGCTCTATTGTTGTCAGCTTTGCACTATATTTTCTTTGGGGGAGCTGTTGCAAACAGCTGAGAGTTTGCTCCTTGCCCAACTCTTTAGCTAGTGCCAATTCAGGGGCAAGGTTACTCCATGTGCACCAGGAATTTAATAAATGTATCTTTCCAGAAAGCAGCTTGGAGTGTCACTAATGAGCCTTTTGCCTGTTGGTCATTGGATTGAATCCCAATGAAGCTGAGCTTAAAACTAGCAATTCAATCATACGAAAACACTCCAGAACAGCATTCCAGGACTTCTGACCAGCTCTCTGCTCCAGGGCAGTACTGGTCATTGAGTTGCTATTTCTCCTCCAGAGTGGGGACCTGGGGCTGGGGGCTCCGGCACTCCTTTTTTAGTACTCAAGCACTGTCTGAAACTTGTTCCCCTCAGATTAGGTATCCCTGACATGAAATAAGCTTGGCAAATCTCCAGTCCAGCTTCTACACTACATGGACCACCGTGCTGCATGTGAGACGGTGAACTGTCAGGGCAAGGACTGTCTCACCACCTGTCTGCAGTGCCCCATGTGACTGGGCCCTGTTCTCAGCTGGGACCTCTAATAAGAGCTCTGTCAGAAGGGGTCTAACCTGCCTTACTCATGATGACTGTGGTAGAGTTGACAGCACAGTAAACCATGGGGAGGAGTCCCTGGATCAAAACAAAACAAAATAAAATACATGATTTTTCAGACAGGCTCATGAGCTGTAAACTTTTAGGGTTGCCAATATAGCCACTGCAACCATCTGAACATGCCCCTTCCAAATCAGGGGCCTGATATCAAAGGTGCAGATCACAACCCACTCCCCTGAGTCAACAAGAACTGGGGGAAGTCAGAAACAAGAACAAGCAGGCCATGTATTTCAGAGCCTCAATACGGGATTCAGGGCCAGACTGTGGGGTCCACATTGGAAATCGCCATTGTTGGCCTCTGAAGTGCAGGTCTGAGTCCTGCTGCTTTCTTACCCACTTGCAAGGCTCATACCAACCTCTCTGCTAACTCTCTCCCCCCGTGTCTGGTGCACACAGTCACCCCATGCCCAGAGAAAACATCACCCATAGCCTGAGAGGCCCCGGGCACGGTCTGCACGGGCATGCGACTGGGAGGGAGGCACAGCAGACAGAAAGGAAGAGCAGGGGAGAGAGCTGGAGAGCAGGAAGAAGAGGGAAGCAGGAGAGATTCAAGGATGGGGAGTGTAACACAGCAGCCAGCCACATCCCTGCCCCCCAACACAGAGGCTGGGAGCCCCATGGCCACTGTCACGTTGCAGGTCAGATGCAGCCCTTGCAAGCAGAGGGCAGGCAGCTGCTTTACCGTCTCCCTAGATAGCCAGAGAGACAGACAGATCCCAGGGACATGTAGTTCAGCCAGGCAGCTGCTGGCTGGTGCAGGGAGAAGATGCCTAAGGGCTCCTGGGATGGGACAGTGCAGGGCAGGCCTCTCGGATGCCAGAGGCAGCTGTTTCCAAGGGAGACAGAAGATTGACAGGGTGAGGCAGGGGTCTGAGCCCCCTGGGACTCTATGACTGCTCCAGCCCTGGTAACAGAACAGGACGTGCAGCCTGGATTGGAGCAAGATCGTGCTGGTGGGGAGGGAAAGCAGCCAGGAGGGAAGGCAAGGGGGAAATCCCGCTCTGAGGGGGGAGCAAGTCCTGTTTCCCCTCCCCTGTCTGGCGGTATGCACGGTGGGGCAGTGCTAGAGCAGTGGTGCCTACAAATTCACCACTGGCGCACGGCCAGAAAGCAGGACTGCCTCTTCCAGACATGGGGACCTTACAACCATGATCCCTTGCCCAGGCCCATTGGGTGGCCAGGGGCCTGCGTTAACGGGGAGCAGGTTTTGGAGCCGGTAGGGGAGGGAGTGGGTTGGTGTGCCTGGAGAGGCCCCTGGTATATGAGCCTGGGCCCTGCAAGTTCCACCCAGCCCCAGGGCCAGGCCTGAGAAAGGAAACCAGTTTCCCGGGAACTCTGGAAGAGCGACCAATTCCTGCAAATCATCTGCTGGCTACAGATCTCACCTGGGGATGATTGGTCGCTGCTCAGAACCAGGGTGGCAGGAGTTGGCCGGCGCCTCCGGATCTAGACAGAGAGAAGGGACAAAAATAATCTCTGAACATCAGCCGTGCAACAGGGGACAAAGCAATACAATACGGCAGCACCCCACAGAATGAGCCAACACGCAGTGCCAGCCAGGCACTGCCCAGGTGCAGCAGGCCATTTGAAACTGGCTGCTGCATTGTTTCATGCATCAGAGGCACTGCTGTGCACAGCAGGCCTGGTCCCACATTCCCTCTATATCCCAGGCGAGGGCGGGGTGGGCAACATGTTGCTGATAGCGGAGTTTGGCCTGGTGCTACTGGTCTGTAGGTACTGACTGCACCCTGGCAGTGTGTTTCTTGTACAGCAGCTGCAGGCAGGCTGATATTTAGCACAGCGTTAATTAGAGATGGCTCAAGCCTCAAAATCTGCATCTGGGGAAGGATTTCATATACCCATAAAGTTGCAAGGAGGTCAGAGTTCATTCTGGGATTCTGGTTCTGTATCAACTCCAAGCTGAGGACCCCGAAGTACCTTACAAATATAAATGACTCCTCCCCTGGGCAGGTAGAGAAAGAACGTTGTTACCACTTTATACATGGGGAAACTGAGGCACGAGAGAGGCCCAAGGTCACACATAAAATTGATGGCAAACATGAGTATAGAATCCAGGTCTCCTGTCTTGAACCACAAGCCCAGACTTCCTCCTCCATTAGTGTATCAAATATGGTAACATGCTGCAATGTTGACTAGAGCTGTCAAAAATTTTCCATAAATATTTTTTGATGGAAAATGGTTTTTGGACCAAATAAAAATTTTCAAAAAATAATTTCCAGTTCCATCAAAAATTGGGTTTTTGTCAAAAATACAGAACCCCAAAAGCTAAGATATTTTGATTTAAATCCATTTTTTAAAAGTTTTTCACCAGAATGAAAACTGTTTTTCAAAGGAAAATTTCAGGAGACTGGCTAAACTTTTCACGGGGGGAAATGATTGCCCAACCAGCTTCACTATTCCTATATATAACATGGGGCTTGTCTATGCTTCAGAGCTGCAGGACTTACTGAAGAAACTACCTACACCCATGGGAGAGCTTCTCCCGTCAGTGTAGGTACTCCACCACGCTGAGAGGCAGTTGCTATGTCGACAGGAGAAGCCTTTCTGTTGACAGCACTGTCTACACCAGGAGCTGGGTCAGTGCAACTGCATCACTCAATGATCCTGACTGACATAGTGATACCGACATACATTTGTAGTGTAGCCCAGGGCACAGACAATAAAGAACACCGTCTCTTTAAGAAAAAGCTGCAAAAAGTGACAAAGGAGTTGTACATAGTTAATAACTGATACGATCATTTCATCGGGGCAGCGAGCTTGCATAAGAACATAAGAAAGGGCATACTGGATCAGACCAAAGGTCCATCCAGCCCAGTATCCTGTCTACTGATGGTGGCCAATGCCAGGTGCCCTGGAGTAAGTGAACCTAACAGGTAATGATCAAGTGATCTCTCTCCTGCCATCCATCACCCACCTCTGAGGCTAGGGACACCATTCCTTACCCATCCTGGCTAATAGCCATTAAGGGACTTAACTTCCATGAATTTATCCAGTTCTCTTTTAAACCCTGTTATAGTCCTAGCCTTCACAACCTCTTCAGGCAAGGAGTTCCACAGGTTGGGTGTGCACTGTGTGAAGAACTTTCTTTAATTTGTTTTAAACCTGCTGCCCATTAATTTCATTTGATGGCCCCTAGTCTTTATATTATGGGAACAAGTAAATAACTTATTCACTTTCTCCACACCATTCATGATTTTATAGACCTCTGTCATATCCCCACTGAGTCGCCTCTTTTCCAAACTGAAAAGTCCTAGCCTTTTTAATCTGTCCTCATATGGGACCTGTTCCAAACCCCTAATCATTTTAGTTGCCCTTCTCTGAACCTTTTCTAATGCCACTATACTGTTTTGAGATGAGGAGCCCTCATCTCTACGCAGTATTCAAGATGTGGGCGCACCACGGATTTATATAAGGGTATATAAGATATTCTCCATCTTATTTTCTATCCCTTTTTTAATGATTCCTAACATCCTGTTTGCTTTTTTGACTGCTGCTACACACTATGTGGATGTCTTTAGAGAACTATCCATGATGACTCCAAGATCTCTTTCCTGATTAGTTGTAGCTAAATTAGCCCCCATCATATTGTAAGTATTGTTGGGGTTATATTTTCCAATGTGAATTACTTTACATTTATCCACATTAAATTGAATTTGCCATTTTGTTGCCCATTCACTTAGTTTTGTGAGATCTTTTTGAAGTTCTTCACAATCTGCTTTGGTCTTAACTATCTTGAGCAGTTTAGTATCATCTGCAAACTTTGCCACCTCACTGTTTATCCCTTCCTCCAAATCATTGATGAATAAGTTGAATAGAATTGGTCCTAGGACTGACCCTTGGGGAACACCATTGGTTACCCCTCTCCATTCTGAAAATTTACATTTATTCCTACTCTTTGTTTCCTGTCTTTTAACCAGTTCTCAGTCCATGAAAGATCTTCTCTCTTATCCCATGAGAACTTAATTTACGTAAGAGCCTTTGGTGAGGGACCTTGTCAAAGGATTTTTGGAAATCTAAGCACACTGCGTTCACTGGATCCCCCTTGTCCACATGTTTGACCCCTTCAAAGAACTCTAATAGATTAGTAAGACATGATTTTCCTTTATAGAAACCATGTTGACTTTTGCCCAACAATTTATATTCTTCTATGAGCCGGACAATTTTATTCTTTACTATTCAACTAATTTGCCTGGTACTGACGTTAGACTTACTGGTCTGTAATTGCCAGGACCTTCTCTAGAGCCCTTTTTAAATATTGGCATTACATTGGCTATCTTCCAGTCATTGGGTACAGAAGCTGATTTAAAGGATAGGTTATAAATCATAGTTAATAGTTCTTCAATTTCACATTTGAGTTCTTTCAGAACTCTTGGGTGAATGCCATCTGGTCCCAGTGACTTGTTACAGTTAAGTTTAATTAATGCCCAAACCTCCTCTACTGACACTTAAATCTGTGACAATTCCTCAGATTTGTCACCTACAAAAGACGGCTCAGGTTTAGGAATCTCCCTAACGTCCTCAGCTGTGAAGACTGAAGCAAAGAATTCATTTAGTTTCTCTTCAACGACTTTATCGTCTTTATCGTCTCCTTTTGTATCTCGATCATCCAGGGGCCCCACTGGTTATTTAGCGGACTTCTTGCTTCTGAGGGGCCCCACTGGTTATTTAGTGGACTTCTTGCTTCTGAGGTACGTAAAAAACATTTTATTACCTTTTGAGTTTTTGGCTAGCTGTTCTTCAAACTCCTGTTTGGCTTTTCTTTTCATGTTTTTACACTTAATTTGGCAGTGTTTATGCTCCTTTCTAGATACCTCACTAGGATTTGACTTCCACTCTTTAAAAGATGCCTTTTTATCTCTCACTGCTTCTTTTACATGGTTGTTAAGCCATGGTGGCTCTTTTTTAGTTCTTTTATTGTATTTTTTAATTTGGGGTATACATTTAAGTTGGGCCTCTATTATGGTGTCTTTGAAAAGTGTCCATGCAGCTTGCAGGGATTTCAGTCTACTTTATTTGAGTCTACATTTTCTTTCACATATAGTGTCACCCCTCACCCCCACCGCACAACCTGTTCTGTCCCTCTGATATATTTTATACCCCAGAATGATTGTGTCCCATTGATTGCCCTCATTCCACCGTATTTCTGTGATGTCTATTATGTCAATATCTTCCTTTAACACGAGGCACTCTAGGTCACCCATCTTATTATTTAGACGTCTGGCATTTGCATACAAGCACTTTAAAAACTTGTCATTCTTTATTTGTCTGACCTTTTCTGATGTGTCATATTCTTTTTTATGTGAAAGTTTCTTGCCTGATTTGGCCCCTACTTTATTCCTTGCAGATCCATTGGATTACAGAAATAATGAAGCAGTGGTGCCCAGTGGCTAGGGCTGCAGCTGGCCTGCTTGGTGACCTTCGGAAAGTCATCTTCCTGGCTCTGTGCCTCAGTTTTCTCATCTGTAAAACAGGGATAATGATCCTGACTGCTCTGTAAAGCACTTTACGATCTACTGATGAAAAGCGCTAGAAAAGAGCTAGAGATTTCTACTTTCTAGAGTTTAGGATCTATGTGTTACTCTTCTGAACACCTGGCCCACTTCTCTTGGCATCTAAATAGGAGCTGAGGTCTTTTGAAAATCTGGCTCAGGAGACAACACTGGACAGGAAGAAGGCTGGACTTGTAGGCATTGTGGTAATGAGGGCTCAATTCCTAGCTGTGACACAGCCTCCTAGTGTGACCTTGAGTTAATCATATAATCTCTCTGGGCCTCAGATGGGATCTAGGGATCATGAACCTTCCCTTCTCCCCTCCTCTGGCGTGCTTGCTAGGTTGTGAGCTCTTGGGGCAGGTGATATGTTTGGACAGTACCCAGCACTTGGGTGAAACGGGATGCAAACAGTAGTAAGTCTTGAGATGATGTAGCTGGAGGCAATGGTGTAAATCAACAGACCTCCACCAAAAGGAGCTGCTCCCTGACATCTTGCTATAGCGCCTTAAGTTCCTCTGTGGCTAGGTGGCTTGGAGCCTAGGCAGCTTCCTACTAGCTCAGCAGGATGCAGATGTCCTTTAAAATCAATGCCTTAAACAGTTCCTGGCAAACATGGAAAATATTGACTATAATAAGGTACGTGGGCTAATTATACCCAGTGCTGATAAACACTTGGCAATGGCTGGGCTGTTTTGTGGTCCTGTTTAGCTCCGCTCTTCCTCCTCCAACGAGGCTGCCTCTTATTAATAGTGCTCTTCATCGCCAGAGCACTTCAGCAAGGGTAATTAATTAATCATTTAATCTGAGCGCTTGTTGTGTTCAAAGCACAGACAGCCATTATCTACCTGGGCATATTTAACAAATTGATCACACCAAAGCCGTGCGCTGTCCATTGCTGAGTGCAGACAGAGGAGCCCACCTGCGCTGTTCAATCATTTACATTTGTTTAGTTTGGGTGACAGGTGGCTGGACGGAGAGGCATCAAGAGTGAAGCCTGACTAGCCATGGGGCGGAGCCCCATGACAGCTGGGGGAGGCAGCTGACCAGCATAGAATTATAGCCTTGTACTTAAGGTGTTGTATTGAGACTCAGAAATGCTGGGTGCAATTCCTGGCTCTGCCACAGGTGCTTTGTGTGACCCTGGGCAAATCCCTTAGGCCCATAACCACAAGTATTCTGTTTCCTCACTTCCCCTGATTTCAGGCTGCTTTCAATGGAACTTAGGAGCCTAAATACCTTTGTGGATCCAGGCCTTAGTGTCTCTGGCCTCAATTCCTCATGTGTAACATGGGGCAATTATATAAGGTTAGTCTGTCTTGCCTAGTTAAGAGTGTGAGATCCCTGGGGCAGGAAGTGCCCATCCAGCCCTAGTGATGTGGGAGCTGATCTCAGCTTTGTGTCTTTGCTTTCCATCTGGCTGGGTTCACCCCCTGCAGACAACCTAGTAAAGGAGCCTTGGTTTGCATGGACATTGGGGGGATGTCTGTTCTTGGTGGTGCTGCCCAGGGGGATAGTGTGTCTCTTCCCGCCCCCCGCATTTACTCTTTGCCCCAAAGATGCAGCTTTTGCCCTGTTTTAAAACTTTTGGTGAACCAATCAGGATGCATACTCAGCACCATGGGGCTTAGGTGGCCAATCACAGCCAGGATGAGCTGAGCTTGTGCTACCCTTGGAGAGGGGAGGGGACCTTTCTCTCTCCTCTTCTGGGACCTGCAGCTCTGTGACAGCCCCTGCTGTAACATGGGCAGTTCTGCGGGAGCCCAGGCCGAACTGCCTGCGGGCAGTAGCACCACCCAGAATTGCTATAGCAGTGTCCCCTACAGCCCTGGTCCCTCCCACAGCCGGCCTGCCTCCTCCAGTCCCAGCCTGGTCCAGCAGAGGGGCCTGTGATTGTCAATTCAGTCCCTGTGCCAGGGCAATTCTCCCCCAGCTGCAAACAGGGCTTTTCCACTCCTGGCAGCAGCGTAAAGGGACATGGTGGGATGCAGAATCTTGCCTCCCAGTCAAAGGAGGCCCAGCAAGTCACGCCCCAGGCTAGGCATCATAGAATTGTAGAAGATCAGGGTTAGAAGGGACCTCAGGAGGTATCTAGTCCAACCCCCTGCTCAAGGCAGGACCAATCCCCAACTAAATCATCCCAGCCAGAGCTTTGTGAAGCCTGACCTTAAAAGCCTCTAAGGAAGGAGATTCAACCACCTCCCTAGGTAACTCTTTCCAGTGTTTCATCACCCTCCTAGTGACAAAGATTTTCCTAATATCCAACCTAGACCTCCGCCACTGCAACTTGAGACCATTACTCCTTGTTCTGTCATCTGCTACCACTGAGAACAGTCTAGATCCATCCTCTTTGGAATCCCCTTTCAGGTAGCTGAAGGCTGCTTTCAAATCCCCCCTCACTCTTCTCTTCTTCAGACTAAACAATCCCAGTTCCCTCAGCCTCTCCTCATAAGTCATGTGGCTCCAGCCCCCTAATCATTATCGTTAGCCTCCGCTGGACTCTCTCCAATTTGTCCACACCCCTTCTGTAGTGAGGGCACAAAAACTGGACGCAGTA
Source organism: Dermatemys mawii (assembly GCA_007922305.1). Lineage (NCBI taxonomy): Eukaryota > Metazoa > Chordata > Testudines > Dermatemydidae > Dermatemys > Dermatemys mawii. Next base: position 4,949,865 of record ML677378.1, read on the forward strand.
CTCCCGGTGTGGCCTCACCAGTGCCAAATAAAGGGGAATAATTACTTCCCTCAATCTGCTGGCAATGCTCCTTCTAATACAGCCCAATATGCCATTAGTCTTCTGGGCAACAAGGGCACACAGTTGACTCATATCCAGTTTCTCATCCACTGTAATCCCCAGGTCCTTTTCTGTAGAACTACCGCTTAGACAGTCAGTCCCTGCCTGTAGCGATGCATAGGATTCTTCCATCCTAAGTGCAGGACTCTGCATTTGTCCTTGTTGAACCTCATCAGATTTCTTTTGGACCAATCCTCTAATTTATCTAGGTCACTATGGACCCTATCTACCTCTCCCCGCAGCTTAGTGTCATCTGCAAACTTGCTGAGGGTGCAAACCATTCCATTATTCAGATCATTAATGAAGATGTTGAATAAAACTGGTCCCAAGACAGACCCCTGGGGCACTCCACTTCATACTGGCTGCCAACTAGACATGAAGCCATTGATAACTACCTGTTGATCCCGATGATTTAGCCAGCTTTCTATCCACCTTATAGTCCATTCATCCAATCCATACTTTTTTAACTTGCTGGGAAGAATACTGTGGGAGACTATATCAAAAGCTTTGTTAAAATCAAGATATATCACATTTGCCACTTTCCCCATATTCACAGAGCCAGTTATCTCATCATAGAAGGCAATCAGGTTGGTCAGGCATGACTTGCCCTTGGTGAATCCCTGTTGACTGTTCCTGATCACCTTCCTCTCCTCCAAGTGCTTCAAAATGGACTCCTGGGTTCTGTTCCCTGTTGTGCTGTCTGGCTCTGCATAAGTGAGTTCCCCTGCTTTGTCCCTCAGTTTCTCCTTCTGAAAAACAGGGGTGACTTGTAGGATTTAAAGTCAGAAAGGATTCTCAGATCATCTAGTCTGACCTCCTGTGTCACAGAGGCCATTCAGGGTCCCCCAGTTACCCCTGTACTGAGCCCAGTAAATTGTGTTTGGCTGAAACCCCTTCCAGAAAGGCCTCTGGACTGGATCTGAAGACAGCAAGAGGTGGCGACTCCAGCTCTTCTTTGGCAAGTTGTTCCAATGGTTAATCTCCCTCCCAGTTACAAATCTGCGCCTTCCCTGCTATTTGAATTTGTCTGGCTTTTGCCCCTGTTTGTAAAACTCTCTGAGACCCACGGGTGCTGGGTGCTATCAGCAGTCTCAGGCAGGAGGACGTCTGCACACAGCCTGTGTGGATACTGACCCCCTGTGCATTACAGAGCTCACTTTATAGAGGTAACTAAACCTCCAGCCAGGGCTGCTCTGAGCAGGCTGGATTTCAACCAGTTACTGAGGAGAGGCTGCACCCAAATACCGCTCCCCTGAGCCTCCAGCTGGGCTGGACTACGGAGCTGAGAACTGCCCAGACTGCTCCTGCTTTCACAAGCTACTTCCACTTTGCTGCCTGCCTCCCATCAATACCAGGAGGAGCCATGGTATCGATCAGTGCTGTGGGGAACGTAGAGCGGGGCCCTTCTGCACCGCACCTCCCAAAGCACCGTCAGTGTGTTATTTATCAATACACACAGGTCCCCCTTTCTATTCCCCAGCCACCGTTAGCTGCTCCGAGCCCTGAGGCTCAGCCAAGGCTTTGGGATCCCCAGCAGATTTTCTACCATCCCTTTTTGGTTCTCACTTGCAAAGATGCCAGGCAGATTGTTCCAACTGTCTGGAGCATGGTCTGGCTCGCAGGCAGGAAGAGTTCTGGTTAACAACACACCCTTTGGCCACACTGTGACCCTCTTGCTTCCAAGGGAGGTGGGGAAAATATTTAAGTGGCAGAAGATTCCCCTCCTTTGCTCTGAGCCATTTTCACACGCCCTGGGCCTCTGGCATCCGTTCCTCAGACCCACACGAGGCCCGCACAGAGAGGGTGCTGTGGCTCAGGGAGCCGCAGCACGCGATGAGCAAACCCAAAAAGATGCTGGTAGCTGAGTGTGTCCCTGGCAGAGCGAGGCAGTGCGGAGTTAGAGAGCAGTCACGGTAGCTTGTCCCAGAAAAGAGCCAGGAACTCCCACATGGCCAGTTCAAACATTTATGACTCCTCAGCAATTCACCCAAAGAGTGAAAAGTGAAACCAGAAAGAGCCGTGGTCACCATTCCCCATCCACTTTTCTCCTTTCAGAGAACAGGAACAATGTCATGTGACCAATCCTGCCCCGGACCTGAATAGCAAACAGTCAGCGTGAACAAGAAAGGACCATAATGCCTAAAGGCTTCAGATGATCATTCACTGCAGATCTGCCCAGGGCCCAGCTGTTCCACAGGTGGGGGGAGGGGCTAGGGGAATGCAACATGGGATCTGCTATAGACCATCCTAGCTCTAGCAGGGCTGCTTCTCCTCCTGCCCCTCCTGCTCCTCCAGCAGAACCATCGTCTTCCCTGTTGGATGCCGGGATACAGCCTGTTCCCCGGCACCCTCCATGAGATCCCTGCACTTCCCAAATCCTGTCCTCTCAGGTGGCACAGTGGTGATAAGGAGAGGGCTTAGCCATCACTGGCAGTGATAGCATCCCAGGCTGGGCTCCTTCTCTCAACTCTGCCATCTCGGCCCCTCATGCAGAGCCCCTTCTCAAGGTCAGGCCATTGCCTGTCACTCCTCTGTCTCAGCAGCCAATCTGCCAGCAGTCTCTGCAGCAAACAAAACAAACTGGGCTCATGTTGCCAGTGGCGAGAGCCAGTCTGGGTCATCACCCAGCCTGGTGGGAACTCTGGGCAGCTGGATCCAAGCTGCAAGCCACTTCCTAAGCAACGAGTCCTGCTTTCCTTCACTGCCCTTCAATCTCCAGCCCTCCTGAGCAGATCTTCAGGGGAATGTACCCTGGTTCTAACCCCCTGTTGCCCAGGAATGACTCTTGCCTGATATGGTTCCCCAGAGGGCTCTGTTGTCAGTATATAGCTGGTTTTCTGCACTTAGAATGGATGGATTTGCATGTTGTGCTGCAGTCATCCTGGGGGAGGGATCTCAGAGGTGCTTAGGTACCCTCTGGGCTTGTCGATTTGCCCTGAGCATGGCTGCTTGCTGCTCACTGTGGATTCTGGTTTGGAAATTGAAATCAATATATAACCAAAAACCAAACTGTCCATTTCCATTGGAAAATGAAGGCAGCTGTGACAGAGATCCCTCTCATCCCCATAGATCCCATCAGACTTCATCCCGCTCTCTCTGGGGCACTCTAGGAGGCGCTGGAGCCAGTTGCTCTTTCCAATAAGACCCACTGGAGAATACTCAACCGGAAATGATACTGAGGCAGCAGCATCTCCCGGATCAACGCTCTGAGTCTGCAAGGCCTAGTAATCAGCTGTGACTGGGTCCACAGGCAAGGAGATCTGGGCCACCGGAAGAGACCCAAACCACCCGGAAAGTTACTAGGGTCAGGGTTTGATATGGTTGGTACTCTCTCCTTCAGGTACGTACCTCTCCCCTTCGTCATCTGTCATGCAGTTATCTCCACACACCCCTGGGAGCCAGGACACTGCTCTTCTTAATCCCATGATACAGATGGGGAATTGAGACCTAGAGACATTGAGTGACATGCCCAAGGGGAGGCCAGGAACTGAATTCAGGTGTTCTGATTCCCAGCCCAGCACCTAACCATGACACCCTCCTTCATCCTTGACTTCAGCAAAGCTTTTGATACAATCTCCCACAGTATTCTTGCCAGCAAGTTAAAGAAGTTGGGCTGGATGAATGGACTATAAGGTGGATAGAAAGCTGGCTAGATTGTTGGGCTCAACGGGTAGTGATTAATGGCTCCATGTCTAGTTGGCAGCTGGTATCAAGTGGAGTGCCCCAGGGGCCAGTCCTGGGGCCTGTTTTGCAGTTCTGCAGAAAAGGACCTAGGGGTTACAATGGACGAGAAGCTGGATATGAGTCAATGCTGTGTCCTTGTTGCCAAGAAGGCTGTTGGGATTTTGGGTTGTGTAAGTAGAGGCAGAGGCTGAGGGAACTGCGATTGTTCAGTGTGCAGAAGAGAGGAATGAGAGGGGATTTCATAGCTGCTTTCACCTACCTGAAAGGGGGTTCCAAAGAGGATGGATCTAGACTGTTCTCAGTGGTTCCAGATGACAGAACAACGAGTAATGGTTTTAAGTTGCAGTGGGGGAGGTTTAGGTTGGATATTAGGAAAAAAAATTTCGCTAGGAGGGTGGTGAAGCACTGGAATTGGTTACCTAGGAAGATGGTGGAATCTCCTTCCTTAGAGGTTTTTAAGGTCAGGCTTGACAAAGCCCTGGCTGGGATGATTTAGTTGGGGATTGGTCCTGCTTTGAGCAGGCGGTTGGACTACATGATCTCCTGAGATCCCTTCCAACCCTGATATTCTATGATTCTATGATCCTGCACTGTACTAAAATATTTATGCTGTAACCAGCCAAAGCTACAGATTCCTCAATACAGTCCCCCGGCTTGGGCTGGGTACTGGGAGAGTCCATTTGGGCTCATTTCGAGTAGGGAGGGTACACAATTCACTTCATAGCATAAAGCCAGTTCTGCCCTGGATGAAGGATCCCTTCAGTCAGGCATAGGGAGACAAAGCACCAGAGAGATCTGATGCATCATTACATCACAGTTAGCATAACAATATTTTGCCCTGTGCTAAAGTGGGAACTGGTGGCATTTCTATGACAGGTAATGGCCTTTGCCATGGGCCACCAGCAGGGTTCAGCCCAGGGCCAACAGCCCCAGGCACATACACTGTTAGAGAGTCACAGATCTACAGGTGAGGAAGGTTCATTATGACATCTCATCTGAGCTCCTGTATAACACAAGCCAGAGAACCTCACGTAGCGATTCCTGTACCAGGCACAGTAACAGCTGGCTGAGCCGAGTGGGTCCTTTGGAAGGACGCCCAGTCTGCATCCCAGGGCCAGAGGGCTCTGGTGGATTCTCGGCAAGGTTCAGGAGATCTGTGCTGGATGACAATGCAGTGTCCCGCCAAGCTGGGGGTTCGGTCACAAGTGCAGTGGGTGTAACTAAAATTCTTGCTAGTGAATCCAATGCAAACGTTGGGGTATGGAACAAGCCTGCAGCATGTTAGTTCAGGAAACACAACCTGCTCAGCCTTGTCTTCAGTGCTGTCTGGACTCGTTCTTGGCTGTGCAGCATGGGCCTGGAGCAGGTGCTCTGTCCCAGCCAGGGAAGCATCTGGTTCCTCAAAGCCCCCATGGACACAAGTTCCCTGCTCCCTCCCCAGCCTGGTCAGGGTGATCGGAAAAGAGATGGACGTAGCAATTTGCTCCATTAGCTGGCTGCAGAAAGCTCTGGCAGCTCCATGTGAGGAACTCTCTGCTCAGTTTGTTAGCACCATCTCCCGCCCAGAGACTGCAGAGGCACCAGCTCCAACAGACCCTTCCTTGACTGGGGCAGGCTGTCAGGTCCCATCCTGTAGCAGGAGAGACTGGTGCATCCGCCTCAGCAGTGCTGCTGTTTGGGCATGTAGCCACACTCAGGCATTCATTAAAGGTGGTGGGGAGCGGGGCAGTGAACTGAGAGATCTCGAAGCACAGGGTCCACCATGTGGGTTTGCCGTTACCCAGGATGGGCAAAATGAGGCTGGAGTTATCCAATGAATAGCTAGCACTATCCCTTCTCTCTGGGCTCATGGAGCAGAACGATATTACAGGGAGCACTTGCAGGGACACCTATAGATAAGTCTGCTTGACATTTCCCAGTATAGGATCCTGTTTTCAGTTGGCTATAATTTTGCCTGATCACAGCACCGGGACAGCTCGGATCTATACCCAGGCCTCTCTCCCCGTCCCCAAGACCCAACATCGTCTGACCTTCAAGGAAAGGATCAATCCCAATTTGGTGGGCAGGGCCCTTCTCTAGCTGGAGTGACACACCTAGTCCGGTGGAGACAGGAACCTGCTGTCTCTGAGCATCGCCCCTTAGGTTCTCAGTGATGGGACATTAAGTGGCCCAGCCTCCTTGCTAGTGGAGCAGTTATTGCCAGTGGCCGAGGGGCCCCCTGCTATTGCCAGTGGCTTTCCAAAGGCCTACCCACAGCTAGCCTTGTACACACTGCATGGGGTGGACCTCTATGCAAATATCAGCATCCTCCCTGAAACAGTCCTCTAGCAGCAGCCCCTCCCACTGGACAGAGGCAGCTGGGAGGGTGAGCAATGGGGAGGGAGAGAGGGAGGAAACATTAGATTTGAAGAATCTGCTGAGCAGAGAGATGAGAGGAACCTACTTTGTGCTCAATAACTGTAGAGAGCAACTGCAAACCCATAAGGGGCGGAATTGCCTTCGGTCGTAAGGCGCCGTCAGGGGCTAGACTGCAACCCACCCCTCCCCCCCAAGATATGTCATTGGTCCCCAACATCAGAGTATCTCAGCACCCTACTCACCATGTCTCCTCACATCCCCTGGGAGGCAGGGCCAGGCCATTATCTGCATAGCGCAGAGGGGGAACTGAGGCATACAGATATTAAGGGCTGGGTTTTTAAAGGTATCTAGGCCCCTAAAGATGCAGATAGGTGACTAGCTCCCCACAAGGCACCTCCCTGCATCTTTGAGGGCCTTAGGAACCCTTACAAATCTGACCCTAAGCCACTTGCCAAGTGCTACCCAGGGCACCAGTGCCAGAGCAGATCTCCCAAGCCCAGGTCATCACTTGAATGACTCACTCCTCATCTCTCTCCACCTCACCTGCTAACTCCTGTTTGCGTTTGCTAAGCACCCAGCTCTCTGGGCCTGCCCTCGTAATCCTGAATTTCTCCAACTGCTGATTCCCAGTAGAATCAGTTACTCTTCAGTGCCCTGAGGAGATGCTCATGAGATCTGGATTGGTGACTGGAGCTCAGTAAAGGGTGGGGAGGGAAACACCTCTTGTCCTTATGCAGTAACAACCTTGGTCCTCCCTCATCCCCACTAGGCTGCGGGGGGGGAGAGGCTCTTTCATGCCTCTTCTCCTTGTTAGACTAGTTGCCATAGAAACCCACTATCTAAATTTTAAGCAGAGATTAAAAAGATATAAAAATGGATGTTTCCCTGGTGATTAAATTACTCGATTATCGCCTGTTCCCAGAGGAAAGGTGTGAATGGAGAGCACAGGCTGAGGGCTGGGGGGAGCGGAAAGTGGGGGAGTCATGTCCCCTGTTACCCCAGTGCTCATCACTATGTGTGAGGGCCACAGTTGGAAGGTCTCAGTCCAGCTCGCTATGGGCACGTGTCTGTTCCATTAGCTAACTAGCTCCCTTCTTCACACTCCCTGCTCAGAAGCCAAAGCCTCTGGGCCTGATCCTGTGAGACAATGGCACCCACAGCTCCTAGCACCTCAGTGGGAGATGAGGGCACTTGGCCCTTGAGGACTAGGTCCTGCAAGGCCCACAGGGCCTGAACTGCCTCCCACCTCGCCCATCATAGTTCCTGGGAGTCATGCACAAGGACAGGAACTCTTGCCTTCCTGATCATCAGAGACCTTGCCTTCCAGGGCATTGCTTCCTCCAGCTGCAGACCGCAGCCCCTTGCAGGGTAGGTACCCGCTCGGTCTGACCCTACATAAGAGTGTGTAGGGCTGGGGAAGGACACGGCTGGGCACAAGGTGGGGCAGTGAGAAGCAATAGGTTTTATGGGTCACCTCTCATTTCCTGGACCAGCACGTCCCCAGAAGCGCCCCAGCTGTGCCCTGCTTCCAGCATCAGTCCAGCTCCCCAGTGCCTGCTCTGTCAGCTGGCCAGGATCTGCCCTGCCTCCGGCCTGTGACAGGGGACCCGGGTGAGGCATGCACAGGCACCTCCACCACCCTCCGCGTCTTTCTCCTCTGCCCCCAGGAGAGCTGCAAGGGGCAAGCTCTGCCCAGCTCTGCCCTGCCTCATGCACCCGGCTTCGCTCTGCTTGGGCAGGTGGCAGGAGAAACAGGCTGCAAGGGCAAGGGCCAGCTCCGCAACGGGACTTCAAAGAAGCGATGCCTATTAGCGCCTGCTGTGGATCTGGCCGCAAACCTGCCTGGTGCAGAGAGGGTGGCTGCACCCAGGCTAGGCCCAGAGCAAGGTTACGTGTCATGGGACTTGCAAAAGCCACAGCATCCTGTGGCACCTTATAGACTAACAAACATATTGGAGCATAAGCTTTCGTGGGCTAGTACCCTCTTCATCAGACGCATGCCATGGGACTTGAGCACCTGCAACATGAGCAGTCTGCACAGAGACCCGAGTTCACACCTGGCTCCCCCAGTTCCAAGGCTGCAATTTCCCCAGGGAGGGGATTTGGCCCGGCCTGTCTGCTGACTAGAGGAAGTGGGATAGGGGGGTGATGGCTTGACAGCATTGACGGATCCTAGCGCTCCCTGTCCTGCATCTGCCATAGCATCAGACACCATCGCAGCTCGCGGCAGCTCCCAAAGCGATGCGCTTGGCGCCTGGCATTTGATCAGAGGCACTGAAAACAGGAACAAAACCCAGAACAAAAGGCAGTGACAGTACCTGCTCTGGGTCTGCACATCCAGACACTGTGCCAGCTCCGCTTGCATTGGGCACGCGGGCCGGTGGCTCTCCTCAGCAGAAAGTCATGGGGTGGGGGTCTGCTGAGAAGGGACAGTGTGAGGGAAACTCAGGGCCAGCCTCTGGCCTTGTTCACATTGAATTCTCTGGGGCTGCTCTGTGGGGAGAGCATGACCTATACATGATACGCAGGGCATCCCAGCGATGCCAGCCTGGCCTGGCCTGCCCCCACTGCAGGAGAAGAACACAGCTGGAGGGTCGTTAACCAAATCTCCCTTTGCAAAGAGACATGGATTTAAACTGGAGGTAGAGAGAGGAGTAAGGGAAATGCCTCCATGCTGCCAGCAGAGCGCCTGCACTCCCCCTGCTCCCTGGCTCTCTTCTCCCTCCCTCCCTGCAGATAGGGAGCCAAGGGGCAGGCTGTAATGGCCAGCAGGCCCTAGGAGCTGGACAGCCAGTTCTGATGCTCGTGAACTGAGAAGGTTCATCGGCACCAGACATTCCAGAGTGGAACCATAAAGAGGACAAAAGACTTTGTTGTTTATTCTCCACACACCCTACCCATGAAGATGAGCCTTGCAAGTGAATTTCTCCCATCAGCTAAGTTTGAAACTCAAAGCACAAGGGCAGGGAGAGAATAAAACCTTAACAAAGAGCAATCGTATCTCACTGCTGCTTGGACTCTGGAATTTTAGGCAAGTTTTCTAGCATAAGCCAGGGATCCCCAGTGCTTAGCCTGGGTTAGCCCTAACAGACAGATAAAGCTTGCTTATTATAGAAGCTTCTAGTCCTTTTTGAAACTTAAGACTGTAACTTGTGTGTGTGTGTGTGTGTGTTTGTTTACCTACTTCACCCTTGTAAAGAACTCTCTGGTTTCATTTTCCTAGTTAATAAATCTGTATATAGTTTATTATAGGATTGGCTACAAGTGTTGTCTTTGATCTCTACAGTGCCACTGACATGGGTAAGTGGCTGGTCCTTTGTGACTGGAAGTAACCTGACTATTGCTGTGATCAGAGGCGGCTCCAGACACCAGCGCAACAAGAGTGTTCTTGGGGCGGCAAGCAGCGGCCAGCCGGTAGCTTTTAGGGTGGCAGTCTGGCAGCCTTCGGCGGTGTTTCTGCAGGAAATCCACTGGTCCCGCGGATTCAGCGGAAATTTGGTGGCAGGTAGGCTGAAGTCCTGGGACCGACAGACCACCCACAGAAACGCCACCAAATCCGCAGGGACAGCGGACCGCCCACAGAAACACCACCGAATCTGTGGAGAGAGTGGACCGCCCGCAGAAATACCACTGAATCTGTGGGGATGGCGGACCACTCACAGAAACACCACCAAATGCCACCTGACTGCCGTGCTTGGGATGGCAAAACACATAAAGCCGCCCCGGCTGTGATCCTTGGTGTAACCGACCATCTCTCACAAAGGGATGCTCACCTGGGTGGCGAGATAGATGGGAGTATCAATGGCTGTGACTCCACGTTAAGGCTGGTACAGTGCCTGAGGAGTGGTTGGTAAAATCTCAGTATAGCATTCACAGCCAGTCAGGGGGTTGGGCCTGGCTTCCTAATAGCCCACCCTGAGGATGATACTCATGCTTCATTGCAGGAATATTGAATGGAACTGCCTGATGGCTTGGCCGGCTCTGCACCCCACACCTCTCAAACCGTGCAGCTCAGACTGGGTCAGCTTCCCTGCTTGTGCAGCTCACACTGGGTCCATACCCTCTGTCGTACAGCTCATGCCAGGTCCGTACCCTGATCATGCAGCTCATGCCAGGTCCATACCCCTAATTGTGCAGCTCATGCAGGGTCCGTACCCCCAATTGTACAGCTCATGATGGGTCCGTACCCCCAAACATGCAGGTCCATACACCCAGTCCTGCAGCTCACAGTGGATCCGTACCCTCCATCATGTAGCT
>ML677378.1:4960272-4978594 GCA_007922305.1 Dermatemys mawii
TCCTGCAGCTCACAGTGGATCCGTACCCTCCATCGTGTAGCTTACACTGGGTCCATACCCCCAGTCATGCAGCTCACAGTGGATCCGTACCCCCAGTCCTGCAGCTCACAGTGGATCCATACCCTCGATCGTGTAGCTCACACCGGGTCCGTACCCCCAGTCCTGCAGCTCACAGTGGATCCATACCCTCCATCGTGTAGCTCACACCGGGTCCATACCCCCAGTTATGCAGCTAACAGTGGATCCGTACCCTCAATAGTGCAGCTTACACTGGGTCTGTACCCCCAGTCATGCAGCTCATGCTGGGTCCATGCCCCCGATCATGAAGCTCATGGCAGATCCACACCCCCAGTCGAGCAGCTCACACCGGGTTTGTACCCTCAGTAATGCAGCTCCTGCTGGGTCCGTACCCGCAGTCGTGCTATCCACATTGGGTCCAAAGCAGCTGGGTCCATACCCCCAGTCATGCAGCTCATGCCGGGAACGTAGCCCCACTCCTGCAGTTGGGGTTGAGACAGAGCCAGAGGGCTTTGAGTCACTTTTGTGTTCCTGAAGCCTCGGACAGCCTTCCCAGCCTCCCTGGTGTGAGTTAGAGCCACCTCAGGGCTATTCTAACTCACATTCTGCTCCCATGGCCTCCTATGGGCACTGGGGAGCACAGCCGAGCAGACGTGCCCTGCCCCTGATGCTGGCCTGCTCCACTCCCTATGCGAGGGGTGCCCTACTTACAGCGATTTCTCTGTGGGCACTTCCCACCCTCACCCAGGCCCCTTCGTGCTGCCAACATGACCCAAGTGGGCCTTAGTGCCATTGCTAATCAGGCCCGCTATCCTGAGGCCACAGCTTTGTCCAGAAACTGCCTCCCACTCCCTACACGTCTGCCCTGCTTTTCTGACTCAGTGTGGACACAAGAACAAATGGAAATAAACTGGCCATCAGGAAGTTTAGACTTGAAATTAGATGAAGGTTTCTAACCATCAGAGGAGTAAAGTTCTGGAACAGCCTCCCAAGGGAAGCAGTGGGGGCAAAAGACCTATCTGGCTTCAAGATTAAGCTCAATAGGTTTATGGAGGAGTTGGTGTGATGGGATAACATAATTTTGGCAATTACTTGATCTTTGACTATTTGTGGTAGATGGGCCCGGTGGCCTGTAATGGGATTTTGGATGGGATGGGATCTGAATTACTACAAAGAATTCTTTCCTGTGTGTCTGGCTGGTCAGCCTGGCCCACATGCTCAGGGTTCAGCTGATCACCATATTTGGGGTCGGGAAGGAATTTTCCTCCAGGGAAGACTGGCAGAGGCCGTGGAGGCTTTTCACCTTCCTCTGCAGCATGGGGCATGGGTCACTTGCTGGAGGATTCTCTGCACCTTGAAGTCTTTAAACCATGATTTGAGGACTTCAGTGGCTCAGACATAGGTGAGAGATTTATTGCAGGAGTGGGTGGGTGAGATTCTGCGGCCTGCATTGTGCAGGAGGTCAGACTAGATGATCATAATGGCCCATTCTGACCTTTAAGTCTATGAGACCACTCCCATCATCCTTCCCTCCTCCGCCTGTGCCCACCAGTCAGCTTCCCTTGCTCTCCCTCATCGTCTTGCATTCATTGCCGTTCTCTCTGCCAGCACAGTGGCTCTAGGGTACACGGGCCGCCCAGCCCCCTCCCACTCCACCATGGCAATGTCCCAGCTGAAGTACAGTCCCCATCCCCTGCTCCTCCCCAGGGATGTTCTGGTGACAGCCGCCAAGCAGGCCATGCTGAAGCAGTGTCTCCTCTGCCCTCGGATGACCTTTCACCTGGTGGAACCCAGAGCAGCTGCTGGAGGAATCAACATGTGTCTCTCCACTAGGGGGGTGTGAGACAGTGGCTCAGGGCCCCACCCCAGAATCATGCCCTCTTCTCTCCCAAACTCTCCTTCGGCCCCAAGCAGCACTGGGCATGGCCAAGCAGCACTGGGACTGCCCCCTTAAAGCCCTTGGCATGGTGAGGGCCTTGGCTCCTCCCGAAGGGTATTTGTGCTACTTGCAACCTCCTATGCCAGCTGGTGATTGGGCACCACGGGGAGGGGCACTTGCCCCAATGCCCCTCCTAGTTTCTCCCCCCAACCCCTCACTCCTAAACAAATTTATTTGAATCTCAAGATGTTATTTTTGCTCCTCTAGTTTGGTAGTCTGGGCATTGGGTGAGGAGAGATGGGGGAAGAGGTTTCCAGCATTAGCTATTTCCCCTCCCCAATCTCTGTTTCAGAGTGAAAAGGGCATTGTATTAATAAACAGAATGCCATAAAACATGTCTAGATGGATTAGGGTTAGGAGAGATCCATCAATGGCTATTAGCCAGGATGGCCAGGGATGGTGTCCCTAACACCATATGTTACCCATTCCCTGCTTGCCAGAAGCTGGGAATGGGTAACAGAGGATGGATCACTTGGTGATTACCTGTTCTGTCCATTCCCTCTGAGACACCTGGCATTGGTCACTGTCTATAGGCAGGATACTGGGCTAGATGGGCCTTTGGTCTGATCCAGTATGGCTGTTCTTATGATACACTGTTGGCCCAGTTTCAGTCCAATAATCTCAAAGTACTCTACAGATGCCAATGAATTAACCTTCATAACCCCTTGGGAGATGATCAGTGTCATTATCCCCATGGGACAAGATGGGGAAACTGAGGCACAGAGGGCTGAAGTGACTTGCTCAAGGTCACCCAGCTAATCAGAACAGAGCTGGGAGCAGATTCTCAGCTCCCTCCCTGCAACCATTAGACTGCATTCCTCAACCAGAGCCAAAGACAGAACCTATGAGTCCAGGCCAGCCCCACCGCTTTCACCACTAAACACTGCTCCTCTCCCAGAGCCAGGAAGAGAATCCAGGAGTCCTGAGTCACGAGGCCTGTGTTCCATGCATGGATCTATACACCTGCCCTCCATACCCCTGAAGGGGGGATGATCCCATTTCTGCTGCTACTCCCTGCCCCACAGTCAGGGGCTCCCTGCTCCAGAGGTTCTGGGAGTTTTGCTGCTTTCCTTTCTTTGCGATTTCTTCATCAATCTCCACCACTGATTGACCATTACCGTGGAGAGCAATTACTCTGGGAATGTCAGACCATGCTGAGAATGCGTCTGTCTGTGTCTATGTTTGTTTGCGTGCACGTGTGACTGCCAACATGCATGTGTCTCAAGTGGTGTGAGCATGTGTGAGTGAAAGGAAAGGGAAAGATTATGTTCTCTGTGTGTGTGACTGTAGGTGTGTGCGCATAGGACAGTGCACATGTGGCATGGAACAGTGTGTGCATGGGACAGTTTGTGCATGGGACACTGCGTGCATGTAGGTCAAACTAACAGCAGGTGTCACTCTGCCAGTGTGCATGTGACATGGAACAGTGTGTGCATGGGACAGTGTGTGTGTGTGTGTGTGTGAGAGAGTGTGCATATGTGCTTGTGGGACAGTGTGGCATGGAACAGGGTGTGCGTGGGCATGTGGGATACTGTGCACTTGTGCACATGGGACAGTGTGCGTGGGGGTATATGGGACAGGGTGTGTGTGGGACGTGTGTGTTTTGGCCCCTTTGGCTGCAGGAAGCACACCCCTGGCAATGGCCGGCACTCCAAACACATGCCCATCTGGCAGGTTTGAATGCCTGACATGGGACAAGGCAACACAGTAAGACACGTATGGCCACAGGAAGGCGCAAGTGCAGCAAGCCCCTGTCTGTGCTGGGGGAGGACTCACAGGAAGCGTTAGCCCTCATGGTGCTGAGTGACACCCACTCAAGGACGCTAGACCCATAACAGTGAGAGCACCAAGCACCCCCAGCGCTGGCACAGAGCCCTGCTTCAGTGGCCAGGCTGGCGCCCCTTCCAAGGAAGGATGCTCTTCATCTGCTCATTAGCGCCCCAGACCACTGATGGCCTGTCCCCACTGCAGCACTGTCCTCTGGAATCTGGAGCCAGACACACCCAGAGATGGAGCGACCTGACCATGGCTCCTTGTTCACTCACCCTGCACAGGGGGCCCTACCCTGCCCCTGCTCTGATTAGAATCCAAAGAACTTGCGTAGGTACCTGGGTCAAACTATCTAACAGGAGGTGCCATCCTGCCAGTCAGGACAGGGCCGTTCAGCACATGACAGATCCTCTGCAGGCCCCTTTGTTCTCCTTTCAAGAACATAAGAATGGCCATACTGGGTCAGACCAAAGGTCCATCCAGCCCAGTATCTATCTATTGACAGTGGCCAATGCCAGGTGCCTCAGAGTGAGTGAACCTAACTGGTAATGGTGACAAAGAGTCTTGTAGCACCTTATAGACTACCAGATCTTAGGGATCATGAGCTTTTGTGGGCTAAGACCCACTTCATCAGATGAATGTTGTGGAAATTTCCAGAGACAGTTATAAATATGCAGGCAAGATTGCAAGGTAAATTCAATCAGGGAGCGTGAGGCTCTAAATGGTAATGATCAAGTGACCTCTCTCCTGCCATCCTCTCTCCTGCCAGATTTTTAAGGCCTGGCTTGACAAAGCCCTTGCTGGGATGATTTAGTTGGGGTTAGTCCTGCTTTGAGCATGGGGTTGGACTAGATGACCTCCTCAGGCCCCTTACAACCCTGATATCATATGACTGTATGCTCCATCACCCCCCTCTGACAAACAGAGGCTAGGGACACCATTCCTTACCCATCCTGGCTAATAGCCATTAATGGACTTAACCAAATCACACAGCATAGCCTGTGGAACTCACTGCCACAGCACAGCAATGAGGCCAAAAGCTGAGCAGGACCCTACGAAGGATCAACCTTTCTCTGTGTAAGAAAGGCGTCCAGTGTGAGAACAGGGTCCATAACCTGGAGGCCTGGCAGGCCTGGATACACTGGCCAGACCCTGTCTCTGGGGTTAGGTTATCCCACAATTCCCTTCTGCAGGAGTTTCTTGCATCTCCCTCTGAAGCAGCAGGTGGTTGGGATGCTCAGAGACAGGATAACAGGCTAGACTGGCCCCTGAACTCACCCACCGTGACAAGCCCTCAGCATCCCCTGCTTCCCCCACCCAAAGAGCCAAACAGGCACACAAAAACCACACAGACCCCCCCAGATTCCACCTACTGAGGCCAATCTCATCTGTCCCCATCCTGTTTTAACCCTCCCCCCGACCACAACCCGGCCTTCGCTGTGCTCCACTGTCACCATGTCACACAGAGTCAGAGAGCAGCAGTGCCCACAGATGCAGAATACGGGTAGGCTGGGCTGTTTATTCAGCAGTTCTCAGGAGACATTGAAACGTCCTTCCCAAGCAGAGCGCTGGCGCCGGCTGGGAAACACAGACCTGCCTGGTAGCTCACAGCAGGATCAAGCTATGCACTACCTTCCCAGCCCTCCCTCAGCTTTCCGATCACACAGCTAAGCCCCAACCCAGGGGAGATGCCCCCTCTTGGCTCTAGTGCCTAGAGACTGGTCCTGAACAGAGCAACAGCAAGTGATGCTGATCCTGTGCTCTCAGCTCCCCACACTGCTGCTCCATGCACCAGGACAGTGCTGACGTGGTGGCTTGTGATGGGGCCAGAGGCATGAGGAGGATTTGGCTTTGCCCCGAGCCTAGGCCCAGCCACACATGGGATCAGCAGAGAGAAGAGCTGCAGAACTTGCAATATAAAGTCAAAAACCCTCTGTCATCAGGCCCTGCCCTGCCAGTCTGATCCCACTGCACATGGCTCAGGTGCAGCATCTCCGCCCCGACTCCTCCAGAGAGCCTCTGCTGCCCCTTCCCAATGGGGCATATGTGGCCATGGTATAAGTGTTTCCAGGCAACTGGCTGGGGGGAGGGAGGGAGCAGGTTAAATGACTCCCTTGGAAGGGACCTGGAGCTGCTCCTGACCAGTGAGTTCCATGGAAGCATTGACAATTTTGCCATCAGCTGTAACAAGCCCAGGTCAGGAACTGTCCCCATCATTCAGTGTGGGAGAGGGGAGGGTTAACTGGGTAGGATGAATAAGACGCTGCTGTTGTAGCAAAGGGAAAGGTGTCAGCAGGGAGGGGTCGGGTCAGTACTGAGGACTGGGAAGGGCTACAGGAGGTCAAGAACTCAGGGCTGAGGAAGGGCCCACCTACTGGAGGAGGGCATTAGCCAGCAGCAAGTTGGGGAAGGCCTAGCTGCAGGGGGTGGGGGCTGAAGGGCTCAGAGACACGGGGGTGGAAGGCCTGACACCAGGGCAGGATGTCCAGGCTGAGTCCAGCAGGGCCAGAGGCCCAGGGCCACCTTGGCTGCCCCTTCCTCCATACCCCTGAGATTCCAGGGCACGGCTCCAGACAGAGCGTCTTCTCGCCAGTTCCACACAGACCCCAGGGAGGGCAAAGCTGAGGCCTCAGAAGGGCTCCCTCTGGCCCCAGTGAGGTCAGTGCTAAGCCCTCAGTGACTCCCACGGGAGCTGAACTGGGCTCTAGGGTGAGGGCTGGGAGCCACCCAAGGTAAACCTGTGCTCCAACCCCAACTCCTGCCCCAGCCCAGAGCCCGCACCCCCAGCCCAGCCTAGCCCCCGTACTTCCTCCCACATCCCAGCCCCCTTCCTCAACCATGAGCCCCTTCCCGCACTCTGAATCCCTCAGACCCACCTCCAAACCTGGATCCCCCTCCTGCACCCCAAACCCCTCACCCCCAGCCCTACCCCAGAGCCTGAATCCCCATCTGGAGCCCTCATCCCCTCCCACACCCCAACCCTTTGCCCATGTGAGTGGGGGTGAGGGACAGCAAGCCACGGAGGGAGGGGGAATGTACTGAGCGGGTGCAGGGCCTCAGAGAAGGGGCGGGGCTAGGGTGTTCAGTTTTGTACTGTCCTATCAGCACATGGCTCCTGTGCCCTATCGTGGGATTGGGGTCGATGGGTCTGGGGCTAGTTCTGCGCTTCATCTGCTGGACTCTGCCACCACGGGGCTGCAGTTGATGAGGCAACACTGGAGGGGGGCCAGGGCAGGAGTGTGGGAAGAGTCAGGGAGCAAAGGGACCTTAGGCATCAGCGTCCCTGTGAGAGACAAGGGGGACCCACTGGGGCTGTTCAGAGGTGTGGGGGTTTCAGAGAACACCAGAGAAGCTGTCAGAGCCCAGACAGGGATGGCCAGGGCCCCGCTAGTGATGGGACCAGCAGGAACCCAGTGCACTGGCAGCTCTGCTATGGAGGGAAGGACTGGGGTGGTGCTGCCAGGAAGGGCTGATCCCTGCACCTTCTCGGGGGGGCAGTGTGTTCGCGGCTTCTCACAGTCCCGTAGCATGAACTGACTGGCCCAGGGTGGGCTGAGGGTCAGTGGCAAGGCCAGAGAGCACCAGGGTAATGTGAGCAGGGCAGGACCTTGCTTTGGGGTGGGGCTGGACGTGGCTGAGTGGAGTCAGCACAGGGGGTTGGTAACAAGACAGAGAACATCCTCCCCTGGATATCCCTCCCCCACCCCACCACCCAGGGCCTTCAGGCAACCATTTTAACCCAGCCCATATGGCCAGGTTTGTGTGCCCCTCCCCACCCCCGACCCAGGGCACGCACTGACCCCATAAGACAGCAGTGCTGGAATTTTAGTGAAGTTCCCAGGTGTCACTGATTCCCCAAACTAGCCCTAAGGGGTCCCCCCACATGTCAGAGAGAGGAGGGGGCAGCAGTGGGGAACCCATTTAGCAGCAGGCCTGGGCAGAGTGTGCAGGTGCAGAGGGGGTGGCAGGAGGACCTTTCAGTGCCAGGCTCAGTCAGGGACCACAGATGGGGGTGGGGGGCAGTGGGAGGCCCAGTCAGTGACAGGCCTGGGCAGGGAGCACAGATGCCCGGGGGTGGGGGGTGCATTAGGCACCAGGCCAAGGCAGGGCCTGCGTTGGCAGAGGGGCAGGAGGAAAGTCCTGTTCAGCGTTGGCACAGGGTCAGCAAGAAAAGTCCTGTGCAGCACAAATCCAAGGCAGAAAGCGTGAGTGCAGGTGACCAGCTTGGGGGCTGGAAGGTTCTATAGCCCAGGGCCCTGGCTCGTGCCAGGGGGCTTTTGCCGTGCAGTGCATCTGCTTCAGGGGAAGCTCAGAGCTGGTCCATTTAGGCTCCTTCTCAGCAGTGAATCTACTCAGAAAAGGTGAAGTAAAAATAAACCTGCAACTAAAATACTGGCGGGGGGAGGGGAGTCGCTGGGGCTGGCACTGTGCCCGCTGTGCAGGGAGATAGCTCCCAGCTCCCCGCACTGGCAAATGGGTACCTGCGCCGAGTCTGCTCCCAGCACGGCACCTGCTAAATGAGACGTCTCCTCCACTGAGCTGGGTACTAATTTGCCCATCTGCGCAGAGGAGGCGAATGGAATCAAACTCGGTGCCTGTTTACTGCCTGCATCCTGGGCTCAATCAGTGCAGGACCCAGTCCTAGCCCTGCGGTGACCGGGGGCTGCACGGTGTCCTGGAGCACAGGAATGGGGAGGGAGAGCAGGGAGCTGCGGGACATGAGTGAACATTCCCACTCGCTGCTCTCTGGAGCCACTTCCAAACTGTCCATTCTCTTCACTTTTCATTCTTCTTGTCTTTAATTTAAAAGGGAGGGGCCAGCAGAGCTGGGTAAGGGCAAGTGCACTGCAATGCTGGCACGTCGGACACCCAGCCATACAGTGCCCTCAGTCCCGACCCACAGCGCCCCGCTAGCCCAGCCCTGGGCTCCCCACCCCAGCTCTGCCAGTGCCCTTCAATCCCGACCCACAGCGCCCGGCTATCCCAGCCCAAGGCTCCCCCAAACACACACAGCTATGGTGGCTGCTCCTTAATCCTGTCCCGCAGCCCCAAGCAACTCCAGCTCTGGGCTCCCCGCTAATACAGCCAGCTCTGCCAGTGCACCTCAGTCCCGACCCACAGTGCCCCACTATCCCAGCCCTTGGCTCCCTACCCCAGCTCTGCCAGTGCCCCTCAATCCCGTCCCACAGCCCCCTGTTAGCCCAGCCCTGGGATCCCCACATGCAGCTCTGGTGATGCTCCTTAATTCTGATCTGCAGCACCTGTGTGGCCCTGTCTACACAATAAAGGCCTGTTTTAAAACTTGCTCACTAGCCCATTTCAAACCTAGGTGGCCAAGGCAGGCCATAGCTTTATCGTGCATTGGCCAGGCAAGGTGATCCCTGCAAGTAGCCTAGACATCACTTAACTCCCCACACGGGATCTAGCAGGATGGGAGCAACACCTAAGCCCTGGTGCCCTGGAATTTACTGTGACTGGTTCAGCACATGATGGAAGCCATGTGGCCTTATTTATACCAGATTTATGAAAACCGTGAGTCCCCCCGACAGCTCCTGGGCATCAAACACCTTGCTCCCAACGCTAGACAGGCCTGTGAGTGCAGGGTCAGGGATGCTGCACACAGGGGAACAGGTTCTTGAAATGCTTCCCTTCTCTGAACACAGGAGTGGCCATTCTTGGGCCCATCCTACCCCGCAGCCGAACGCAGAACCCACCTAAGTTCCCTGTAAGCTGTGTGGCCGTGCAGCTGCGGGGAGCCCTCTCTCTCTGCTGTAGCCCCAGAGCACCCTCCTGCACCTCAAGCCCCTCAATCCTAGACCTACCCCAGAGCTCTCACTCCCAACTGGAGCCTTCTGCTCCAACCCTGAGCCCCCTCCCACACCCTGAACTTCTCATCCCCAGAGTCTGCACCCCAACCCTCTGTCCCAGCCCTGAGCCCACTCCCACACTGCGAATCCCTCGACCGCACCACATGAATTTTGTTAAGTGCTCCAATATGAAAAGTGTCACACATCACCTCACACAAAAGTGTCACACATATCGGTGCACATAACAAAATTCATTCTGCACATGAGCGGCGAAAAATAGAGTGAGCACTGGAACCCACCCAGGCTGGGAACACTGCAGAAAATGAGGAGCGTTCTGGAGTTTGCGCTCTCAGTTCTGAACGGCAGCAGGAAGCGCACAGGGCTATGAAAACATCCGGAGAGAGCAAGACCCCAAACAGCAGTGGATGTCAAACAGAGGGGTTTCCTTTGCAGTTTTGGTTTCTTTGGACCCCCAAACACGCACAATCTTGGCTGTTTGAACCCCAGCCCCAAAGCAATCCATTATAGAAGGTGCCTGTCTGTGTGGCTCAGCCCATGCAAAAAAGTTTCCATCTCTTGATCTCAAAGCACTTCACTGGATTGCCCTCTCCATGCTACAGAGGAGGAGGGACTCACTTGAGGTCACACAGTCACGCAGTGGCAGAGCTGGGAACAGAAGCCAGGTATCCCCATTCTCAGCCTGGTGCTTTAACCAGTGAACAGCGCTGCCCCAAGCATGGCTAGGGCTCAGAAATAAGCTGTTGCAAGATGCTGGTGCCAGAGCAAGTCAAGAAGGCTCAACTGCTCCCCTTGTTCTATCCTCCTCCATTGAAATGTCCCCTTATGTGGCTGGAAAAGCTGCCCCCACTAGTGCTCTATGCAGGAATCTCTCCCTTTCCTGCACAATGTTCCTCTGGGCTGAAGCCGAGTGGAGCTCACTGTGACCTGGAAAGATCTGAGGTTTGGTTACAGACAAGGGAGGCGGACCTAAACGATGAACTGAGCAGGGGTGGGGAGGACAAGAGAGGAATAAAGCTAAACATTGAGAGGAAATAAACCACATTAATTCTTGTGAGGGGAGAGGCAGAGGGAGATGGTGTCCAGAATGGGGCTGAACTAACAAGGATTGGGTTCTGCAGCCATAGAGTGATTCCTGCCCCAAAGGAATTGCAGCACCCTGCACTGAAATGCAGCTATTTCCGGGGCGGAAAGTGGCAGCTGCTAAAACAGTCATACAGGGAGCCACAACTCAGCCATGGTGTCAGAAGGCTCAGTTCACCCCACGAAGCCAGACAAGCTGCATTCACTTACACCAGCCCTGAATTTTGCCCTGGGACAGGACATGAAGCCTGATGTTGAATCTGGGGAGATGTTGGACCTTGTCCAGGCCGCCAGGTTAAGGACCCAGCTTTAGGGTTTTAGTGTGCAGTGCAGACTGCAGAGTCCATATGCAGGCACTGGCCAGTGCAGGGTGGAGAGCCAGAGAGACCCACGAGGTGTGTCTGTGTCCAGCAGCCTCCATAAGGAACCCCTGTATGTTCGTTACACTCAAGTCTTGTCTCTTGTTTCCTGCTGGGGGCAATAGCGCACCAGACCTCGGGGTGAGGGGCTAAGGCTGGTGCTAAAGGAAGGCTGCCAGCCTGGAGCTCTGGCTGCTTTAAACCAGTGCTGGCTGGAGCAGTGCCATTCCCCACACTCAATAGATCACAAAGCCAATTGACAGCACCTCTTCTACTTGTAGCCCCTCAGCTCTAGAGCAGCGGCTCCAATCCAGCCTAGGGCCTTTACCTACACAGCTGCTCAGTACCTTGAAGTGAGTTGTGATGGGTCTCAGCCCAGTTTTGCCACACACTGTTTATCCACAGCCAGCACCAACAGACAGACAAGCCATGGGCTGAATACAGCTCAGGATCCCAGATGGAGAGAACATGTTACTAGCGCTGGGGTGAGGCTCAGAGTGGAGCTGTGGATACAGTGAGGGCTCCTGCCTGCACTAGCTCTGCTCTGCTAGAGCTCAGACTCAGGCTCCTTCACTCAAGAAGCAAATCGCTCGGGAACTGGGTTCTATGGGAACATTTGCTTGGCACGTAAGTAAATGATGGGCGCAAAGGGGGCGAGGCTAGCGCAGCATTAATTAGCACCAGTTCCCAAAGCAAAAGGTGGCAGCAGCAGCCTTTCCTGCTCATCACTAGGAGAAAGCCAACCTGACTCAGTGGCTTGTGTTGCAAATCAGAGCATTCACCTCGGCAGTAAGCCAGGCGCCAGCAGTACATTAGCATTCATTAGCATGTGCTCGCTGATTGGCTGCTGGCATGGGTGTGCAGAGCCCGGCGCAGGGCTGTGCTCCCCACGCTGCACATGTTGACTCAGTTGCTCAAAGGATCCTGCGCTGAGCGTAGGGCAGGGACTGGTGCCGGCGGGGCAGGGCTGGCTCTGGGGTTCCCACAGTCTGGTGCTAAAGCAGTTATTCAGGGCCCCAGGCAAATCTACCTTTCTGTCCCCACAGACATCCCAGTCGCTTTTATCCTGTTGCACACCAGCATAGTGTCTGGGTGTCTTCTATACATGATTAATAGCAGCAACAAAGTCCCTAGAAAACAACATGGTGTCTCTGGCTCCTCCAGCAGGGGTCAGAGCTCTGCTTGGTGCAGGCAGTTTGGTTTGGTATTTGCGGGGAGGGATTTTCCCCTGGAAACCCAGCCCAAGAAGTAACCTGGCTCTGAGAGAGTGGGGAGGGGGGTGCATGGCAAAGGGGGAGCAGCAGGGGAGCCCCCCAGGGAATGACATGCACAGCTGGTTGCAGCAGGAGCCAGGGCGCTGCATGTGAAGGGACTGTCACTGGTGGACACCACAACCGGGGCCGGAGTCTGCGCAGAGCCTGTGGGGGAGCAGCAGAGACGGGGCAGAGCTGTGCAGAGGGATCCCAGTGAGATACAAACTCACTAGCCTGGCCTGGAAACCAGCAAGCTCCTGTTTGACTCTAAAAGAGACTGCGAGGCACCCTGGGTACAGGGCCTGAGGAGCCCTTTGCTGAACTATCCCTTCCACCCAGGGGCCAAACAGGAACCGCTATTGTTTTTAAAGCCGCTGGCCCAAGGGGATTTCCCCTCCCTGTCAGCTCTAGTCCAATGCCCTTCGCTCAGCCACGGCTGAGTCAATGGTGGGACCCACCGGGTCTAGCGCTTACAGGGCCTGGCAAATGGAGCCTGCGATTTGTGGTTTGCCTGGTGCACGACTGGTTATCCTGGCACCAGTGGCTGTAACAATGACCACAGTATTGACCAGTAGCTTTCACAGCTCTACAGCAAAACCAGCTCTTTGTGAGTCCATGCCAGGGAGACACAGGATTGAGAAATGCAACGTGCCAGCCCCTCGCTGCTGATTGGGGACAGCCCAGCAACGGGCTCCCACTGCATCCGCATCTCAGGCCATGATACAGGATTGCAACGTCATCTCCCAGAGTTCCACATCCCAGCAAACCAATGCGCCCCAAACGCGGCACAGCCCCCTCCTCTCTTCATCCTCGACTAATAGCAGACTCCATCCCCTCTCATCACCATCACTGCCGGGGTGGGGGGGCTTGTTTCCAACCAAGTCCCTCCCTGGACTCACCGCTCTCTGTCCACTGGCTGAACATTAAGTTTTCAGTGCAATTCAAAGCTAAGTCTTCTAGTATCAACTTTCAAACAGACACTGGAATTTGAGTGCTACAGAGGCTCAAATAATAATCCTGCTTCCCAACCTTTAACCCCCACCCTATCCTGACAGCTGTGTCGGTGCCCCTCAGTCCCAGCTCAGAGCTGCCTGCTAACCCAATCCTGGGCCCCCCACCCACCATGCACATGGCTCTGCCAGCGTCCCTCAGTCATGATTTGCAGCTCCCTGCTAACCCAGCCCGGGGCTCCCTGCTCCACAGCTCTGTCCCATCTCTCCATTGTGACCTACGTTCTTGAGCCCCCGGCAGATGAACTGGGCTAATGTTGCATCTGTTTACAGCAGGCCTGCACAACATGCGGCCCAGGGGCCACATGTGGCCCACATAGGCTCTCTGTGCGGCCCGCGGGGGGTGAGTAGGGGCGGAGCAAGCCAAGCAGTGAGGTGGGGGGAAGTCGATGGGGGCAGGACGAAGGCGGGGTTTTTCGGCCCGCAGCTGGGTTTTTTGCAGTAATATGGCCCTCGCTGCTTTCCGAGTTGTGCAGGCCTGCTTTAGGGTCATGTTGCTAACACTAGTTTCCTATTCCTCTGTGAGTGGGAGGGACTGGGGGAAACAGGGGCACCTTCACTAACCCACCACTGCGAGTGGGCAGTCAAAATCCAGATCAAAAGAGATTTATTCTAGGAACAAACTTTTATAACAGGACCTCACTTTCCACATTGCAAAGCCCTTATGCAATGAGCGACCCTGAAATGCAGCCACCTCTGGGGTGGAGGATGACATCACAGCAACCTCCATGGGGATTTTTGTCCAATAACCCCATTTCGACCATGTCCCAGCAGAGCAGACCTGTCCCTCTGTTGTTTTAAGCACACACGGAGCAAATGGTATGAACCACCTGGCATTTATGCAGCGAGAAGGGAGCCCTCACCCGCAATGCTCTGGCACTCAGGCATCCCCTCCTGCACCATCTCCTGAGAAGGACCTGTATCTGGGCAGGGAGAGGCCTGGCAGCTCAGTGCAGGGGCTGTGGGGTGCTTGTGCCTGGGCTCAGCAGCACTAGGCTGGGAGGAAAATTTGGCTGAGGCATCACGGCCCCATTGCCCAGGCAAGAAACAAAGCCAACCCCAACAACTCCTCATCACAGCAGGGAGATCCCACTCGGGCCCCAAGCTCTCCCAGCATGTGGCTCATTGCCTTTGGCTTTCCTGGTAGATTTGCTCCGCACAGATCTCAGCAGGCTCCTGATTTGAATCTCTGCTGTGAATATTCAGAACCAGGGGTCAAACTGGGCAAAAAGCTAGCTGTGATGCCCCAGGCTTCATCCACAAACTAGGCTCCACCAGCTCAAGATGCCCCATGAGACCCTGCCCAGAGCCATCCTTCCATAACACCATCATCCAACCACTTTGCCAGCTGCTTTGATCAGCAATGACCAGTATTTACATTTAAACTATCATCATTACTCTCCAGAGACAACACCCTTGGGAAGGAACAGGGTCAGTTCACACAGTGCAATCGTACCAGGGCCTCTGCAGATTCAGACAGACAATGCTGCATTGCTGATACTAAGTCACACCCCCAAGGGCATCTCGCAGCCATATGGGCTAAAGACTTCATTCTGGTTTTGAGGAGAAGCTCGGAATGGGAGCCCCCAGGAGAGTCTCACATCCCCCAAAAGTGCAAGGGATGGCCCCGGCACAGGATTCATGCACCCAAAGGAGCTGACCACTTGAAGGTAGATCCCTGCATCACACCAGCTTCATCACCCACCCTGCCCTGTATCCCTCGGCTAACACTCTCACACACTGCAGTTCCCAGAGGGAACACACATGCCTGGGAGGCTTGCACATGAATGAGGTTGGATTACCTGGCACAGCACTGCTGACCCCATTGAGTGCCTGGCAGCCCACACTGCCCAGCCGCAGCCACATGCAGCACTGAGATGATCGTGCCCAGAGCACATACGCCGCCGTGGTACGGCACAGGCAGCAGCTCCAGATGTTTCTTATCAACTCATTGGACAGGCCCTGGATTATCCAGTGCCCCCGTCCCTGCTACCCAGTTGGGCCTGCCCCTGTCTCGTTCTGCCCAAGCCTAACCCCTCGCTCTGCCCAACCCCACCCCACTCACCTCCTCCTCTCCCTAAACAGCCTCCCATTTCCCTGCTCCTGGGAAGTCTCCTACCTGCTGGCCCCCAACAGGCTGCCTCCTGACCCTCCCAACTCCCCACCCATGGCCTGCTCCCCTCCAGCCCAACAGAGGGATTCTGCAGGCTAGCTCCCCACTGCTCGGCCGGCTGCCCCTGAACTGTGTGAGCTCAGGGGCTCCCTTGGGGTTAAAGAGGGGAGTTTAGGGAGCCGGTGCCCCTCCCCACCCAGCAGTGCCCATTGCCCAGTGAGA
Source organism: Dermatemys mawii (assembly GCA_007922305.1). Classification (NCBI taxonomy): domain Eukaryota; kingdom Metazoa; phylum Chordata; order Testudines; family Dermatemydidae; genus Dermatemys; species Dermatemys mawii. Next base: position 4,975,865 of record ML677378.1, read on the forward strand.
AGTGACCTCCATCCTGTCTCAGAAGCCAAACTCTGAAAAGGGGAATGAACAGATCAAGCAAAATGTGATGTCAAGGACAATGCTCCAGCCTCTCCCCTGGGTCCCTAGCCAGGCCTTTGGCACCTAGCAGCTCCCATTGCTTTCAGCTTTTCTCAGTGGGAACTGCTGTGGGCTCCGCACTCTTGAAACTCTGGCTCGTTGCTCTTTACAGACATCTATGATCCCTGCCTGTGTGGTATCACTAAACCCAATCCACAGACAGAGCAACTGAAGTATGGATAGCGGATGAGACTCACTTCAGCATCACAGTGAGAGTCAGTAGCCAAGCCAGAAACAGAACCCACAAGTCCTCGCTCAGAGGAGTCCTGCCTCCCATTCACCTCACTCAAACCCACCAGACCTACTCAAAAGGGTGATTTGACCATAGTGAGTAAGTGCCTGCCTGGGGAACACATATTTGACAATGGAATTCAGGAAGTTCTGTGCAATAGTTCAGACTAGATGATCACAGCGGTCTTTTCAACTCATTTCTCCCAGGAAGGACTCTCAGCCCAGATGGTGTGGAGGAGTGGGAAGTGAAAACTCCTGTTCCTGACTCAGACAAAGCAGCGCCCTGACAGGATGGGTGAGGAAGGTGCCATTTCTACCGCTCCCCCCGCCCCCGTGCATTTAACCCCTGCATAAGTTTCCCATTTGTTTGCATATCCCTCAGCCTCCACCTGACAGCGTTTAGCTCCTTTGGGAAGAGACAGCAAGACACTTGGTGCTGAGATGGCCCATGTTTCATAATCCCACATCTTTGGGCTCCCCGGTATCATCCTGCTGGTGGAACACAGGCCATGAAGATGCACTGCCGGGGCTGCTGTCCCCAGTACCAAGAGGAAAACTCAGGAGCTTCAGCCTGGAACCTAGTAAGATGCTCAGAGCCACTGGACTGCATGGAGTTCCTGTAAGAGAAATCTCCACTCCGTCCTCATGGAAGGCAGGACTGGAAGGGCCCGGGGTAGTAACTACCACTCAGCTGGGCTCTGTGATGTCTGCCTGTCTGCAACTCCTCAAATGACCAGCAGTTCTGGGGTCAGAGCAGTTCCCCCTGCACCACACCTCCTCTCCCTGCCCAGGTGAGATAGCCCCACCTGAGCACGGCCAACCCCAGGCCTCTCCAAATTGTGAGACTGGCTTGAAAATCCTGTTGGTGTGTTTTTTTTAATTAATGACTGCTGTTTTGTTCTGCTTTATTGCCTTCTCGTTCCAGAGCCTTTCACTTGTGCTTGGGTCACATTTTTCAAGCTTTTCTCCACAACCAGGAGGGCCAGAAACTCACTGCAATTCTAGCCCTGGATTTCCCACACACAGCTCTGCTAGTGCCCCTCAGTCCCAACCCGCAGTCCCTGCTATGCCACCCCAGCTCTGCCGGTGCCCCTCCGTCCTGACCCACAGCCCTCTGCTATACCAGCCTGAGGCTCTCCACACCCAGCATTACTAATGCACCAGGACCTCCTCTCCTGACCTGGCCTTTGCCATTTCATTCCTGAGGTCTCCCTTGATACACAATCCCGCTGCTGTTCCAGCCCAAATGGGGGCTGGCAGCCAAGGGAGCTGGGCTGCTGCTGCAAGGCAGGCACGTGAAGACTGGCTGGGTGCTGGGTTGATTTCATGCCATTAGCCCAGTGAACTGGGGCAGAGTTCAAGCCCCTACAGGTGGGCCCTCCGCCCCAGGGTGCTGAGCCTGCCTGCACAGCCATGTCATGTCAGCCTCACCTCCAGCCCCACTCTGCCCCCACAGCCTGCAAACTCCCACGGGGGCTGGACCTGGACACTGAGCCCAGAGACCCCCTGCTCAGCATGTTGTTAGGACACAATGGATTAAAAACCTGAGCTGGAGCCTCTGCCTCCTCCCAGGTCTCGAGGCCAAGGTCCCACCCTGGATCCCTGCCAGCAAGAGCAAAAACGGAGCAGTTCTGGAGCCTCAGCAACGCAGGGGGCAGGGGCTGTGGGGGGGAGGGGCAGGGGCCGTGGGGGGAGGGACGGGACCACGTGCCGTACGTTACTCGTCTAGACCCCGACCCTCGGCTCACTAGATGCCATTGCGCGGCGCTAGCCCATGGCTGAGACCTGCAGCGCGGGGCTGGCCCGGGACACCGAAGAGCCCCAGGCGTTCCAGCGCACGGGCCACGGGGCTGAGCCGAACCGGTCCGGTCGGGCCAGGTGCTGCTCCCAGCGGAGTCACTGGCCGCTCTGGGCTCACTCGGGCGTTGCTGAGAGCGGCCCGTGCGGGAAGCCCGGGTCCGCTGCGCGGAGCTTCAGTGAGACTCTCCCCCCGGGATGGCGCTGGGAACAGCCGGGTCTGACCGTCCGGCCAGGCTGAGGCAGCCGAAGGGAAGCGCTAGCCACAGCTCCCGCGCTGCGCTTGAGGGGAGCCGCCCCGGTGGGTCCTAACACCGCCCTCCCCAAACACACACACCCAGACAACACCGCCCACCCGGCACAACAACCCAGATAACCCACACCATCACCCCCCCACACACACCCGGACAACACTCCGAACAACCACCGCACCCGGCCCGGCACGACAATCCACCTCACCACACGCCATAACACAGCCCCCCACCACAGCCGGCACAACACCTCCCACCCGGCACAAGACCCCAGATAACCCGCACCATCACACAGCCCCCCTCCCCCCCGCGACACAACACCCACCGCCACCATATCCGACACAACACCCCA
>ML677378.1:4978891-5045382 GCA_007922305.1 Dermatemys mawii
AGATAACCCACACCACCACCCACTATCACACAGCCCCCATCACACCCGGCACAACACTCCAGATAACCCACACCACCACCCACTATCACACACCCCTACCCGGCACCACACGTGGCACAACACCCCCTGCCCGGCACAACCCCCCAGACAACGCCCCCCCCCCCGGGGCGGGGGGGGGGCGCGGGGCCCGGGGGCACCCGCAACACACACAACGTCCCACTACCGCTTCTCAAAGCCCGGAGCCCTCCACAATGGCCCCCTCCCGTGCCCCTCGCAGGTACGTGGGACCTGGCCGGGCAGCTCCTCCAGGCCGGGCGGGCGCGGGGTCCTTTCCCGGGCTCCGACAGGCCGGTCCGAGCCTCCAGCCCCCTCCGGCTCCGCTGGCCCCGCGCCCGGAAGGCGTTGGCAGCCCCGGGCGCAGGAAGGTCCGTCTGCGCCCTACCCGCTCTGCCCTTCTCGCGCCGCGGTGCCCAGGGGAGCACCGCCATGGAACCAGCCCCCGCAGAACAAAGCTGGGCTCCGGACCCACCTGCTCGGCTGCCTCCGGATCCAGATGCGGCTCCAGCAGCGGGACGGTGAACTGAATCTTCCGGGGGCTGTTGGGCTCCATGGCCGGGGGCTCCCAGAGACACCGGCAGGGAGAGAAGGACGCGCCCTGCGCTCGGCTCCCAGCGCCGCGTTCGCCCAGGTCGCCCCTGCCAGTCTCCGCTCTGTCCCGGTGCCTCCGCTCGGGGAGCTGGAGAAACAGCCGGTGCCTATTGGCTGGTCGGGCGCGGCCCGCGGCCCCCTCCCCCGTGACATACACACACGCTTCCCGGAGCGTTAACCCTCCGCCTTCCAGCCCGTGGGAGCCGCCGGAGGTGATGGATCCGCTCCGTACAATGGGTGGGGAAGATGGTGCCGAGCATCTCCGACTCGGCGCCCATCACCGCGGCGCGGGGCGTCCTGACGCGATGTAAGGAGCCTGCCGCGAGCAGACAGCGCAGATCCCGTTCCATGCTGGCGGAGGAGAGTGCAGGATCAGGCCCCCATTTCTACCCGGTTCATCGGCCTTTTCTTATGATCTCGGGGTATAGAATCCGCAGGGGATCGGCGTGGCGGGCGGCCTGGCAGAGAGAAGAGCAGGGCCCGGCTGCGGTGCAAGAGTTGGAGGACAGCAGCCTCAGAGCTGGGGGAACAAAAGCCCCAGAGCCAGGGGGAGAGCAGCTCCAGAGCCAGGGAGACAGCAACCCCAGAGCCGGAGGGACAGCAGCCGTTGGAGTTAGGTGCCATTTTCGGACACATACTTTAGACACCATTTCAGGTGGAATCCAGCCAATGCTTTTCGCTGAATTTTTCCCCCGACAAGGTCAGATTTTGTTTTGAAATTCCACCAAAAGTATCCAAAAAAGCAAAGCAAAGCGCAAATGCACCTCCCCCAAACAAAAGATGAACAGATGTTAAGCTGAACAAAACATTTCATTTAACCCAAAATGATTGGGGGGTTGGGGTTGGCCGTTTTTGGTTTGGCCACCAAACCAAAACATCAATTACTTGTGACTCCTGCCAGCATCCTGGGATACCCCATCCAGGCCAGGCCAGTCTGTTCTCTTCAGCTCCTGTGCAGCCCCCATCACCATGGTGCCCTGGCACCATCCAGTCACATGACATGTGATTTCTCTCTCTCACCCACTCCACAGGGGCAGAATTGTGTGTGGTGCTCCCCAACTACTGCTGCCCAAACCCCTCCCCTCCCCAACCCCCTGCTCAAAGAGATGCCTCTGCTGTCTGCCTGTAAAGGACAGAGTGTGTGCTGGGGGACTCCAGAGCTGGAGCGTTCCTGGCTAACTGGGTTTTCACTGGAATGCGCTGTCTAGCTGAAAGTGTCGTGAAGACATATCAGAGGCCTGCTCAGCCCAGCGCTGCCACTTTCTGCTGAGGACAGAGAGCAGAATCGAACCTGACTTCCCAGCAAAAGACAGACATTCAGATATTCACAAGGTTTTGAGTTTAGATCAATCTGGCCAGTGACAACAGTGCTCAGTGCCGCCCAGACAGGGCTCAGTCCTCCGGCCAGCGCTGGTGCTCAGTGCCACCCAGACAGGTATGAGTCCTGTGGCCAGCGCCGGTGTTCATGGTCACCCAGACTGGGCTCAGTCCTCCATCCAGCGCTGGCGTTCAGTGCTGCCCAATTGAGGCTCAATCCCCTTTGGCCAGTACCGGTGCTCAGTGCTGCCCAAATGAGGCTCAGTTCTCCGGCCACCTAAACCAAAATTGAACCAGATTGCTGGCTTGGAATTCCTTAAAGGGGTTTCTTTATATCCTACTAAAGTGTAGAGAATATAAGAATATAATTTACAGGTAGGAACGGAAGAGAAACAGTCAAATTAAAATGAGTTCCATTCAGTTACATCACATGAAGGCAGACAACTAAATATTGACAGATTTTATAAGTGTTGTATACAAATACTAGAAGTCTAAATAATAAGATGGGTGAATGTGAGTGCCTGGTACTAAATGAGGATATTGATATAATAGACATCACAGAAACTTGGTGGAACTATGATAATTACAGGGACAAGGTAATACCAGGGTACAAAATATATAGGAATGACAGAGTAGGTCGTGCTGGTAGGGGAGTGGCATTATATGTGAAAGAAAGCATAGAGTCAAATAGAGTACAAATCTTAAATGAATCAAAGAGTACCGTGGAATCTCTATGGAGAGAAATTCCAGGCTTGAATAACAGTAAGCAAAATATACTACCGACCACCTGTTCAGGATGGTGACTGTTAGATGCTCTGCAGATTAGAGAGAGTACAAAACCAGAAAACCCAATAATAATGAGGAATTTCAACTATCCCCATACTGACTGGGAACATGTCACTTCAGGATGGGATGCAGAGTTAAAGTTTCTAGACACTCTTAGTGACTGATTCTTGGAGCAGCTAGTTCTGCAACCCACAAGAGGAGAGACAATTCTTGATTTAGTCCGAAGTGGTGCCCAGGATCTGGGCCAAGAGGTGAATGTAGCTGAACCACTCACTAATAGTGACTATAATGTAATTAAACATCAATTCTTGAATGGGGGCGGTGAAATCCCAAAGAAACCCAACACAGTAGCATCTAACCATGGGCAACAGGTATCATAGGCTGGGGGAGCCTGTGCCTCCCCAAGCAGCCAGGGGTGACCCCACCCATGCTCTCCCCCCACCCCCCGCTTCTGCTTGGTGCGGCTCTAGTCTCCTGGGGTGGTCTGGGCTTGGGCTGCACAGGCCACTCTCCTGGCCCTCTGTGGCTAGGGAGATTGGGGTTGCACAGCCTGCCCTCCTGCCACGCCAGGGGTCAGGGAGGGAGGCTGGGGGCTCTCTGGACTTGTGGGGCACTAGCCAGGGCAGGGCGAGTGGGGGCTGCAGTGAGGGGGGGCTCTGGGCTGTGGCAGGTGCATGGAAGGGATGAGGCCTCAGGCAAAAGGGGCAGGGCTGGGGGCTACACTCCCACCCCAGCTAGCATGCATCTAATGGTATAAAAGGAACTACACAACAATGAGAAAGCTAGTTAAACAGAAACTAAGAGGAACAATCACAGGATTGAAATGCCTGCAAGCTGCACAGAAACTATTTAAAACACTGTAATAGAAGCGGAAAGAAAATGTATACCCCAAATAAAAAACAAACAGTAAGAGGACCCCAAAAATGCCACCATGGCCAAACAACAGAATCAAAGAGACCATTAGAGGCAAAAAGGCATCCTTAAAAAATTGGAAATCAACTGCTACTGAGGAAAATAGAAACGAGCATAAACGAGCACATCACAGCACATCACAGTGTAAAAGCATAGTCAGGCAGGTCAAAAGAAAAGAGCAACTAGCATAAGGCACGAAAACAAACAGCAGTTTTTTTTAAGTACATCAGAAGCAGGAAGCCTGTCACTCAGTGGGGCCCTGGATGAGTGAGGTGCTAAAGGATCACTGAAAAGACAAGGCCCTTTCAGAGAAGCTAAATGAATTCTTTGTGTCCATCTTTCCTGCAGAGGGTGTGAGGGAGATTTCCAGACCTGAGCCAGTCTTTTTAGATGACACATCTGAGGAGCTGTCCCACATTGAGGTGTCAGTAGAGGAAGCTTTGGAACAAATTGATAAATTAAACAGGGCCAGATAGCACGGCTGTAACTAGGGTGGGGTGAGAAGGACAGCCGCCCAGTGTGCAGAGCCAGCAAGGGTGCAAAAATGAGGCAGTGCAGGATTGGGCCTATTGGTGTCAGCCAGAGTCTATGGGTGAAGTTTGAGGAGGGTATTCCCCACAACAGATGCCCAGGTAGTCTGGAGCTGTGTTTCCTGCCTCTGCACCTGGGTCCTAGTGCTGGTTGTTTCCCCTTCTATGTGTGCTGGGCACTTGTCCCATCATGTTTTCTATACAATTGTGAGTAGTGCCTATGGGGGGATAGGGCAGGGCAAGGGAGGTGGTCGGGGGGAAGGGAGGAAGTGGAAGGGGGATGGGATAGGGCAAGGAGAAGAGAAGGGATGGGGAATGGGGCAGGGAGAGGATGGGGGAATGAGGAAGAATAGGGGAATGGTGGGGGAAAGCAGAAATCATAGAATATCAGGATTGGAAAGGACCTCAGAAAATCATCTAGTGCAACCCCCTGCTCAGAGCAGGACCAATCCTCAACTAAATCATCCAACAGATTTTTGCCCCATATCCCTAACTGGCCCCCTCAAGGATTGAGCTCACAACCCTAGCTTTAGGGGACCAATGCTCAAACAAATGAGCTATCCCTCCCCCACATGCAGCACCCCCTCAGCCGAAGCAGCAGTTGGGGCTCCCCCATTAAGCCATTCCATCCCCCCCAGCACTGGCAGCCCATTTCCAGTGAATATCTGCCACAGCTACCCCTTCCACTGCCCCTCAAATATCCCTCCCAGTACACAATCACCCCTCCAGCAACCCCCAAATGCTCTCTCCCTCTCCTCCTCCTCCTCCCGGCAGTGTCCTCTATTTGAGAACTTGAAATACGGTAACCCTAGCTGTTGCTCCGTTCTCAAGGCCTTGGTCTCCGGAGCTGGCAGGAGTGAGTCTGCAGCTGCCTACTTCTAGAACACGTGCAGGGAATGTGGGGAGAGAGTAGCGGCTGCAAAGGCAGCTCCATGGGCAGTGAGTGGGTTGTGACTGGGCTGCTGAGAGGCAGGTGCCCAAGGCCAATGAGTACTCCTGGCCCATTCACTTTTTGCTGCCCTCCCTCGTTCTCCCTGAGGCCCTACCCCCATGGCAGGCTGGCTGCTGGACCCTGGGCAGCTGTGGGGAGCCGAAGACCCACTGCGTGCCCAAGGTGGAGGGGTCTGAGAGCTGCCCCTGGCTCATGTCCCCGCCCCCCAGGCTTACGGCCAAGGGAAGGTAGAGGGTCTGCAGCTCCTCAGAGCTGTCTGAGAAGCTCATATCATCACCGGGCTGTGACTCCAAGGCCTGGCCCCCTGGCCGGAGCTGAATTGGGGTAAGAGCCGTGCTTGCAGCTATGGGGAGTCGTAGACCCTCCATTTGCCCTGGGTGAGGAGCCTGGGGCAGAACCTCATGGGTAAGGGGGTAGGGCCACAGAAGGGCTGGGGCCCCTGCCCCCATCCTCACTTTTAAGAAAGCTCCGCTGCCTCTGCTCAGTCCTCCGGCCAGAGATGGTACCTGGCACTGAACAGACCAGGCTCAATATTCTCAAAAGTGAGCTGTGATTAGGGTGTGTCTGTTTTTGGGCACCCAGTTTGAGGATCCCAAAGTCCATTTGGATGGCAGTAATCTCTCCTTATTGGTGACTCCTTGAGAGTGGGATGTGTCAGTGGGTGGGCATGCTGGTTGCTTGTCGTGCCCTCAGATCATTCTACCTGACAGCAGATCTGAGCCCAGTGCCCATCCTACTGTGTGAGTTAGGGAATCCAAGAGCTGCCTCTCTTTGCCTTTTTTTTCTGCTGCCCCTCAAGGAGAGAGAGAAAAACACCAGCATGGCTGATTGGCCCACTGCCTCCATCTCCTCCAGTGAGGGGGAGAGGGGTAGCCCAGAAGGGACTTGCTCCTTTTGTTAACCATTATAGATATTCCAGGCCACACTGCTGCTGCATCATGCAGGCCCACAGTATCAATACCCACCCTCCTCTGGCTCCTTTTTGCCCCCTGTCACAGAGAGTGGGGGAGTCAAGGCCCTGCACCCTCACTCCTTTGGATTCCCAGGGACTCTCAGCCAGCCAGTAGATTAGAAGGTTTATTAGGGAAGACAGGAACCCAGTCCAAACCAGAGCTCGTAGGTACAAACAGGACCCCTTAGTCAGGCCCTGTTGGGGGGCAGGGAGGTTAAACCCCAATCTTAGGGATCCCTTCTCTTTCCCAGCCAACTTTCCACTTTTCAACCCCTGCAGCCATCTCCCCGTTCCTTTGTTCACTTCCCGGGCTCTAGGTGGCATTTTCCCTCCCCCTTCTCATCTCAGGTTACAGTTTCAGGTACATCCCCTTCAGAGCAACCTCCCCTCTCCAGTGAAACTCTTGAGATCACATCCACCCTCCTCCCTGCTTGTCACACCCCCTCCTTGTGGGAGTCCCATTTTTAGTAGCTGGTTCCTGTCCCCCTTAAGAATCCCTCCTGGGTTGACACCAAGCTAGAACAGGCCTCGAGAAGTGCAGTCAGTCCCTGCAACATAGACAAGGTCCTTGCAGCTGCCTCTCTGGCCTTGTCTGAAGAGATGGATCATTACCACCATACACACTGTCAGTGAGAGATGCTCTGACTGGGGCAAGGTCACGTAGAGTTTGTAGCAGAACTAGGAATTGAACCTGGATTGAGGGAGTCTCAGCCCACACACAAACCGCTCCTCCTCTTCAGACCCTTGTGGTAAGCAGTGTCCTCTGGTAGTCCTTCCCTTACCTTCAGCCCCCACACTTTGCAGCCCCTAGGGTGGCCAGATAGCAAATGTGAAAAATCAGGATGGGGTGTGGGGGGGGAGGAGGGGATAACTGAACCCTATGTAAGAAAATACCCCAAATACCAGAACTGTCCCTATAAAATCAGGACATCTGGTCACCCTAGCAGCCTCACAAGCTTTCCCTGCAGTGTAGTTGAACTTTTATTCAAGTCCTGTAGTATTAGACTGCCGATTGCAGGCTGGCATGAGGGAAGGGCTGTTTAACATGTGTCTTGCTGCATGTGAAAGGAAACTTCTAACAAGTAGCTCTGGGCTGTGCGGGTGCTCTCTCCATGCTTTGATCCTCTGTAAGCATCAGCTGTGCTGGAAAGAGGGGAACAGCTGTGTGACAATCCCCACCACAGGGAGGCCCGGGCTGGCATCTCATTCATCACTCTGGATTGTGCCACACTTCCCATCTCTATTTCTGCTGCTCCCAGCCAGGTGCTGCAATGGTAGGACTCTCATCTCTGCCCAGGGATATGGGGAGGGACTAGAGGGTCTCTTCTGCAATGGAAAGCAATTGTTTCCTCCCCAAACTGAACAATAATCATAATAAGGCACATGTCATCAGCAGATCTCAAAGCACTTTACAAATGAGGTCATATTGTTTATCCCAATTTCACAGATGAGGAAACTGAGGCAGAGAGAGAAAGAGAGAGGCAGTGCATTGCCCAAGGATACAAAGTCGCAGAACTGGGAATAGATTCTAGGTCTCCAGAGTCCAGTGCTCTATGCACTAGGTCAGACTGCTGCCCACAGAGGATGAGCACACTGCCTCTGTTTTGTGCCTACCCCTACCAGTCTAAGAGTATGGGATTCAGCCAGAGTCCCTAGCTGTGCTCCTCCATTGCCCACCCAGTATGCCACTGAGAGTGATGAGGGGGAGACAAGCCAACCCCACATGTAGGAATAGTGGGAATAAAGATGGTCATTTAAGTGCCAGAGTTTATACATTACCCTTGAATATTCCCAGCTCTGCCACTGATGCACTGGGTGGCCTGGGGCCAGTCACTTTTTCTCCCAGGGCCTCAATTTCTTTGGCTGTACAGTGAGTTTAATGTAATAGTTTCACAGAGTTTAAGGCCAGAAGGGACCATTAGATCCCTAGTCTGACCTCCTGTGTAGCACAGGCCATTTCTTTACACACAATTACCCCTCTATGAAGCCCAATAACTTGGGTTGGACTAAAGGATTTCAGTCCTCAGAAGATTAAACTGTTGTGCACCCCAGGCAGAGAACAGGAGAGTCTGAGGTGCCACCCGTGCCAGAGGTCCCTGCAATGGCAGAGAGTTGATTAGATGGGGTATGCCCAGACATTCACTGCACCATGCTGTGAAGGAAGGTGACCTCCCTGCTCCCTGCTAATCTGACCTGGGTGAAAATTCCTTCCTGATTCCAGATCTGACCACTATGCATGGAACCTTGAGCATATGAGGAAGACCAATCAGCCAGGCATCTAGACGGAGGATTGTCGGATCATCTCAGAGCACTGGTCCATTCCATCTGGTGTCCCGTCTTCAGCTGGGGCCAATCCCTGATGCTTCAGACTGAGGAAGATGAAAACAAAAAACCAGCTCTAGAATACATCTGACCAGCTGAGCATGGAGAAGAAATTCCTTCCTGCCTCCTGCAGGAGACTAGCAGAATCCCTGAAGCATGAGATTGGATTGTAGTGAGTCTCTTACTTCAGAGCTGCAAGTGTTGCAAATATATTGAGGGCAATGCAGACAACCAAGTTCTCCCCATAGCCCATGAAGTGCTGTATTAATTTAGATGGAATCTATGGGCCCAAAGAGTCAAAGGTGTTAATATAACCCAATCACTGTTCAACGTTCAAGCATGTTAAATGTGGTTCAAAGGTTGGTATGCAGAGACCTGCTTAGTGCCATGGCAAACATACCATTTCAAATCCTTTTAACCTTCTACCAAAGTTACAGAAAAGAAAGAAAAACAGTGAAAGCCTTTGAAATATGCAGTATTAATGAGCTTTTCATTGTAACAACATTCCCTGTTCCCTTCCCAGGTATCTGTAGAGAGTTTTGAAAAAAAAAAACAACAACCCCTCTTGTCTGACAGTCTCTTAAATGCTACTAAGTGTCCTTTTTGGGGAAAAGAGAAAAAATAAGTTGAGCTGGGCTGGAGCTGCCATTGTTCAAGTCCAATCCCAGTTCCTACACCACAAACACACACAAAACGGGGAGAGAAAAGAACAGCAAAGATAGAAAATGCAGCTTCTGTTTCTGAAGTTGACTTTTATTTGCATCCTCACTGCTGGAAAAACTCAGGCCCAGCATATGGTCTTTTCAGCTGTTCTGAGACCTGGCAAACATGTATCAGCATCGGCCTGTTTAGGACACTGCTTTCAGCTGCCTCTGTCTGGTCACAGGCTCACAGCAGTGTTGCAAAATCTGCAGTCTCAGTGGCTAAGCCAGACTCTTCTTAGACAAAATGGAGAAAAAAAGAAATAAAGTGGGGAAGGAAAAGGATGTATTTGGGGAGTGGGGAGGAGACGAAGTGTCACATCCCAGCTGGTGGTTGAGAATCGGCTGGAGCTAGTGAAGGTGATTATGTCATCTGGCTCCAGCTCTCTGCCCAGTCTGATCAGAACATCTCTCAGGATCAGAATGATGAAGGTGCAGAGTCCCAGGAGATGGGGGGCAGCCATGATGGTGCAGCTCACCCCAGCTGCCAATTTTTCTCCCAGTCTCTTTCTTTCAGGACCCCAAAAGGGAGTGATGGGTGGAATAGCCCATCCCTTCATCACTTGGTCCACCAATTAGGCCTAATTTCAGACACACCAATTTTGGTTAATCAATTTCTGTCTGGTCCTCTACTCCTCTTCTTTGCCGGTCAAAATCTTAACACAGTCCATGAGTTATATCAGGAGGATTTTTTGTTTGTACTAATGCAATCTTGTCCATCTTGTTTTTGCACCTGTAGTTGCTGTTACAGGTTATTGTGATATGCCATGAACTTTCACTCACTTCTCGCAGCTGAGCTCACAATTAGAGCAAATTTGTAGGGGATTCACAGACTCCTAAGCCCTGCTGAATTATCCATAATGCAAATATGCAAAGATAACAGGTGTTCAGTTACTACAATATGAGCAGAATACAAATGCCTACACACCTAAGAAAGATCCAATTCCTGCTGAGCTAGACAGACAGAGGTAGATAGATTAGATGTGTATGGGGATAGGTAGAAGATGTTTTGTAGGTTTAATTCATTAGTGTACTGTAAGATCCTTGTATGGAGATGACTATAGAAGGGCAACGATTTATGATCAACATTTTCAACTCAGACATCTAAATCCACGCTTGGCAGGGCCCGCTCTAGGCACCAACCTAGGAAGCATCTGCTTGAGGCAGCACCTGGCAGGGGGCGGCATTCCGTCCATTCTTAGAGCAGCACACTCCACGCTGGCCGGGGTTTGTTTTCGCTTCAATGGCGGTGCTCCGGCTGCTTCTTTTTTTTTTTTTTTGCTTGGGGCAGCGAAAAGGCTAGACTTGACCCTGACTAGTGAGAACCTCAGGGGAAGAGTCATAGAGAGGGGGCTCAGATTCCAGGTAAAGCGAGGTTTGTGCCCCCCATGAATGGGTGGGCTTACCTGGTTCCACTACAGTTCTCAGGCTCACGTTCTTTGCTATGCATGAGTGTTCAGGGCACCACCAGGGATCTGTAGGTCCATCCGCAAGCCCCAGGGCATCAGGGGCATAAAGGGGGGATTTGAATTCATTCAGATTGGCCAGAAGATCTCTGATCTGCACCCTTCCCCCTTTATTATCTGTTGGTAACTTCACTAGTTGCCAGATCATCTATTTGTTATTTTTTTACTTGTAACCATACCTGTTTCTGTTACCTGAAATTGGGCCGGCTAGTAAGCTTAAGGAGGAGTAATGACTCACCAAAGTATGGCAGAAAGCAACACGTTTATTACACTGATAGCTAAACTCAATAGAAGTGTGGAGGGGGTCACACTTGTACTCATATACTCTTGCTCCCAGGACAGGCATGTTACTGGAGATGTCAGGATCCTTCAACGTAAGTGTCTGTGACAGGGCAGGGGTAAAAACCCCTGGAATACCCTGTCTCTGCAAGTAAACCCTGCCTGCTGGCAGGAGACCCAGGGGCAGGGGCTGGCCGTAGCCGGCAAGAAGGTCCAGGTGGAAGCCCTAATTAGTGCTAGCTCGCAGTGCTAGCCTGAGCTGAAAGGCTACAGCTGTGGCTGGAAGCTAAGAGGGCTACAAAACCCCCTGACTCATACTCAGAGGGAGGCCAGGCAGGGAACAGAATACTGCTACTGAGTCTCCTTGCTGCTAGAGAGGGGTCTGGAGACCCAACAGCTAAGACAGTGGGGTAACTGTCAGGTGATTGGGGGGAGCATTGTTGTTGTACTTATGCCACAAATGCAAGCACTGTAAATAAAGGACAGTTGGGAGAAGTGTCAAGACCTTTAGTGGGAACAGGAAGAACACAGGGCAGCCTGGACCTGTGACTGTGTCCCACGGGGCAGTGATGGATGGTATGATGAAGGTAAGTCTTCCTGAGGCACAGTAGAATGCAATGTGGTGAACCACTGGCCAGGTGGTCTGGGTGAAGGGCCTTGATAGCAGGTACAATCTTATGAGTGCACTGCTGAGCACATGGCCCCTTCCCCTTTTAAGGACCTGCTCCTCATAGTCTGCAACTAGGGATGACTTGGCTGCATCTGACTGGTCACACTCCACCTTGGGTAGTGTCCATGCTTTGGGTGTATCATTGCTGCCTAATCAGAGTCCCAGGCACCTTGTCTACCTGGGAGGTCTTTTGATCTTCCAGCTGTTGAAGCAGCTGGTTCATCCCAAAGCAGCCCAGGAGGGGGAGGGGAGAAACCACTTCACAGGTATTCATAGAAGGAGAGGGGACAAAAGCTGGGGGAGGGGAAGGTGTAACAGACCTTTTGAGCATACAGGTTATATAGACTCTAAGAGCATACAGATCACTGCTGCTCCAACAACAGTTTCTCTTTTCATACTTGTTATCACTTAAACCCCTGTCCTGTGTTAATAAATTTATTCTGATTTTTTACAAAATCAGCTCAGTGCTGTGTATTAAACAAAAGTAAGTCTGCCACTAGACAAACAGGCTGGTGCATGTGTTGTCTCGTTGGAGCCAACAAATGTCTGTGAGCATCCAGTGAGAGGGCCTGGGCATTGCAGAGAGATGTCTCTAGGGAGCACAGGAATGGGGGGGGCTGTTCCCTGCAAGGCAATGTGTGGACTGTAGAGGCCTGGGGAGTTCACTGGCAGGGCAGGGCCAGCTGGTGTGTCTGGGAGCTGACATGTGGCTGAGCAGCAGCACAGCCCTCTCCCTTGCTGAGGCTGAGAGGGGTAACACAGTGGTTCCTGCTTGGGCTACCCAGAACAGTGATTTCATACCTTCTGCTGGGAGCTAGTTACTGGCCTGGGGTTCCTCTATGTGGATTGGCACATTTCTGAGCTCTTTGTGCCACTCAGGAAGCAGATGGAACCATATCACAGGCAGGACCTGGCCCTGGATTAATGTGCAGAAATCAGCATTTCTGCAAAGAGAGCAAACATCTAAGGACCTTCCCACTGAGTCACTGAGCCAGGTCCCCTTGGAGGGAGACACAGCTGTAGGATGACTAGCAGCCAGGCTGGTGAAAGGAGCCTCTCTCTGAGGGGAAAAGGGATGGAAAAATCCAAGCCGATACTAATCCAGTTAAGAGAGAAGCATCTATTAGCACAACCAACCTCTCCACCCCACACGGGACTGAGCAGCCTCTCTCATACACACACATCGGCACAGGGCTGCGTGTGAGCCTGAGCGGGAAGCTCTCTGACACACTATGGCAAATCTCTTGCCAGGAGTGAAATCCTGAGTCCAGTGTAGGCTAGTATGGGGTGCTGGGCCCAGCCACTCTGCACACGGTGAGCCAGCTTCCTCTGTGTGCTGGTGCCAGGGCATGGACGGTGGAGGCAGCTTGTGCTCTGCCTGGCAGCAGTGGTGAGGGCTAGTGCAGCCCCAAGGGCCTATGGCCTAGTTGTAATGGCCTCTATGGGCTAGGGTGGGGCACAGAACCACCAGGGCACACAGGTCTGTCATTTTATTGTCCCTCCCTGCCCTGGAGCACCCCCATCTGTCGGTCTGTACTGAACTCTCTGGGGCAGGGACTGTTTGTCTGCCCAACACCCAGTGAAATGGGGGCTGTGGTCTCAGCTGGGACCCCTGGTCCTACTGGAATCCATGTCCTGATGTTAAAGGCCTCCTGTCTGTAGCTTCACTCTGGGGTCTTTGCCCTGCTGCTCCCCCAGTGTCACCCAGGGGTCAATGACCACCTAGGCTGTTGTGCTCTCCTCACTCCCACAGACCCACAGGATCCTGCACCCCCTGAGCCTGGTCGGCAGCACCAGGTAGGGGTGCACGGGCTGGAGGAGCGGAGGGGGAGAGCAGCACGGCACAGATGTGACTCCCTTGTGTCTGTAATGGCACAGCCCCTGCCAGGTTCCAGACCAGGCTGGGCTCCATGGGGCAGGGATGCAAATGGGAGAGCATCCCACACACACACACGCACACACACACCCCTTCCCTCCTGGCCTTTGGCCACAGCAAACCTTCCCCAGACAGCAGGGGAATAAAGAAGCTTGGCTAATTAACGCAGCCACTGCTAATTGCAGCTGGCCTGGAGCTAGCCCAGCAGAGGGACCCCACACTTCATCCACGGCAGGGGTTATGGCACAGAGGGGTGGGATGGGAAGGCAGAGCCAGATTCCCTGAGCCAGACAGGCTGCACCCAGCCCATTGGCCTCTGGCTGTGACATAGCTACAGGTGCTGTTCACCACCAGGACTAAGCATGAGTCTGAGACACAGGCTCTGGGCTCTGATTTTCAGTGGCAATCACACTACCCAGGTCCTGGACACTGGCTTGAGGGGGCTCTGCATTTTAATTTAATTTTAAATGAAGCTTCTTAAACATTTAAAGTTATTTATTTTACAATAACAATAGTTAATTATATATTATAGACTTATAGAAAGAGACCCTCTAAAAACATTAAAATGTATCACTGGCACATGAAACCTTAAATTAGAGCGAATAAAGACTCGGCACACCACTTCTGAAAGGTTGCTAGATGATGATGCCTTGGTTC
Organism: Dermatemys mawii; assembly: GCA_007922305.1. Classification (NCBI taxonomy): domain Eukaryota; kingdom Metazoa; phylum Chordata; order Testudines; family Dermatemydidae; genus Dermatemys; species Dermatemys mawii. Next base: position 4,992,960 of record ML677378.1, read on the forward strand.
CAAGGCTCACTATTTTAGCAGCTGCCTGCAGTGCACACCGCTGCTGGTGACTCAATGTCTTGTGTGTAACCAGAGAGGTGAGCTCACAAAGCCTTTCACAGTCCCCAGTGCAATAGCAGCTGCTGCCTGAACAGCAAAGTCTGAAGAGGGAAAGTGAGTGACTCACCACCCTGCAGTCACACACAAAGCAAGGCCATGCCACTGGCTGTGATGGGGGCTGTCTGGCCTCTGCAGGGCCTGAGGGATGGGGAGGTGACAGTGGACATCTGCAGTCAGGAGATTCTGAGGGGAGATGTTGAATTTTCAGTGGTTGGAGGTTGGTGGAGAGCAGGATCCCAACTCCCAGGTGCTGACAGTGGAGAGCAGAGTCCTGGGAGTTGCTGGGGAGGGCTGTGGAGAGGCAGGGTCCCAGGTGCTGTGAACAGGGAGCAGGGTCCTGAGAGATGCTGGGAGCAGAGGGGAGATCAGGGTTCCAGGTGCTGCCAGCAGAGAGCAGGGTTCCAGGTGCTGCTGGTGGGAAGTGGGGTCCCAGGTGCTGCCATGGGGGAACAGGGTCCTGGGTGCTTTTCTACACTCAGACTCTGTGCTTGCACGTGGGGAAGTATTGCCTCTCAGAGGCACCCAGGGATGGTGTGTAATTGTCCCATGTTACGGGATGGGGGCTCGAGCTGGTTCTGAGTCCTTGTTGAAAAGGAATCCCTAGATATTGAACCCGGCTGGGTTGCTGCCGGTCCTTCCTGGAAGAAGGATTACACTCCCTTGTAGGGATGAACAATAGGGACGAATGCATGAGGCTGCTAGGCCCGTAGGCATCGTGCAGACCCCAGACCCTCCCACCCAGCTTGTGCTGTCCAATGTCCTGGGCTGGACCAAGCAGTCCTGGAAAGGGCTGCAGGGCACATAACCCAGAGCCCCTGCACCATGCCTCTGCCAGGCCCCTGTGGGAGAGCTCTGTCCCAAGGGGAGGTTTCTGAGCACCTTTGGGGCCAGGGGTTGTTTGGTTTGCCTCTCTCTGTAGCGAGGCCACAAATCCCCAGCAGTCCTGGGAATCAGCTCTTTAGCACTTGAAGCGCCCTCTGCTGGCCAGTGGCTCGCCTGCCTCAGGCCCCATGTCCCTCCCAGATGCCCTTTTACCTTGAGCTGGGGAGAAGCAGCCGGAGAAGGGGGCGCTGGGAAGGGCTGAGTCTGATGCACAGGGCTAAGGATGCTGGGGAGGACTAGGAAGGAAATGGGGCTCTGACCAGGTCTCAGAGAGCTTTGCTCTGAAATTCTGGTTCCACTGACCGCAGTGTAATAGCTACTGATTGTGCCCCAGTGCAGTTGGGTGGGCAGAGTGATTAATGGCTGGTAGCAGGAAGAGTCCTTTCCCCTCTAGGCCCATGTCCCCCTTCCAGGTTGGGCCAATTCTGCCATTTACTCTGCTTGACAAAACCTCCCATCAGAGAGAGATGCAAGACATGGCACTGGGAGCTAATCACCCTACTCCAACACCACAGCTGGCGCCAGTGTGTGGAGCCGGCTCTGATCTGCCTGGGATCACTTTCCTGGGGCTTCCTTGGAGCCTCAAGAGCACTCAGCTGAAGTTGGCACTGCTCCTCTGGGAGCTATAATGCCCCCATAGGCAGAGCAAGTCCATTCCCCAAGAGATCCCCTCCCTGGCTCCCTCGAGATCTGGGGAGCAGCTGCCAGGCTCTCCTTGGAGGTCTTGTGTGCAGAGGCCCCATCCCAAAGATAGCAGAGCAGTGATGGGGTGAGATTCCCTAACGGTCAGACTCTTCCCTTCCCCTCCCTTGGGGTTGCTGAGTTCCATGCTCAGGGCAGCTCTGACTTGTATGGCTCAGTGCCGCCTGGGCCAACATGGACCCCTCTGGTGGCCAGGCAGGTGCTGTGGCAGCACAGCCTCCCCTGGGCTGGTTCTGGTTTGCAGCTGGTCTGGATGCTGGGGGAGGGCACTGAGTGGCAGAACTTTGCTGTCAGAGATCACCCCCAGGGAGCTGCAGCATGAAGTGTTCTCCTCAGTGTATCCACCCCCCGGCACAGCGCGCAGGACAGTTCCTGATCCCACAAGGGCAGCACAGTTTGACTGCACCAAGGGTGCAGGGAGAGCACAGAGTCTTTCCTAGTCTCAGGCTCCCATAAGCTCCAAGCTAAGAAGTGATACCTAGGCCTGGCCCTTGTGCTCAGGGGCCCCACTCCAGGGTTGCTTTGGCCTGAGTCGGTGTCCATGGGAAATGCTTGATGCTCTCTGGCTGTTTGCTGAGCCAAGAGCCAGTGGTCTCAGTCCATTGCCTCGGGGGGGGGCAGGGATGTCATCACAATTGGCCCCACAGCCGGCTAGTTCCCCAGTCCACACAGGCCCCAGCAGGTCAGGGCTGCAGCACATGTAAGCAAAGCCCGCAGGGGATTCAGGGGAAGCGGGAGGCCTTGTCTTGAACTATGGAGCCAGAGCATGTGGAAGGAGGCAAGGAGCCTGGCTCATACTCTGTGCACGAGGGAAGGGAGTCATCTTGAGGAAGGATGGGTTTGTGGGGCTGGTCTAGGTCTCCAGGTCCACTCCCAACTCTGCTACAGCCTCCCTGTGTGACCTTGAGCAAGTCACCTAATCTCCCTGGGCCTCGTTTTCCCATCTGAAAATGGGGCCATGACCCTTCCTTTCTCCCAGCTGCTGTGTGAGCTATGAGCTCCTGGGGGCAGCAGCTGGCTGCTCCTCCCTCTGTGCAGCACCTGGTGCAATAGGGCTGTTTCTTGGTTTCTCCCTTGGCATTACTGTAATAACCCTGCTTAATGTTAATCCACCCCAGCGATGGCACTAATAGCAGCACACTAGGCACTGTGAGGTAAAACTAATCTGTTTCATGGGCAGAACCATGCCAAGGAGATAGCAGAGAGGTAAATACTAACCAGGATGCTCTCAGCGGCCTCAAGAAAGAGAGGTAGGAAACTGGAGCCTGTCAGATCAGATCATGGTGATGGTGGGTCTTTGCTGGGAATAGGAGAGTGAAGGATGGAAGGGCTCTGCTGCCGTATTGCCAGTGAGTCATTACCACACAGTGTCAAGAATCAGAAGGGTAACCATGTTAGTCTGGATCTGCAAAAGTGACAAACAGTCCTGTGGCTAGTCTTTAAGATGCCACAGGACTCTTTGTCACTATTAAACACAGGGCATTCATTGCTGTCCTTCCCCTTCCCCTGTCCTTCCCCTTGTGTTTGGAGAATCTGCTCTCACGGGAGCAGCAAAGAGTGCCCATGGCCTGAGGGTCTTGGAAATGCCAAAGTGCAGCCACACAGATGGCACCCAGCTCTGCAGTTCATAACTGCCTAGGGAACCCACTGGCATATTACAGGCCTCTGTGCCTGACCCATACAGAAGATGAGTTGGTTATGGTTACCACTAGGCAGCCTGGCCCTCTGACTCTCACAGAAGCAGCTCCCACGTCTAGCTGGGCAGATCCCATTTCAGTCTCTGATGTTGGACACAGACCCATCTCATCCCCACCCGAGACTCAGTGCTATGAGCTATTTCCTTCTCTGCCCCATGCTGATTCTGTTTCATAGGGAAACAAATCCTGTGCCTTGATTAACCAAGGCTCAGTTAGGGTTGTCAATCCTTCAGGATTGGCCTGGAGTCTCCCAGAATTGGCATTTGAAAACAATCCAGGAGATTTTATAGGGTATTTTAAGAAAATGACATTATGGCATGTTGGGGGGGAAAAAAAAAATCTCCAGGAATAGCTTCAGTCAGATTTGGCAACCATAGTGCAACACGCCTACCTCCCAGGCAACCCCCCTCTGAACCCTTTGGGGTGCCTGCCCCAGGCAGGGCTGGGCCATGGTACAGAGAACACTATCCAAAAGTAAATGTTTGCAAAGAGCAGGTTAGTTTTGGTGGCTGCAATCACAAACAGGAGCCAGTGGTGTCAGCAGAGCTGGGTGCAAAGGGCAGAGGCAGGACTAGCAGGAATGGATTAACCTTTTGTGGGCCTGGCACCAAACATATTTGTGGGCCCCCATGGGGGCAATGGAGCATGGCGTTGAGAGGGGTCAGTCGCCAAGCAAGGGGCCAGTTAAGAGCATAGCTTGGCAGGGTTGGCCCCACTCCACCCAGCCCAGCACGAGGGCACTATTTACAAACTGGCAGTTGCCAGATGCATGATGGTCTGCCCGGCCATGTGCTGCCAGCATAGCCCTTCCCCTTGTGGGTGGATCCATGCTGTGCCACCCCCATCCCCAACTCAGTATCGGAACAGGCCCCTTATTCCCTATGGCCAGAGCCCCCCCAGACCCTGCCACAAATGCACAGCGCCCTACACAGCATCACCCCTACCCTGCATCCCCATGCCCACAGCCCCACCACAACTACTCAGCACCCCACACAGAGCCCCCACTCCCTAGTGCCCCAACACAGAGATCACCCCACCTCCAGAGACCCGCTCCCGCATCCCCTGCCTCCCAGCCACACTCACCGGCAACTGTGTCTGCTGGGCTGAGCTGGCAGCACAGCCAGGGCTGGTCCCTGGGCAGGGAATTGCTCAGGCCCTCAGGAGTGGTGTGATCAGCCAGGCCTGATTTTTACAATGCAAGTGATCCTACATGTCTGGAGAGGCCCAGCCAAGACCCACATACTGTCGCCCCTTCCTTCCTCCCCCCCGCAACTGGCCGGGACTGTACCCTGGTAGCTCAGGTCCGGGGAGACAGGTAGGGCCCACAGGTGGTAGGAAGCAGAGACTTCCCAGAGGTGTACTGGGATCTGGTCAGAGACAAACAGAGAGAATCTGGCAGGTGGGGCCAGGGAGTGGAGAGGAGCAAGTGGTGGGCAGGGAGTGGGGGGGAGCCAGCGGGCAGGTGGGGTCTCAGGGCACAGTGCAAGCGGAGCAGGCCGGAGCCTGTTCTGAGCATGGGCTTGGCTCCATGGAGTCACTATAAACCCGGCACTGGGGGAGAGTATCCTCCCTCTGCAACTGCCCTCAGCTCCCTCCCCTTTTCCTGGAATGTGGGGAGACATTAACCTCCAGCCTCGTGTCACACTGTCACCAGACAGCTTGCACAGGGCTGTCAGGGGCCCAGCTGGCCCAGCCCTGGGAGACTAGAGGCCAGGGGCAGGGTCATGCGCCAGAAGCAGAAAATCTAGAAATGGGCCTGACACATCATCCCTGTCCTTGGGGTCATTGGCAGCTGGTCTGTCTATAAGGGCCTCCCCAAGCTGCCAGGTCCAAACCCCTGTGCCAAACCTGGTCCGTTTCAGGCTCTCTGCAGGGCTGCATAGTGCAATGGGAAGCTGTAGGCTGCCATGGACAGATCTGCCACACAAGCCTGGCCAAGAGCAGCCTGGCAAGCCATGCTGTGTGGGAAGCTGTCGGAGTCCCCTGGCATGCTGCCATTGCCCCTGGGACTAGCCTGATGCTCACGTGCTGCAGAGAGGGCTTGGACCACTAGCAGGCAGCCTAGGGCCTCGTTAGACAGTGAGGAGCCTCTTGCAGCTCCTGCAGCCTGGTTGGTGGTGAAGCCAGTAGGGAAGCCAGTCTTGCTCCCGAGGCGTCCTGCCCCCAGGGCTCTGGGCTGCCTAGCGGAACACCTCCTGGGAACCTTGTTCCTAGGGTTGCCAGATGTCCAGTTTTCAACCAGATTGCCCGGTCAAAAAGGGATGCTGGCGGCAGTTGTGGTGGGGCTGTGGTAATGCTGGGCAGGGATGGTGGCATGCAGGGTGCTGGGTAGTTGTGGTGGGGCTGTGGGCAGAGGGGGCGCTCAGCATAGCAGGTCTGGGGGAGGCTGGGCGTAGGGAGTTGGGGGGTGTGGGGTGGGGAGCTGTGTGGATGGGCCCACTCCAGAGGGGAAGGGGCACAGTGGCAGAACAGGACTGGGTGGGTCAGAGTGCGTCTGGCGGCTGCCAGTTTGTAAGCAGTGCCCTCGCATTGGGCTGGGCAGAGCAGGGCCGCCCCCTCCATGTCATGCCTATTGCCCCTGACTGCACTCTCGCTCTGGGCACTGACCTCCCTGCACCATGCTCCACTGCCCCCATGGGGGCCCACAAATATGTTTGGCCCACAAAAGGTGAATCCGGCTCTGGTTCCTAGGTGTGCGTGAGGTGGTACCAGCGGCAATGAAGGCAGATGGGTGGGTACATCCCTTTTGAGGGGGCCCATTGACTGTTTTGCCCTGGGGCTCAGAATTGCTGTCAGCAGGCCTGATGCTGAGATAACTGGTTCTGTGGATATGGGGAAAGCAGTAGATGTGATATGCCTTGACTTTAGCAAAGGTTTTGATATGGTCTCCCACAGTATTCTTGCCAGCAAGTTAAAGAAGTATGGATTGGATGAATGGACTATAGAGTGGATAGAAAGCTGGCTGGATTGTCAGGCTCAACGGGTAGTGATCAGTGGCTCCATGTCTAGCTGGCAGCCAGTATCAAGTGGACTGCCCCAGGAGTCGGTCCTATGGCCAGTTTTGTCCAATCACTAGACAATGGGATGAATTGCACCCTCAGCAAGTTTGCAGATGACACTAAACTGGGGGAAGAGGCAGATAGGCTAGAGGTTAGGGATGGGGTCCAGAGTGACCTAGAGAAATTGGAGGATTGGGCCAAAAGAAATCTGATGAGGTTCAACAAGAACAAGTGCAGAGTCCTGCACTTAGGAAGGAAGAATCCCATGCACCGCTACAGGCTGGGGACTGACCGGCAAAGCAGCAGTTCTGCAGAAAAGGACCTGGGGATTATAGTGGACGAGAAGCTGGATATGAGTCAGCAGTGTGCCCTCGTTGCCAACAAGGCCAATGGCATATTGGGCTGTATAAGTAGAAGCATTGCCAGCAAATCGAGGAAAGTGATTATTCCCCTCTCTTTGGCACTGGTGAGACCACACCTGGAGTACTGTGTCCAGTTTTGGTCCCTCCACTGCAGATGGGATGTGGATAAATTGGAGAAAATCCAGCGGAGGGCAACAAAAATGATCAGAGGGCTGAGGCACATGACTTATGAGGAGAGGCTGAGGAAACTGGGGTTATTTAGTTTGCTGAAGAGAAGACTGAGGCGGGATTTGATAGAATCGTTCAACTATCTGAAAGGGGGCTCCAAAGAGGATGGAGATTGGCTGCTCTCAGTGGTGGCAGATGACAGAACAAGAAACAATGGTCTTAAGTTGCAGTGTGGGAGGTTTAGGCTGGACATTAGGAAACACTTTTTCATTAGCAGGATGGTGAAGCACTGGAATGAGTTACCAAGGGAGGTGGTAAAATCTCCATCATTAGAGGATTTTAAGGCCCAGCTTGACAAAGCACTGGCTGGGATGATTTAGTTGGTGTTGGTCCTGCTTTGAGCAGGGGATTGGGTAGATGATCTCCTGAGGTCTCTTCCAAACCTAATCTTCTACGATTCTATGACAGCATGGAAGCTATACCAGACAGCCCGGCATCCACACCTGCAGGGAAAAAAACCTTTATCTGGGGCTACCTCTCAGAATACATTTCAAAGGGTCACTGGACTACCAAGAAATGGGGCGTGAACCCCTAAGTTATCCTTCACCTGAGGATACAAAGGAACCGAGCACTTTGAGTTCTGTGAAAGGTCCTGGCCAGTGATCGATGCTGGAGAAACATCTCTACGAATAAGAGACTGAAATCAGGCTTTAGCCTCAGAAGCGTATTTTTACTTTGGTTTGTCTGTAACCTTTTTTATCTTTATGCTTCATACTTGGTATCACTTAAACCAATGCCTTTTGTGTTTAATAAGCTTGTATTGCTTTGGATATAAACCAGCACAATGCTTTGATTGAAATAAGAAGGGCTGTCACTCACCCGCCAGTTAAATTAATGGGTTGCAGTGTGTTGTTTCTTTAATAGAGCAAAAAATTTACTAACTTGTGTGAGGGTTCCAGGAAAGGGCTGGACACGCAGGGAGATGTGTCTAGGGAATTTGGGAACTAGTGTGCAATGTAGGTTACCTGCAATGCGAGGCTAAGAATGGCAGAGTCTTGAGGAGCTGGCTGGTGAAGCAGACAAGCTAGTGTGGCAGGGAGCTGACGCACAGTCTAATCTCCAGCAAAGCTCTCTCTTGCTGAAGCAGAGTTAACACAGTAGCTCTCAGTTCTGGATGTCCTGAACAGCTTGATACACTAACACCGTCACAGGGGGTGGGGAAGTCCAGTTCTCACACCCCCCACTTCCTGGAATTCACAGTGATTCTTAGCCAGCCAGTGGATCAGAAGGTTTATATGAGATGTCAGGAACACAATCCAACTCAGAGCTTGGCAGTACAAACAGGATCCCTTAGTCAGGCCCTTCTGTGGGGCAGGGAGATAAGACCCCAAATCCAGGCTCCCTCCTCTTCCCCAGCCAACTTCTACTCCCCTCAAAACCCTGCAGCTGTCTCTTCTTTTTTTTTTTTTTTTTTTTTCTCCCCTTTGTTCACTTCCTGGGCTCTAGGTGTCATCTCCCCTCCCCCTTCTCATCTCAGGTTACAGTTCCAGGTATCCCCCTTCAGAGAAGCCTCCCCTCTTCAGTGAAACTCTTGAGATCATGTCCACCCTCCTCCCTGCTTGTCACATCACATCCCCCTTTCCAGTCTGAACTGAGCTCTGACCAGTGACCTGGGGAAGTTCAGGGCCCCCTCTCTGGGACAACGCATCCACTGTCATGTTGGCACTTCCCTTCACATGGACCACAGCTATGTCATAATCCAGCAGGAGCAGACTCCACCTCAGGAGCTTGGCGTTGGCCCCTTTCATCTGGTGCAGCCAGGTCAGGGGGGAGTGGTCAGTGTACATGGTGAAGTGTCTCTCAAATAGATATGGTTGTAGTTTCTTGAGGGCCACACCATGGCCAAGCATTCCTCCTCGATAGCCGCGTAGTTCTGCTCCCGGGGGAGCAACTTCTTGCTCAAGTACACGATGGGGTGTCTCTCCCCCTTTTCATCCTCCTGCATTAACACCGCCCCCAGCCCCACGTCTGAGGCGTCAGTGAATACCACAAACGGCTTGTCAAAGTCCGGGTTTGCCAGAACCGGGCCGCTGACGAGAGCCTCCTTCAGCACACAGAGAGCCCTCTGGCACTGCTCAGTCCAGATCACCTTGTCTGCTTTCCCCTTCTTGCATAGCTCAGTGATGGGGGCAGCTATGGCACTAAAGTGGGGCACAAACCTTCTATAGTACCCCGCCATCCCAATGAAGGCTTGGACCTGCTTTTTGGTCTGGGGTGCGGGCCAGTCTCTGATTGCCTCCACCTTGGCTGGTTCGGGCTTTAGGCGGCCGCTCCCCACCCGGTGTCCCAGGTAGGACACTTCAGCCATCCCCACCTTGCACTTCTTTGCTGTTATGATCAGCCCAGCCTTCTGGAGTTGGTCCAGCACTTGTCTAACCTGGGCCACATGGTCCTCCCAGGTCTAGCTAAAGACACAGATGTCATCAATATACGCCACGGCAAAACTCTCCATCCTCTTCAGGAGCTGATCTACCAGGCGCTGGAAGGTGGCTGGCGCCCCTTTGAGGCCAAAAGGCAGGGTCAGGAACTCAGAGCCCCAGAGGGGTGATAAAGGCAGATTTCAGCCTGGCATCTGCATCTAGTGGCACCTGCCAGTAACCCTTTGTAAGATCCATACTGGTAAGGAACCGAGCTCCCCCCAGCTTGTCTAGGAGCTCATCTGGCCTGGGCATGGGGTAGGCATCAGACACAGTGATGGCATTGAGCTTTCGATAGTCCACACAAAACCAGATCGACCCGTCCTTTTTGGGGACCAGCACCACTGGTGAGGCCCAAGGGCTGGAAGATGGCTGGATCACCCCCAGGGCCAGCATGTCATTGAGCTCCTTCTCCAGGTCCTTGGCAGTGTTCCCTGTGACTCGGAAGAGGGAGCATCTTATAGGGGGATGCGATCCCGTCTGCACCCGGTGGACAGTCAGATTAGTGCATCCAGGCTGGCTGGAAAACAGCTGCTGGTATAATTGTAGCACCCCTCTGATCTCAGCTTCCTGGGCAGGGGTTAGCCAATCCGAGAGAGGGATTATGTCCATGGGGGAGCCCACTCCTGTCCCAGGGAATAGATCTACAAGAGGATCAGCTCCCTGCTCCTCCCAATGTCCATACACTGCCAACACCACATTCCCTCTGTCATAATATGGCTTCATCATATTCACATGGTACACCTGGCGATGGTGCGCCCGGTTAGACAGCTCCACCACATAATTTACCTCATTTAGTTGCTTGACAACTTTAAAAGGGCCTTCCCAGGCGGCCTGTAGCTTGTTTTTCCTCACGGGGATGAGAACCATCACCTGATCCCCGGTGGCGTAGGCACGGGCCTGCGCCGTGTGGTCATACCAGAACTTCTGCTTCCTCTGGGCTCTGGCCACATTTTCCTTGGCCAGGCCCATGAGCTCCGCAAGTCTCTCTCGGAAGGTCAGGACATACTCCACCACCGATTCTCCCTCGGGAGCGGCCTCCCCCTCCCATTCGTCTCTCATCAGGTCCAGGGGCCCCCTTACCCTCCGTCCATATAGCAGTTCGAAAGGTGAAAATCCGGTAGACTCCTGGGGCACCTCCTGGTATGTGAACAGCAGGTGAGGTAAGTACTTGTCCCAGTCCTGTGGGTGCTGGTTCATAAAGGTTTTCAGCATCATCTTTAGAGTCCCATTGAACCTCTCCACCAGCCCATTGGACTGGGGGTGGTACGCTGAGGTCCAGATGTGTTGGACCCCACATTTCTCCCACAAGCCCCGGAGCAGGGCCGACATGAAGTTGGATCCTTGGTCTGTCAAGACTTCCTTGGGGAACCCCACTCGGCTGAAAATGGTCAGTAGCGTGTCTGCCACAGTGTCTGCTTCGATGGAGGATAAGGGCACTGCCTCTGGGTAGCGGGTGGTGAAATCCACTACCACCAGAATGTATTTCTTCCCCGACCGGGTTGTCTTGCTGAGAGGCCCCACTCCGTCCATAGCCACCTTCTGGAAAGGCTCCTCTATGATGGGCAAAGGCCTCAAAGCCACTTTCCTCTTGTCCCGGGCCTTCCCCACCCACTGGCAGGGGTCACAGGATCGGCAGTTCTGTTGGACTGCGGAAAAGACCCCAGGCCAGTAAAAGTTCTGTAGCAGCCTCTGCCCGGTGCGCCGGATTCCCTGGTGCTCTGCGAGAGGGATGTCATGGGCCAGGTACAGTAACTTGCGGCGATACTTCTGGGGGACCACCAGCTGTCTCCTGATCCCCCATGACTCCACTTCCCTGGGGGAAGCCACTTCCCCCACAGGAACCTCTCCTGGCAGCCTCTCTCCATGGTCCGTACCTCACTAAGGCCGGCCAGGTCCCTGAACTTCTGCAAGGAGGGATCTCTCTGCAACTCGGCCTGGAACTCAGCGGCTGGGGAAGGGAAGGGGGCCGGCTCCCTCGTGCTTGCTGAGCCTGAGGCCGCAGCCTCGTTGAGCCCGGTCCCTGGACATCCCCTCCCGGCTGGAGCAGGGTCCTACACCCCCGGTATGGTACCCTCTCCCCAGTCAGGGTGCAGTGCCCCTCGCCGGCTCTGGCTACGGGTCACAACCAGGGCACCTGGGGGGTTGCTTGGCCAGTTCTCTAGGTCCCCCCACATCAACACCTCCATGGGCAAATGAGGGTGCACCCCCAAGTCCTTGGGGCCCTCCTTGTCCCCCAACTTCAGATGTACCCTTGCCACGGGCACCTTGAATGGGGTCCCACCCACCCCCGTCAGGGTCAGGTAGGTGTTGGGCACCATCCAATCTGGGGCCACCACTTCGGGCCAGGCCAGTGTCACCTCAGCAGCTGTATCTCAGTATCCATAGATCTTCCTCCTGTCCACCTCCAGGGAAACAAGGCTCTTGCTCTGCAGGGACAGCTCTGCACCCACCCTGTAAACTGAGAACCTAGAGTCCTGAGTGTCCAGCCCCCCAGAGGAGCTGGTCTGGGGCACTCCTCCTTCCTGAGCAGGTGGTAAGCTGCCAGCCCCCCTTACCTGAGTTTCTGCCTTTCGTCGGGCTGGGTCCATACCTAGTTAACCCTGTAGGGGTTCGGTCTGCTCAGGCTGTCCTTGAGCTTGAGGCACTGGGCCCGTATGTGGCCTCTCCGGCCACAGTTATAGCAGCTCATGTCCCATTGGTCCCCTCGAGAGGAGCGGTCGGTCCTGATGCTGGACATTCCCCTTTTGAGGGGGTTCTCCATATTCCCCCTTTGGGAGGTCCCGTGGTGACTCTCTCGCTGCATCGTGGTGGGTCTATTCCTTTGGGACTCCTCCCGGCCATCTCTTGGCCAGCTCTTCACAAACTCGTCGGCCAGCCGTCCGGCATGTCGTGGGTTCTCTGGCTTCTGTTCCTCCAACCACAGCCTTAGGTTGGATGGGCACCGCTTATACAGTTGCTCCAGCACAATCATTTTAACCAGGTCCTCCTTCGTCCGGGCCGCATCTGCCCATCTGCGGGCATACCCCTCCATGCGAATGGCCAGTTCTAGATATGTGCCCTCAGGGGTTTTATCCTGACTCCGGAATCTTTCCCGGTACATCTCAGGAGTCAGCCCAAACTTGTGTAGCAGGGCCTTTTTGAACAGTTCATAGTTCCCTTTCTCTGCTGCTTCCATTCAGCCATACACTGCCATGGCTTTGGGGTCTAGTAAGGGTATCGGATACCAGGGTCAACCCTGTGCACCTCACAGGCTGTCTCAAAGACCGTCAGGAATTCATCTATAGCCTCCCCTTCCTTATGCGGGGCCATGATGCCCTTTATCAAAGCTCCTCCTCGCAGTCTTGGATCCCCCATCACTCACTGCAGCCGGGGCCTCACTGCTCCTCAGCCTGGCCAGCTCCATCTCATGCTGACGCTGTTTTTCTCAGTCCTGTCGCTCCTTCTCTCGGTCTTCCAACTCTGTCTCATCTCTCGGTCATATCCAAAGTGCCTCCACTCCAGGGCTGGGGAACCCCGCCAGGAGGATCCCCTGCTGGCTGCTGGGGTCCGGGTGCCCTCAGTATTCACTAGGCTTCCCCCAACCCCGCCCCTAGGCATAGGTGAGAGGGACATTGGGATGTTCTGGGCAGCAGTCTGCCCCCTCCCCGTCAGGTCAGGCACCGGGGCTGGAGCTCCGTCTGCCGGATGGCTCCCCTCAGAGGCAGGGCTCGGTGAATCCACATGATCCTTCTCCTCCAGCTGCACAATCAGCTGGTCTTTGGTCAGCCTCGCAATGCGTAGCCCCCACTGCCTGCACAGCTCCACTAGGCCACTCTTAAGGTGTTTGGCATACATCTTCCTGCTGGCCACTCGCAGGCCTGTGCTCCCAGCTTCCCACGGTTTCCAGGAGGAACCCCCTTGTGTGCCAGCCCTTCTCACCACTACTCTCCCAGGGTCGAGCTGCCACGCTTCACCTGGCTCTAGGTGTCATCTCTCCTCCCCCTTCCCAGCTCAGGTTACAGCTCCAGGTATCCCCCTTCAGAGAAGCCTCCCCTCTCCAGTGAAACTCTTGAGATCACGTCCACCCTCCTCCCTGCTTGTCGCAAACACGTCATTTGCTCTAGGTGCAGGATACGTGGCAGGAACTGTGACAGTATTAAGCATCTATAATCATCACACAAACTTAGTCTTATCCTTTTTAGGAGACAACACAGGTGAGGTCCAGGAGCTGTCAGCCTCTTTATTTATCCCCATATCCAGCATACTCTGAATTACTTTGTGAATTTGTTCCTGTATTTTACCAGTGGCTCGGTATGCCCTGCTTGGTGTAGGCTGGGGTGCCACAGTATTGATCTTATGGCCATTGTGTGAGTGTTTCCTGGCATGCCAGAGGATACCTGCCAGTGCTTCGTTTGTAATGAAAAAGGTGCCGGGGCTCAAGCCATTTTTTTTGTACATTCATAACTGATGCAACAAACTCAGAGGTGCTGAGGCTATGAACTGCTGAGCCCAGAGGTGCCAGGACTAAGCCCTAATTGGTGAACTGCTGAAGATAATTCATGCCTCTTATGCTTTCAGGGGATGGGTCTGTTCTCTGCTCTGCTGCAAAGTTTTACCTGCTGTCACCTCCCGCTCCATTCCTGGAGGCATACTGCATTTCTTTGCCAAACTGGGCAAGAAATGTCCCCCTGCAGCTGATTCTGTTTTTGCAGTCCCCTTCTGGGACAAAAGAGCTGAATGGTACTATATTAATAGCTTTAGACACAGTCAGAATATCACTCCTAATTAGCACCTCTTTTGCAGTACCATCCTGTACACCAGCCTTAAGATCTTTTAGCTCTTCATACTCCAACTGCACTCTGTCTTTAGCTAAAGTGGTTTCAACTCATTTTACACTTTCCCCAGGGAAAGCTGATTTCCCTGACCAGAGAAATCAGGGCACCAGTTTCTCTCTAACCTTGGCATTCTTTGCCATTCACCTTGGAAGTTTAGTAAATTCACTGCCAACCTCCAATGGGTTAATCCTTACAAAATTCCTCAGGACCCCCTCAGGTATCTCAGTGGGTCCTGTGTTTTGACAGCACATTAATATGGGTGGAAGGGAGTGTGAACTTTGATTCCTCTTGCTTAGGGCAATTGTTTCTCATCTGTTCCGTGGAGTCACATGCGAAACACTTTCTTGGACTGTCTTGTGGTAGAGGTCCTGGAAGGATTACCAGGAGGAGACTGGTTATTGATTTGCTGGGACTCCTCACTGCCCTTTGTCTTCCTAGGGACAAACCAGGGGCATGTTTTTGCCCTTCTCTTGTGGGCTTTCTCTCTCTGAACAGCCTTGCCTGTACATACATGTCAACCGATTCAGTGGCAGCTTCTACTTACCCTGGACATTTCTCCCTCACAGTTGTCAGTGCAAACCTCAAAGAATTGTGCTTAAGCAATTAAATCCATCAATTTATCCTGAGTGTCTGCTTCTTTACTCTTGGTCTACCTTTTCAAATAAACCACAATTTTATCCATATGTAACCCCTTTAGGGTTTAGAGAGCGTGGCCCCTTTAAATCTTTTTCCTAAGGCGGGGCTGGGGGGAGTGAGAGAAAGGAGGGAAACTCCATGGTGTGGCTCTAGAGCTCCAGGGAGAAGGGCTGCAGCTGCAGGGCCTTGCAAGGTGAAGCAGTGAACCTGCCTGACCCCTGGGAAGGACAGGGTGGCTAATCGGGGACCTCTCAGGACAGGAGCAGCACTGTGCCAGGGAGGAATTGCCCGGGAAGGACAGGCCAGACCTGGACCCAATATCACTGCTGTCTCTGGCTGCATGGGGCTGTGAGTAATGGGGCTTGTGACTCTGCACTGGGAATAAGGAGGGAGGCTGCTAGCTAGTGAAGTGGGGAGGTGGTCGCTCTGTGTGGCTTTGCAGAGAGCAGCAGAAAAGGGCACCAGAGGGGTTTGTTGGGGAAAGTTCACTGGCACTGAAGACAACCAGGAGCACCCAAGACTCACACTGGACTGGGACTTTGCTCAGGACTCCTGGACTCTGTGCAGACACATTGTTCGGTGTCTGCCCTTTCAGACTATGCTACCACTGGGCCTGAGGGTCCTTGGTTTGGATGCTACCCTGTCTTACTGCTCCCCCTATATTTCTCCCTTTTCCTTTCATCCATCTGTAAATACATATTTCCCTTTCCTATATCCATTGCACTTTTCTGGTGTGTGTTCACTTTAGGGTGTTTGGAACAGATACCCCTGAGGTGGAAGGGATTTTTTTTCTGCTACATCCCTCTGTGCTCCTTCCCTGGGCCAGAGCTGTCTGTAGAGCAGATTACATCTTGGCCACAAGGCACTAAAGTTACATATATATTCTCCATGCTTAATCTATCAATTTGTCTGAGGTTTCTGAACCTGAGGTAATAAATTTAGGTGTAATCGGAAACTGTTTTAACAGAAACATTTTAAAAACATCACATTTCATTGCTTCATTTACATCTAAATGATTAAACACCTGTGATGCTTTACCCCAGTGGAGAAAGAATGGAGAGAGTCATTTCCATTTCCTTGTTGTAACTGGGGCACAATTTGCCCCAGCTGGGTGGGTTTGGGGAAGGAGAGATGATTGCTTGTGGGTTTTCAAACTGCACTGTCAGCATCTTGAATTGGTCCCTCTCCTCACACTTCAGCGCTTCAAGCTCCAGGGTTCGCTGTGTGCTGCTTCTTGCTCCTGTTTTTCTTCCTCCCACTTTTTGGCTTTGTGTTCAGCTTCCCACTTCTGGTGTTTGGGTTCTGATCTCTCAGCCTTTCGCTTTTTGTCTTTCTGTTTGGCTTATCGTTTTTGGTACTCATGTTCCTTATTTGCTTCTCTAACTCTGTCTAGCCAGTTCTACCTTCGTGGGTGTTTCACTATTGTTCCTTTTTATACTTTCTTTTGTTCTATTTTCTCACTTGAAATAAACTAGCAGAAAATAACGAAACTGTGACCTTTGTGTCTGTTTCCAGTCTTCTCACTTGTGAATCTCATAAACTGTAATTTATCAGTGCTTGCGGTGTGAACCTTAGTCAACCAGCAAACGGTGCAAATCCTCTTCCAACTATGCTACTGTTATGCTTCCTCGGGGTTTCCAGAACTGTGTCACCCTGTTCCCTTTCTCCTTTAGCAAAAGGGATTTGTTGGTGCTACACTGTGTGGCAGCTCCCTGCCACCTTAGTCTGTTAGCCAGCCAGACTCTTTAGCCCTCTGCCAGTCCTTTCCTTGCCCTAGAGGTTAATCCTGGGTGGAATTCAGTTTCTGAGCTCCACAGAGCTCCTGCAGAAGTATCTTTGCAGCATCCAGCCCCTGATACTGGATACTCCCAGAAATTATCCAGTCATCTATCTTCAGAGAGACAATATACACACCAGCCTGTTGGGGCAGCTGCCTAGTCACATCTTGCTTTCCCTCAGAGTTAAATTGGAAGGTAGTTGCAGATAGTTGTGATGAGATTGGTAATGGTATCACTTATTCATCAAGAAAAGGGAGAAAAAGGCACAGGCAAAAGTTGGAAGAGGAGTGGGAGTCTAAAAGTGAAGATGACAGACACAGAAGGAAAAAGAAGAAACAGAACTCTGACCATCTTTCTTGTAAGGAAGAGGACTCTGTAAATGTTCAAGACTCTTGGAAAAAGAAAAGAAGAGGTGAATGGAAGAAATGGTATCACAGGAGGTAAGGATGACAGTGGTCTTGATGAGTCAAAAAAGCATAAAAAAAAGTCCGAGGGAAAGAAAGCTGGAGACCGAAAGAAAAGATGCTAAGCAGAGAAAGACAAAGCCAGTTAGAGGAACACCAGTAGGATGAGTTTACAATAAAACCAGAGTAAGTTTATTAAGAAAGAACAGAGATTTAAGTGATACTAAGCAGAGGTAATCGAAACAGAAAATGGTTACAAATGCAACGTAAGTATAACACACTTGTAAGAGACTACCTATAACCAGAGCAGCCTCCAAGCTTGGTCTATAGCAGTTTTTTCACCTACAATTACTGCTCAGTCACCAGCCCCCATAGCTGGGGATTCACCATTCATAGGTGCAAAAAGTGCTGACCTCTTTGTTCCTCCAGTGCTGGATAACAAGATGCCCTTTTGTTTTGCCTTATATTTCCTAAAGCTCATTGTCTTTGTCTGAAGAGTCAGGGTGGCCCTTTGGGGTTCAGACTGCAGGGTGCCCTCCAGTGTGCTCACACCATGCTGGTTCCTCATCCTCCTGGTAACTGGTGGGGACCTCAGATGCACATGAGCTGCCCATTGTATCTGGCATGCTCATACTGAATTTACATAAGAGACTCCAGCGAAGAGGCAAATCAGTATTCCTTTGTCGAGGACAAACTTGCTTCATCACACTCTACCCCCAAAATATATTTTAGGCACATACTTCCAGTACACAGACACAACCCTTTACATGCCAGGGAATGATATTAACGACCAGTATGTCACCAGTGTTCATTCAATAACCCACAGAACACTCCTTACAGCTAATTACTATGACAGCAGTGTGTTGGCTGTAGTGAGCATGTCACACCTAATAGGAGTTACAGAGCAGTGGCTCTCTGCCACTTTGCACTGTGTGTCCATTAGGGTCACAGCTGTCCCTGCTCATCCCCAGAGACCTAGCTGCAGAAGGTCCCTGCCAGTACCAGGCACCCAGACATTCATTGTCGCCAAGCTGAAGGCAGCAGCTCCTGCAGGTTCAGAGCAGTGTGAACGGGCGTGCGGAGAGCCAGGGAGCCTGGTTCCTCTCTGCCTTATGAGACCTGCTAGGGCCAATGGGAGAGGGTCTGGCAGGCAGATGGGAGGAACCCTGGCCCTTGGTGAAGTAATGTGAATCCGAGGAACCCTGGCCCTTGGTGAAGTAATGTGAATCCAATAAACTTATGGAAAAAATCAGGCAAGTCTTGGCCAGGCCCAGCCACTCAAAGCAGGGGCCAGTCTAGGTGAGTTGGACTGGGACAAGCAAGAGGGAGAGAGTTTCTGGGGAAAGATTTTGTAATGCGAGGCCCAGACCCAGTTGCAGCCCCAGAGCACGCAGCTGTGGGGCTGGCCCATGAAGGCCCTTGCCTTGGTGTGATTATGGGATGCATTAAAGGTGTGCACAGGATTGTACCCACAACACACATTGCTGGACGTTTCTGGAGCACAAAACATTGGCCTTTGAGCTCCTTCAAGCTCCTTCTTCCTTGCCCTACTTCTGTCTCCACCAGCCTGGACCATCTCCGGGGCTCAAGAGTGCAGGCTCTGAGGCCTGGTTGAATCCTTGTGTAGCTATCATTGGCACCACTTAAATGTGTGTCTTTGTGGCACCTGAGTTCAGGCACCACTGAAACTCCTTGCCTGGCATCTTTTACACAATCCAGGGACTTTGCTTCTGCTCACAGCCCTTGCCAGCATGGGTGTGGGGAGTCACGGGGGGCGGGGGGGGGGATGAGACTTCGCCAGCTCTGAAGTGACAGTGACAGCAGCAGCCCAGCAGGAGAGTTTTAAAAGAGTGTTGAGAAATTGGTGAGGGGACAGAGAAGATCCACAAAAATAAGCTGAGGGCTGGAGAAAATGCCTGACACAGTGAGACTTAAACAGCTGGATCTGTTGAGTTTATCCCACAGAAGCTAACCTGGGCAGTGGCTTGGGGAGAAAACACCAGGTACTAATGGGCTCTTTGATCTTGCAGAGAAAGGCAGAACAAGAGCCAACGGCTGGCAGCTGAAGCCAGACAGATTCAGATTAGAAATGAGGCACAGCTGTCGAACAGGGAGGGGGATTAAACATAGGAACAAACACACTGGGCACTTAAAGGGGAAGCCACTCCTGTACTTAGGTCCAGGTCTTTCTGGGAGGGGCTTTAGGCAAACACACGGCGGGGACTTGGTGACCCTCTCTGGCCTCTGCTGTACAGCAGGTTGACCTGGACACTCTCTTTGTCCCTTCTGGCCTCATGGTCTTTGGAGCTATAAGAGCCTTGTGAGGTTCAGGGGTGCTCTCTGCAAAGTGCACAGCTCAGGCCTCTGTCTTCCCTTCATCTGAGCCCAGGAGAGACTTTCCCTTTAAATTGTCAGTGCTCAGCTCAACCAACTACGGAGAGGGCTTCCTGCTCAGAACTGTTCCTGCGCCACTAGTGGAGCAGTGTCTATCTGGTAACGCCAGGAAGCAGATGTATCCGATACCCTTGCCTGTCCCTAGCTTTCTTGAGCATCAGCTCTCCCTGTGAGACTCAGTCACATCTGATACACGCTGCCATCGGCTGTCGGAAGTTGCTTTTCGTTATCGTTAGGAACATACTACCTCTGGCTGTCGGAAGTTGCTCTTTGTTATCACTAGGAAAGTCTGCACAAACACAGCGAGCTGCTTCAAGGGCATTGCTTATGTTGGGGCTCACTTCGTTGTCTCCCTCAGCAAACTGGTGCGACAAACAGAAGGATTTGAACTCGCAGACCCCAGGAGACTAAAAGCCCTACTTACACATCGCTCAGCTGGTGTCAGTCGTCAAAGCTCCAGCAGCTTCAGGAGGTTGATTTACAACAGCTAGGGCCCAGCCCTGAGATTTCAATATTAATGTTTCAATATTAACTTGCACTGGGTGAAATTCACGGTGGCAGAAAGTGACATTGTGGAGAGAGAGAGGGGGTAGCTCTGTAGTTAGGTGGATTCAGTGCTCCCATGCATCAGGGCTGAGCCTGATAGTCCAACTCAGAGCTGCCCAGCAGCCTGACTAGGGGGTGCTTTTACCTGCAGAGTGTCAGTGCAAGTGGAGTAAACTTCCCCTGTTTAGCACAGAGAAGCATAAGGGGCTAGATCCTGAGCGTGTGTAAATTGGTGTCGCTCCATAGCTTAGCACTGATGCATTCACACGCACTGAGAGGCTCCACACTGTATTTACTAGCTCAAGTGCTGTGGTTAGTGCCTGAGCCCATCCTCTTCTCTCACTAGCTGGTGCTTGATCCATTGGTAACAGTGTAAATGGTGAAACTCTGTTCCCCAGCCCAGATTTTCAATTCCAACTGCCCCTTTTGAGTGAAAGGGAGAACGTTTAACCCTGAGGGAGGACTCCGGGCCTGGGCATTCACCAGGGTTGGGTTGTGCATGTGCATGAATGACATGTGCATGAGGTTGATTAAAATGGGAGAGTCGTTGCACTGGGATAATCCCATTCTCTCAGCTGCTGAAGCTTGGCCCAGTGGCACAAAGGCTGTTACAGCTGGAGGCTTCTTTAGCTGCAGTGGATAGCCATGACTTCTGTAATTCCTCAACATGCCTTTCGCCTTCCACAGTCTGTTGCTGCACTGCTTTTCAAGCCATTGGACCAAGATATGGTCTCTTCCGTCTTGGCTACCAAAACAGTCATTGTATGCTTGGGAGGGCAATCCCTAAATCGCAGTCAGTTTCCACACTTCTGGTTACCCTCACTGGGTTCATCACATCATCACTGCGAACAGGAGCAGGTAGATGGAGCAGGTTTGTGACAGCTTATTTCATAGAATCATAGAAGATTAGGGTTGGAGGAGACCTCAGAAGGTCTCCCTGCTTCAAGCAGGATCAACCCCAACTAAATCATCCCAGATGGCTTGTTTACCAGCTTCCACTCTGGGATAGCGACCACTGGCCATGAATGAATTATGAGACAAACAAGAGAGATGCCATTCAGTTTTTATAAACACACACACAGTCTTCAGGGCAGCAGCATCTAACTGGCTGGTGCTCAGAACAATCACCTCACTGACTGCTTTCTCAGCAGGCCAGCATGGCAGGAACCTGGGCAGGCTCGCTGGGGAAAGTGCACAAAGGGACAGAAGGTGCTAAATGCTCTAAGGTCAGGCCCAGAAAGGTGAAAGCTGTATCCTGTAAAACTCCTAGCCTTAAAAACAGGCTGTTTACAAAGAGGAAGCTTCCCCCAAAAAGTCCTAACTGGCTTCGTAAAAAGCAGTTCCAGATCATCAACCCGGGCATTCCGTAATAGCCTGGGACAGATATTACAACTGCATGAAATAGCTTTGGGAGCATATTGTATTAAGTTTATGAATCACTGTGGGCCAGGGATTATATGCAGCTCCTCCAGGAACCAACAATGGGGGAGGGGAGATTAAGGTTTACCAAGGAATCACTTGGGTTTTAAACACTTTCAGAGAGGTACCACCCCTGGGGAGGCCTGTTTATACTGGTTCAAACTGAGTTTTTCTGAGATAAAGAACTGGCTTTTAATATAAAAAGATTGTGTTTAAACAGACTCAGGGCCTTCCTTCTGATCCAGCAAATGGAAGGTCCAAGGTCCTTGCGGAAGTTGGAAAGACTTTGGCTTACTAGGACTCCATAAGACTGAACGGTGACACCTGGGATTTTTAGGGTGTGTTTAAATAGGTTTGTGTTTCGTATGGTTTCTCTGAAATGCCTTTACTCTAAGAGTAAAGGTGCTTGCTGAGAAGAGCTGGGTGGTAACTGTAACTGCTGGCAATACACCGTTCCTAACTCACAGAGAGGGTGCTGGCTGTAGACTGGCTTGCTGGAGATATCACAGTGTAAGGCAGGGAGCTGTGCAGGGAGCTTAAAACCCTAGTCAGAAGCAGGGGCGTAGACATGGATGGGCCTGGGAGGGCCACACTTAGCATCCAGGCTCACCCAGATTTCAGCAGGGGTGCAGTTCTGATACAGCGGTCTGGAGTGTCACTCAGGCACCTGAAATCCAGGCTGGAGCGATGTGCCCGCCTTTCAGAAAACTGCTCTGCAGCAGCTCTGCCTTCCAATTCCTGAGCTGCCCCTAGCACCAGGGCTAGGAAGAGGGCATGGCATTAGGGAAGAAGCTGAGCCAGTATAGTCTGTCATTGCCTGCCCATCCCAAAGTCAGGGCTTACCCAGATTTCTACCCAGCCTCCCAGAATTACCTGCGTGACTGAATCTCCAGCAGGGGAGTGGGAACCACACAGCCACTTTTCCAACACTAGTAAATGTTCATACCAAGCCATCCACACTCCCAACCACCAGCCTCCTGGGTGCAGATCCATCAGACCCTCAGTGGAGGCAGAAGAGGATAGTTAATGGGGAAACATACTGGATCTGGTGAGACTATAATTAAACCCCATGTCATGAAACTCTGTCAAATGCTCTCAGGATGTAAAATGTAGATTAAAGTTCATGGTGCAACTCATAGAATCTCGGGGTTGGAAGGGATCTCAGGAGGTATTTAGTCCAACCCTCTGCCCAAAGCAGGATCGACACCAACTAAATCATCCAAATGCCCTTGCTCTGCCTCTGGCACAGGAAGGGCTAGAGTGCTGGTGTTGGCGTGTTATCAAGCAGACACTCTGTTTCCTTTGTTTTTGGGAAATGACTTCATGGCCTTAAAGGCATCAGGGGTAAATCGGGCTCCTCTGTTAGCTCCAGCCTTTCAAGGAAGTGTGTAAGCCCCAGAGCAAGTAGAGTAGCTGAGAAGAGAGGGGAGCTGTATCCCCCTAGCCAATATCCCAGAGGAAACAGTCTGGAGATTAGGTTTTCTCCGCAGCATGTGCAAACACATTCCTGGCAGTCTAGGAAGGTGCGTGCCTGTGAGGCTGCCTCCTGACTCCATGGGAGCTCAGAGTCCTACTGATTTGAAGGGCAATTCCGAGTCCTGAAGCCCAGACCAGAGAAATAAGCTATTTGCCTCCCCTTACCAAGGAACCTGAGGCAGCATGGTGATGGCACTGTCTCCAGACAAAAGGGGAACACTGAGGCAGCTGCAGGGCACAGCCCAATCTATGACACCCCACCCACAGGTGGGAAATGCCCATGTAAAGTGCACAGCAGCTGCTTGGGAGATGACTAAGGTAACTACAGACAGGAAGGAGGGGAGAACTTTTCTCTCCATCATCAATTGCCTGATGGTCTGTGAAAATGTACAGGACCCTGAGCTGGGTGGGCGAAGAACTGCTGTTCACCTTGGCTCATTGTGTGGGGAGAAAAAGGCTACCCTGGTGGGCTGGCAGAACAATAGTCTTCCCTCTCCACTCAGAGAAACTGAAGTGAGGCCAAAAGGGGTCTTTAGGCATCAGCCTCTGAGAGGTGGAGCAGAAAAAGGGATTTGGCTGTGGGGGAATTTAGCAGTTCACTCACACTAGTTGCCTCAGGAATTAGCTCTTTCCAACCTCAGAGCACCTCCTGCTGGCCAGTTTCTCTCCTTGTTTATCAGCCCTGTTGTCTCCACCGCCTCTGGTCCTAAGTCCCTCCCAGACCTTGGTGTGCCTTACCTTGGGGTGCTGCCCCACAGCAGTGCCCCCACACTCTGGGTCTTCCCTCCTCGGGGGAACCCCAACCCTCTATGCCACCTTGCCTCAGTGGCTACTGCCAGTCATCATCTAGCTCCCCCTTTCTCTGGGACAAATTGCAGTCTGTAATGGCCACTTATCATTGGCAAGAGGGTTGGACGTGCTGCCTTCTAGCCCCAACCGTCTTTCTGCAGCCCCAGCATCTCCTTAGGCCTTCCTGCCAGGCCTGAATCTGAGAGATAGCCAGGCCTGAGCTCCCCTGCTCAGCTTCCCCCTTCCCCAGCACTGCTCTGTTGAAGGTATCCTGTCTCTCCCAGGCAGATAGGCCCTTCTCACTACAAGGCTGGAGTGAGACTCTCTCTGCTCCTGACTCAGAGCCCTTTTATCAGGGCCAGCCGTGCCCTGATTGAGCTGGCCACCTGGGGTTAGCTACTCAGCCAGCCTCCCTCAGCTGCTCTCACTTCTCTTATCCCAGGAGTGGGGTACCTGCCCTGCTACAGGGAGATTTGAGCATCTCCCTTTGCCCAACCTCCCTGCTGTTAAAAACAGTGCATGACTGACAGCTGTTTCACAGGGAGCCAGCCCTGTCCTGTTCCTCCCTTTGGGCCAAAGAGTTGCTTCCTGAAATACTCCAAGGGGTGGGGCGGGGAACTTCAGCCCACCGCCAGAGCAGTGGACACCGTGAGGCAGAGCTGGTGCTAGGCATAGGCAGACCATACAATTGCTTAGGGCCCCGAGCAGCTCAATGGGTCCCTCATTTGTTTTTTATTATAAGAACTTGTCTATTTTATTGTGCGGGGAATATTCCTGTTTAGGGCCCCGCATGGGCTAGTACCAGTTTTGCCCTGGGGGACAAAGGGACACTCCCTAGGAACCACATGCCAGGTTTCATGTTCACACCTGAAGGTTTTGGGGTGACAGGAGTAAGAGGGGGCACATGGGAGCTCCCACTACAAATGCCCTAGGGGCTAAAGAGAGAAATTACATAGGAAGGTTTTCAAAAGACTACTGATGTGTGCTGATATGACTGATGTGTGCCGGCTTCTCTGCAGAATGGCTGTAAGGTGAATAGCTAAAAAGTGAAATATGAAAGGTAATGATAGAATTGCCATCCAGGATGCTGTGGAGGTTCCCTAGTTACATCCACTTCTTTATGGGGGACACGTGAAAAATATTACAATCACAAGGAATATCTTTGGGGCCTGCATTCTATTAAGTTTATGTATCACTGTGGGCCAGGGATTGTATGAAACTCCAGGGGGCAGGGTTACCACAGCTCGTCCAGAAACCAAAAACAGTGTTGTTGTGTGTGTGTGTGAGGGGTGATTAAGGTGAATTACTTGGGTTGTAAAATCTTCCAGAGAGGTACCACCTCCTGGGGAGACCTGTATATACTGGTTCAAACTGGGTTTTCCCGAGACCAACAAAGAAAGGGCTTTTGATACCAAAATGCTGAGTTTAAACTGACTCAAGGCCTTTTTTTCTGATCCAGCAAACAGACAGGACCTTCTATCCAAGGGGAGGCCCAACCTTTGTGGAAGATTGGAAAGACTTTGGCCTATGGGGCCCCCTAAGACTGATGGGTGACCTCTGGTGAGCGTCTAGTATGTGGGAAGGTACTCTGAGTGTTTTCATATGGTTTCTCTCTAATGCTTTTATTTAAGAATAAAGGTGCTTGCTTAGAAGAACTGGATGGTAACTTGTAGCTGTTGGCAATACATTGTTCCCAGCTCATGGAGAGAATCAACACACAGGCACAAGCTATTAGGCTGACTGGTTTGCTGTGGATATCACAGTGTAAGGATGGGAGCTGTGCAGACTTAAAACCCCTGGTCAGAAGGGAGTGGGACAAGGGTCCCTGCCCACAGACAGGTGGCAGCAAAGGCGCACATGGAGTCCATGGCTGAGCAGAGAATTGACTCTTGGTTGTCTAAATCGAAGGCCAGTCCCTGAGCACTACCTCCCCCCTAAGCACTGGGCTGTTCCCACTCTGCCGAGGCCCGCTGTTAATGAGGTGTCAGGTCCAGGCCTGTCTGCGTCTGTTTGTGGGGTCTGGGACATGCTCTCTGGCTTTGGTTAGAAATGCCAGGCCCTTGGTGGTTCTGGGTCCCATGGATGGTGAGACATGTGGCCGGCTCCCAGAGGGATTGTGGCTGTGTCAGACACGTCTCCCTCAAGGGATGAGGGTTTTACTCCACCAAGCAGTTCACCGTCAGGTAAAACCTACTCCATGTCAGGCTCTGGTTCCTGTCTGACGGAGGAGTCCAGCTTTGTGACTGGATCCCAGACACCTTGCTCTGGGCTTTAATGGGGAAATGCGATGGGGCTCTTTGAACCTAGCACCCGCTTGGTGGTTGTCAGGGTGGGGTTGGTAGGATAATACCCCCAGTCTAGGGTTTCTCAGCCCTGGACTCTTGCCTCTGGGAAGGATGGCCTAGTGGTTCAGGCACTGAGTCATACACAGAAGACCCAGCTTCAATTCCCAGTTCTGCCAGACTCCCAGGTGAAACCTGAATCCTTGAACTGCTGTGTCACCTTAATTCTCCCAGCCAGGGTGTCTCTGGCAGCCTCTCCAAGCCCTGCTCACCCAGCCGTTAGCTTGTAAAGCACACCCAGCAAAGCTCTCCCCGTCACTCAGGAGCTACACACAGAGCAGCCTCAGCCAGTGATCTAGTCCCAGACTTGCACCCTGAGAAATATGCATCTTGTACTGCCTACTTCACTCACTATGCAGCCCAAGCCCATATAAAGTTTGTCATTCCACCAAAGGGTAATGAATATGCAATAGCCTTTGTTAACCTGCATAGAGACTCCCTAGACACTTCAACAAAAACTCCGCTAGTTTAGATAAAACATTGAAACAAGTGTATTAACTAGAGAAAGAGAGATTTTCATGGATTGTAAGGGATAAAGGCATCCAAGTCAGGATTGGTTATGAAAGAAATAAAAAATAAACACACAAACTATTTCCTAAACTTTACCAAGGCCAATAGTTCTAAAAGCAAAACAGGTTATCTCACCACTAGCTGCCATACATTTCATGGGCAGTCTCCTTCCAGCCTGAGACCACCCCTCCCACAGATGCTTCTCTTTGACTTTCAAAACGATCTTTCTTCCATGTGTCAAGGTGGGGAGGATTGATGACCAGAGGCCTTTTAAATTCCTCTTTATACCCAACTCTTTGTGCTGGAAAAATCTTAGCGGGGTCCTGGGGTTAGGCAGTCCCATTGCCTACATGCTCTGTGTGACAAGTAGGGGGAAGGGTGGACATGACTCCTGAGGCTAAACTACTCTGACCTGGAAACCTGGAGCTGTAACCTGAGATGGAGGGGGAGGGGAGTTGACACCTTGGGGCTGGCAAGGGAACAAAGGGCAGGCAGACATTGGAGTTTTTTGAAAAGGGGTTAGACGCTGGCTGGGGAAGAGGAGGGAGGCTGGATTCGGGGTCTCATCTCCCTGCCCCCCAAAAGGGCCGGGCCAAGGGGGCCTGTTTGTACTGACAGCTCTAAGTGGGATTGTGTGCCTGGCATCTCAAATAAACCTTCTGATCTACTGGCTGGCTAAGAATCACTGTGAATCCCAAGAAGTGGGGGGTGTGGGAACAGGACTCCCCCACCCCCCGTGACACTCTGCAAACTGTCCTTCAGGTGAACTGCAAATTCTTGTTTACACCTTCTGTGTATGTGCATTTTGTGCTGTCTCAGTGGCGACATGTAAATCTTGTTTACAGTTAGCAGTTAATAGTTTTACTTTTGTCGTTCAGTCCCCCCTCCCCCAACAAAATTTTTACCAACAAAAAGTGCTGGTGTGAACAGCACTTTGTCAGCAGGAACGCTTTCTTATCGACAAAACTGTTTTCTTATCGATAAAGCTGTTACTGCTTGTTGGGGGTGGAAGTTTTTTGTTGGCAGGAGATTGACAAACAGCAGCTATACTGCGTGCCTTTTAGTGGCACATCAATGGATTTCCTCCAAGAGACTGCTCCAAAGCTATGGAGGGATCCTGTGGATCTGTGATAAAGGGTCACTTAGATCCCATCATTTTTTATGTATAGTTGGGATTCTGTTTTCCAGTGTGCATTACTTTGCACTGGAATGGGTTACCTAGGGAGATGGAGGACTCTCCTTCCTTTGAGGTTTTTAAGGTCAGGCTTGACAAAGCCCTGACTGGGATGATTTATTTGGGGTTGTGTTAAGAAAATGATTGTTAGGAAAATGTAACTTAGAATGTTGTAGTATGATTTTAAAATAACCTTAGACTTATAATCTCACTCCCTGTATATGTACTATTGACCCCTAGTTTAACATGCATTTTAAACTTGCATTCACCCTGTCACAGATGTGCAGGCGTCATAGTGTCTAAGTACCCCTAAGTGTTTTGAACCTCCTGTTTACCAGACATGTAAATGAAATAGATTAAGACCAACAATGGATGTAATAGCCATTAAGTGTTCCCACCTGTGTAAGTGGATTGAAAGTCCCCCTCCCTTATCAACACAGGGATATAAAATATCCTCACACATGTATTGAGTTGAGCCAGTTGTTTGGGTGATAACCCCTTCTGACTCCTTATTGCTTGCAATAAATCTTGTTTTTCCAGAAGTCTACTGAGTTATGCCTGTCCTTTGAGGTGTATTGGACTGAACTCCAAAGGAAATAAGCAGTTTTTGCAACAGTTGGTCCTGCTTTGAGCAGGGGGTTGGACTAGAACCTCTTGAGTCCCTTCCGATCCTGATATTCTATGATTCTGTCAATGCTGAATTTCATCTGCCATTTTGTGGTCCAGTCACTCAGTTTTGTGAGCTTCCTTTGTAACTCTTCACAGTCAGCCTTGGACTTTACTATCTTGAATAATTTTGTATCAACTATACATGTAAAATGATGGGTCTAAATTAGCTGTTACCACTCAAGGAAGAGCTGTTTGAGTCACTGTGGATAGTTCTCTGAAAACATCCACTCAATGTGCAATGGCAGTCAAAAAGGTGAACAGAATGTTGGGAATCATTAAGAAAGGCATAAGACAGTAAATATCATAATGCCACTATATAAATCCATGGTAACCCCACATCTTGAGTACTGTGCGCAGTTCTGCTCATCCCATTTTAAAAAAGCTATATTAGGCATGGAAAAGATACTGAAGAGGGCAACAAAAATGATTAGGGGAGTGAACTGCTTCCGTATGAGGAGCAATTAAGACTGGGACTTTTCAGCTTCAAAAAGAGATTACTAAGGGGGGATATGAAAGAAATCTATAAAATCATGATTGGTGTGGAGAGAGTGAATAAGATACTGTTTTTTACTCCTCCTCAATGAAATGAATAGGCAGCAGGTTTAAAAAAACAAAAGGAAGTATTTCTTCACACAACACACAGTCAACCCATGGAACTCTTTGTCAGAGGATGTTCTGAAGGCCAAGACTATAACAGGTTAAAAAAAGAACTAAATAAGTTCTCGAAGGATAGGTCCATCAATGACTGTTAGCCAGAATGGGCAGGAATGGTGTCCCTAGCCTCTGTTTGCCAGGAGCTGTGAATTGGCAACAGGGAATGGATCACTTGACAATTCCCAGTTCTGGTCATTCCCTGTGGAATACCTCACACTGGCCACTGTCGGAAGACAGGATACTGGGCTAAATGGACCTTTGGTCTGACCCTGTATGGTTATTCTTATCTGCAAATGTAACCCACACACCACCTGGTTGTGGTGCTCTTTCCCCTCTGGTGGCACTGAGACTACTTATAGATTAATGAGTCTGTTGTAGCATTAGCTATGATCCATGTGGCTCTTAGCTCATGCAGTAGAGGCTCATGCATTTAGCTCCAAAGGTTCCCAGATTCAATCCTGCCTGCCACTGACTAGGATCTGTCATGCTACACAAATTTTGCCACCTCACCATTTAACTCATTTCCAGCTCATTGATGAAGACATTAAATAGGTCCTAGAAGATCATAGAAGATTAGGGTTGGAAGAGACCTCAGGAGGTGATCAAGTCCAACCCCTTTCTCAAAGCAGGACCAACCACAACTAAATCATCCTAGCCAGGGCTTTGTCAAGCTGGACCCTAAAAACCTCTAAGGATGGAGATTCCACCACCTGCCTAGGTAACCCATTCCAGTGTTTCACCACCCTCTTAGTGAAATAGTGTTTCCTAATATCCAACGTAGACCGCCCACATTGCAACTTGAGATCATTGCTCCTTGTTCTGTCATCTATCACCACAGAGAACAACCTAGATCCTCCTCTTTGGAACTCCACTTCAGGTGGTTGAAGGCTGCTATCAAATCCCTCCTCACTCTTCTCTTCTGAAGATTAAATAACCCCAGTTTCCTCAGCCTCTCCTCGTACGTCATGTGCCCCAGCCCCCTAATAATTTTCATTACTCTCTGCAGGACTCTCTCCAATTTGTTCACATCCTTTCTTTAGCGTGGGGCCCAAAACTGGACACAATACTCCAGATGTGGCCTCCCCAGTGCTGAATAGAGGGGAATAATCACTTCCCTTGATCTGCTGGCAACGCTCCTACTAATGACGCCCAATATGCCGTTAGCCCTCTTGACAGCAAACCACACTGCTGACTCATATCCAGCTTCTTGTCCACTGTAACCCTCAGGTCCTTTTCTGCAGAACTGCTGCTTAGCCAGTCGGTCCTTGGGGGACACTGCTGTTCACTTGCTGTTCACTGTTCACTTGTCTCCATTGTGAAAACTAACCATTAATTCCTACCCTTTCTTTCCTGTTGTTTAACCAGTTACTGATCTGTGACAGGACCTTTCCTCATATTTCAAGACTGCTTGTTTTGCTTTAAGAGCCTTTGGTGGGGGACCTTGTCAAAGGCTTTCTCCTCTTGTCAGGTAGGTTTTCCTCTTCCTCTGACCATCCTGGTAGCCCTTCTTTGCTGTGCCAGTCTTAATCTTAGTCTTTCTGAAACACATTGGGAGACCAGAATTGCATACACCGTTCCAGATGAGATCTCAGCAGTGCCTTGTACTATGGCTCATAGGGCTTGTGCTACAAGGCAAAAAATAGCAGTGTAGATGTTTGGCTTAGGCTGTGAGACCCTCCCCCCTCACTGGATGGCAGAGTCCAGCCCAAGCCCAAATGTCTATGTTACCCAACATTGGGCCAGCTAGTAAGCTTAGGGAGGACTAATGACTCACCAGAGTTTGGCAGAAAGCAGCACGTTTATTATACTGATAGCTAAGCTCAAAAGAAGGGGGAGGGGGTGTCACACACACTCTCTGAGAGCCTGCACCAAAACTCTCTCCCAGAGCTCACACCCAGCATCTCAAACTCCCTCCCACAGCCCCTTCTGCATTCCAACCCCGTGTCCCAGCCCAGAGCCCGCACCCAGCACCCAAACTCTCTCCCAGAGTCTTAGGCAGGTGGGGAGGGGGGCAAGATTTTGACCTGTTCTAGGCACCGCCAAAAATTATACAAACCTGCCATCCCTGGAGGCAGGAAGGGCAAAACAATTGCATACCCCTAGATATAGCCCTGAAGATGGTGTTTCTTCCCAAGGCTAGGACTGAGATCAAACGTCCCTAAGGGTTTGGACAGGTGCCGCTGGCAGGAAGCAGGGGTGGGGGTGAGGAGTGACGGCACACAATCAACATGCACCTGGCTGACACAGACAGACTGACAGGTAGACAGATAGAGCCAGGGTCTGCAGCAAGCAAGCTGTAACTTGGTACTCAGAGAGTACGTCTACTGCCAAACAATCCTGTGGTGGCGAGTCTCAGAGCACTGGTCTGCAGATTCAAACTGGCAGGGCTTGTGCTACATCACTAAAAGTAGCCAGCTTGGGAACTCGGGCTGTGAAACTCACCTCTCTCCCTGGGCTGCAGCATCTGGGCTCCAGCCTGAGCTGTGTCTACATTGCTATTTTTAGCTTGAGTGCTGGGAGCCTGAGTCAGCTGAACTAGGCTCTGAGATTCGCCGCTGTGCTTTGGGGTTTTTTTCCATGTAGAGACAGACCGTAAGTCAGGCTCTGACTCAGGTTTGAGGCCAAGCCCCTGCTTCTGTCCACAAACAAAGTTCTCAGGACACAGGCCCTTCAAACAGAACAGCCCCAGACAAACAGTCCCCTCCTGCATGGCCTGCCCCGTTGGACAGGCTGCTGGGGCTGAGAGCTGCTGGCCCAGACTCCCAGGCCCACAGCTGCCTGCATCAAGTAAATGAAAGTACCATAATTTATTCATGCAGCAGGGAGGCTCTTTTAGTTTTCTTCAAGTCTCCAGCAGAAAGAATTAACTAACTAGGTCAATGAACATGGGGGATTGAGATGGGCTGTGGCTGTAAGCAGGGGGTTGGACTAGAATAGATACTTCCTGAGGTCCCTTCCAACCCTGATATTCTATGTTCTGACTCTTGGGCTAATCAGTCAGCTGGGGGAGGAGGAGAGAGCCAGGGTACTGTGCGTGGTTTCTGGGTGTCCCACTGGAGCCTCCCTCCCTCTGCCCTTGTCCCCTCACTTGCACCTGTGACAGAGTGGGAATGTTCTTAATGGTTCCTCTGACTATCGTGTGGGGATGTCCATACCTGAGACTGTAACTTGAGCTTAGGTGGGGGAAAGAGGTTAGCTGACCCTCTGGCCCGGGAAAGAGACAAAGGAAAACAGAGGAGGGGCTAGAAAGGGGGTTTGCAGTCTGAAGCTGGCTGGAGTCAGGCAGGGAAGGGCAGATGAGCTATCTGGCTCTCTGCCCCCAAAATGGATCCAGCTGAGGGGTCGTGTTCGCTCTACCTACAAGCTCTGTCTTAGATCATTTGTCATCTAATAAACCTCTGTTTTACCAGCTGGCTGAGAGTCACATCTGACTGTGGAGCTGGGGTGCAGGACCCACGGGCTTCCCCAGGACCCAGCCTGGGCGGGCTCGCTGAGGGAAGCGCACGGAGGAGCAGAAGGTGCTGAATGCTGCAAGGTCAGACCCAGGAAGGTGGAAGCTGTAAGTTGTGAAGCTGCTAGCCCTGGAGACAGGCTGTTCATGGAGAGGAAGCTTCCCCCCCAAGAGTCCTGACTGGCTTCATAGGGAGCAGTTCCAGATCATCGCCCTGGGGACTCTGTGACAGCACCTCCTCACACTTTTCCCAATGGAGCAGAGACCTGGCTGAGCCACTTACCTTCTGTGGGTCCTGCCGGTGCAGGGAGCACCCTTGCAGTGGTGTGTGCTTTTGGGGCGCACTGAGATCCCCCAGCAGGCTGGACGGATATTGGCAGCACAACATCTTCCAGTGCCTGGCAGAAAGCTTTGAAGCACGCAGTGCTGTTCTCATTGGACCCAATGATTCCCTCTTCCTGGCACCAGGATGATACTGGCACCAGCCCTGAGCCAAAGGCTGGCCCTTGGCTGTGTTCAGTGTCTGATGCCCCTGCCTGCATGCGAAGTGCTGGTCTCTCTGGATCATCATCTGAAGAGTCCGTGAGTGTGTGTGTGCTGGAGTTGGGATCTCATGGAACGTGGCTTTGTCAGGGGGATTTTGAAGGATTCTGGTTTCATTTACATCTTTGGTCACAAGGAACCGGGGATGGGAAATATGCTAAATAAGCAAAATTGTATCTAAATTGGAGCGCTCCCATATGAGGAGAGATTAAAGAGGCTAGGACGTTTCAGCTTGAAAAAGAGGAGACTAATGGGGATATGATAGAGGTATATAAAATCATGAATGGTGTGGAGAAAGTGAATAAGGAAAAGTGTTTTACTTGTTTCCATAATATAAGAACTTGGGGTCATCAAATGAAATTAATGGGCAGCAGCTTTAAAACAAATAAAAGGAAGCTGGACTTCACACAGTGCACAGTCAACCTGTGGAACTCCTTGCCTGAGGAGGTTGTGAAGGCTAGGACTGTAACAGGGTTTAAAAGAGAACTGGATAAATTCATGGAGGTTAAGTCCATTAATGACTATTAGCCAGGATGGGTAAGGAATGGCGTCCCTAGCCTCTGTTTGTCAGAGGGTGATGGATGACAGGAGAGAGATCAGTTGGTCATTACCTGTTAGGTTCACTCACTCCAGGGCACCTAGCACTGGCCATTGTCAGTAGACAGGATACTTGGGCTGAATGGACCTTTTGTCTGATCCAGTACGGCCATTCTTATGTTCTTATGCGGCTACAAGAGCTGTCTGGCCCTGCCCCAGGACTCGTGCCAGATTAAGCCCCTGGCAAGCTGGGCTGGCTTTCCTTGCTGTAGTCTCTGCCCATCTCTCTGGGTGCGGACACGGGAGAACCAGGATCCCAGTGGTGAAGGTGGGAGAGGGGGGCATAATCCGTCTGGCTGGGGACTAATGGGAACGGTATTGGGAGAGCAATTCCCATTGAGCCGATCTCAAGGCTGCATGTGGCCTAGAATCCAGGGCCTGATCCTACTTCACGCCTCTTGGGCACTGGTGCATCTCCATTGACTCCAAAGGAGTTAATCCAGATTTACCAGGATCTGGGCTGCTCTGACCCAAACAGGCCAGGTGTGGCTGTGGGAGCAGAAGCAGCCAGTGTCCATTCAAGGCCCAGCCAGGGAGTCTCACTGTCTTGCCATATACTGTAACACACACGAATGAGTGAATCCAGCCTGGCCTGCAGTACCATGCCAATGCCTGGCTATGGCACCAGTGGGCAGCTGTTCAGCCCTGCAGGACGAGCTCAGATTTCCTGGATATGTTTGGGACAGTGTGACTTTAGTGACATCACTGCCAGTAGGGCTGGGACAGAGAGACACCCCCATTCCATAGCCTGGAGCAGGGTCTACTGTAAGTCTGATCCTTCTATTTTATCTGGTCTTTCATTACCCTCTAGCAGCAGTGGCAGGGCCCACACTCCAGCCTGTAATGCTATGTGGTCCCTCTGTGTCTCAGCCAACTGACCAGCTAATGACCTATAGCCAGAGGAGCTGGAGCCACTAGAGGCTGCCTGGCTTGATGCAGCAGCTTGGGTTACACTTGCCTGTACACCATGTCCATCCAAACCACATCCAGTTGTCCCTGGGTAATGCCTCTAGCTGAGTATGTCACGGTCACTGCATCCACACACGCAGGCCCCGCCCTGCAGTTAGCAAACTCATTACTTTGCCCATTGTCGTGAGATTCTGTGGATCAGTAACTCAATGCCACTGCATTGACTTGGGTGCTGATTTGCACCAGCTGAAGACAGGGCGAAAGGCCCAAAGAATACCCAAACTCTGTTCTCTAGCTAAGAATACAAGTTCTGAACCAATGGGTCTCAACCCTTTTGGGGCTCAGGACCCATTTGTAAACCGTGATGGCATGTCATGACCCAGGAAATAGCTGTAATGCAAAAACATATTTCTAACCCCCAGTATATAATATACACATTCATGTAATACATTCTCAATAAGTACACTGTGCTCACTGTAACAGCACCTCGTGTGGCTCCTGTTCTGTGGGGCTGGCTGGGCTCAGCTTCCTGCTCTGGAACTTGCAATCTCCATGATCTCAGCATCACTCAGATGTGGTTCAGCTCCCCTGTTGGGGTTGCGGGGGCATCTGGGCACATAGGGTCTTAGCCCAGATGGCCCCTGTCACCAGGACAGAGGGGTGCTGGGCCAAACCTGAGCAGAGTTGCGACTCCATGCACCAACTCACAATGTCTTGAGTGGAGAGCTGAGCCCAGCCATCCCCATGGGACCGGAGCCACAGGAGCTGCTACGCAGGGTGAGCATAGGGTGTGCTCTGCAACCCCACCGCAGCCTCGCGTGCCACCCTGTGGCACGTAACAGTGATCCAATTTTGGGTCATGACCCCTGGATTGAGAAACCCTGCACTAAACCCATTTCACTCCCAATGGCTGCAAACGCAACTGTGCCCTGATCCCACTCAGAAACTGTCAATTATTGATGAGGAAGGATTCAGGTACAATCTGCCATGTTCAGTGCTAGGAAGCTGCCTTCTCTCTCATGTGCCTTCAGCTTCCTCTCCTCTCTCATGCCTATATTGTGGCTTCTTTCTCATGTGCTGCTATTTACCTAGCAGAATATGATGATAATTTATTGGGTGTATTATGGTAGTGCCCTGGAGCCCATCAAGGCCAGGACCCCATTGTTCCAGGAGCTGTACATTGCTTATTAGGTGTATTATGGTAGCACGCCAGCCCTCTAAAAACTGAGAAATTTTCATTTTGCTTTGAACCAAACCAGGAGGTGAGCTGGAGTGGGGAGTAGTACCTCTGCGCCCCTGCCCCCCGCACATGGGTTACTTGCCGTGGCCCTGCCTCCGCCCCCACAGCTCACCTCTGCTCCATCTCCTCCTCTGAGTGCACTGCCACTCTGCCTCTCCCCCCTCCCTCCCAGGCATGCCGTGTGAAACAGCTGTTTTGCGTGGCAAGCCTGGGAGGGAGAAGGGTGGAGGGGAAATGCGGCACACAGAGGGGAAGAAGCAGGGCCAGGGATTTGGGAAAGGGGTTGGAATGGGGGTGGGGAAGGGGCGGGGCTGGGGGTGGGAGGGCATGAGCACCCACTGGCACCGGCTAAAGTTGGTGTCTATGTCCACAGCATCATGCTCAGCTGTTTTTGCACTAACCCTAACCCTTTCGGGCGTCCCTGTGCAAGGCTCCTGTCCCCATTCGATAGCCATGGCCTGATTCCGTGTTCCGAGGTGGGGACCTTGCATTTGGCTACATTCAAATGCATTTAATTTTTTTCAAAGTTTTTGCCTAAAATACTTGCCATGTTTGGTCGAGTCCTGGACCTGTTTTGCTGCTGGATGGTCACTACCCGGCTGCTCTTCCCCAGAGTCTGCCAATGATGTTCAGGTGCTGGAAAAAGAGGCAAGCCAGGCTCCTTGCCCAATCTACTCTCCTGGTGCACTGTAGGCCTTGCAATAGCCAAGCCTGCACCCCTCAGCCCTGCACAGTCAACCACCTCCAAAGATTGGCACAGACCAAGCCCATGTACTTGCAGGAAATGCTGTGGCATCTGGATGGAATGCTGGGTGGGGCTGTGATTCCCCAAGTCCTCTGAGAATCGCCCAGCCATGCCTTGGAGGGGTGGCTTCCCACCAGCACTCAGCCTTTCTGCTTGTCCTCCATCCCCCGCCCCACCACTACCCCGCTACCCCCTACCAGCTTCACTGCTCCCGAGGGACTCTCTGCTTGCTCCAGGCACTGAGTTCCTGGCCATGCTGCTCGGGCGTCTCCTCGCAGGTGGCCGTGGCTGGTGCATGTTAACATGGCCGGAGGGAGTGCTGTTCTGTAGGGCCTGACGCTGTGCTCAGCTTTTGCAGCTGGTGGGCTGCTGGAGATGGGAATGCATAAGGGGCTGCCTATCAGATCAAATCATCTTCAGTCCAAGGGTCAGGGGCCTTGCCCAGCACTAGGCCATCAGCAAAATATGCTCCCCAGGATCCTGGTCAGCTGTGCACAGAAATGGACATAATTTTTGTCAGTTTCCTTGCTGTGCACCACTGAATAGCAGCAATCAAACTGACCTAGGGCTTGTCTCGCTGGTCAGTTACTGCAAGGCAAGCCAGGCTGTGAGTCCATAGCGCACCAGCTTGTGGTGCCCTAACTGGCAGTGTAGGAAGACCCATTTCAGAATAGCAGTGAAACTGCTAGAACCACCATAATTTCATTCTGCCCCTGCAAGGTCTGTGGTCCAGCTGCTGAGCCATGCAAGCTCTGCTCTGCAGCCTGCCCCAAGGCTGGGTTCCCCAAGCTCCCTGAGCTGCCCAGCACTTGGGGCAACTGGTTCTTCAGGCTGTGCGAATCAGACAGCACAGGGAGCCAGCTGGCCCAGCATTTGGGGAGGCCTGAGGTCCCCAGCCCTGGCCAGTCCTCCTGATGGGATGCTGAGGAGTAGAGTGGAGGTACTGGCAGGAGACCAGGCAGATTTTGGAAAATTGTGTTCTCAGGAAAGATTGATCTAAATCGACAGGTTTTCCTGGGTGCTGGGGGTACTGCTGCACCCCCTAGTTTGAAGCGGTTTCCATCATATACAGGGTTTGCAGTTTGGTTCAATGGCTCTCAGCACCCCCATGATACACATTATTCCAGTGCCCCAGCAGGTTTCTGTTAAACACTTTCCCGTCCACAAATGGGCATGTGCCAGCGTTTCAAACACCCCCGTGAAACACAGTGACAGGAGTCAAGTGCCAGGCCCAGCAGATCAGCTGGAGGTGCTGTCACTGCCAGCTGGAGTTGTTCGCATTGCTTGACACTAACAGCCCAGCCCTGTTTGCCCTTGGGATTTGCAAAGTCTTTATTCCAGCTCCCCCGACAGGTTTCCATCATAGACAGCAGAATATTGGGACAAACCCACTTTTTCCCTCCACTGGGCAAGTCACCTCAAAAACACGGAACTAGGAACATGGAGAACTGGATTGGATTGCCAGTCCTACCACTAATCTGCTATATGACTCTCCTATCTCCATGCCTCAGTTTCCCCCATTAATAACTGTGGCCTACCTTTCTGGGGTCAGGGATAAAGGAGCATTTGGCCAGTGTGCTCAGAGTCACTGAATGGACAGCACCTTGCAGAGCCTGAGTAACCAAAGGAGCAATTTTGGTTGAGTCTTATGGCGCTAGAGCCCAGAGCCAAGACAGTGGGTTCTATCTGCAGCTCTGGCACCTCCTTTCCCCTCCCTGTTCCTCAGTTTCCCCTCTCTGGATGGGGCAATGAAAGAGGGCTATATCAGGGCTGTGTGCTATTATTAGCCACCCCCTCCTGCGTTGGTGGATCATTACGTTTTCCCGTCTAGGCAGCGGATGTGGGTCAACGTTTGAGGTTTCGTTGTTGATTTTTTTAAATTTCCTCTTCAAAACAGATCAGCTTCCTCCCTCCCTGCTGACGACAGATGCATGCGTGGGCTGTCGTGCCTCAGTGCTGTGACGGGATGCCACGACTGATGGCCCCTCTCTGGAGCTAGATGGCGATCCGCTGGAAAACCAGTGACTAGAGTCACGCTGGCGCCCCCCAGCCCCGGTGAGTGACAGACCCTGCTGAGCAACTGAAACCCCTTGCTCTGGGCACCTGTTCTGAGCACATGGTGGGCAAGGGGTCCGCAGGGCAGGGTTTGCAAGTGGTGCTGGCAAAGAGGCAGAGGTGCGGGGGTGGGAGGGCTTGGCAGGAGAGGAAGAGGGTGGGGGCGGGAGGTGAGGGAGGAACAGAGAAGAATGGTATTGGAGGGGCTGTATGGTGAGCAGGACAGTGTACATGAAACAATGGAAAATTACCCTCTTGCTGCTTTGTTTCAGAGGGTGAGATGGGGAGTGGAGACAGGTGGGGAAGTAAAAGGTAGGGCAGGGGGTGGGGTGCACAGAGGGCAGGAGGAAGAGTTAAGAGTGGGGATGGCAGAGGATGTGGGGCAGGGTGGGCAGGGACGGGGGCAAGGTGAAGAAGGCAGGGTCAGGGCTGGGAGTGGGGAGGGTGGGGGCAGGGTTGAGAATAGGGAGGGTAGAGGGTGATGGTCAAGGCAGGAGGTGGGGGCAGGGGGTGGGGTGAAGAAGTCAAGGACAGGTAGCAGGGGGCAGGATGAGGGGCACAGTTAGGAGTGGGGTGGGCAGGAAACAGGGCAGGGATGGGGACAGGGTGGGGAGCGGGGAGGGCAGGGAGCACAGGCAGGGTGAGGGCAGGGATGGGAGTGGGAAGGGCAGGGACAGGAAGTAAGGTCTGGGTAGGGGGCAGGGTTGGGAGTGGGGAACCTGGGGGGAATCAGTGGTTTCACCCACATAGAGCTGGCATATCCATGCTGAAGCATTTGTGGCCCTTTGTTTCTCTGCAGGACAGGTCTGTGGCTGCCATTTCCCAGCCTGTTGTGGAGGACTGGGGCCGGTTTGTTTTGCTGTGGGGTGGGGGGAAGGGGGCTGCTGCTGCCATTGTGAATGGTGCGGGGGCTGGCTCGTGTACTGCATGTGCCCTTCCCCATGGTGTCATAGGCCATCAGACTCACAGCTTCCCAGCATTCCCCTCATTGCCCAGGAGCCAGGGCCAGGGCCAGCTCTAGGTTTTTTGCTGCCCCAAGCAAAAGCATTTTTGGTTGCCTTCACCCCCGCCCTCGGCTCCCGCCCCGGCACCCCTTTGCTCCCCCAAACTTGGGCTCTCACCGCCCCCCCACCAGTGCCCTCCCCCACTCGCACCCCCTGCTGCCCCAGCTGTGGACTGCCCCTTCCCTCCACCAGTACCCTCCCCCACTCCCGCACCCCCCTGCCACCCCAGCCCTGGGTCACTGGTAACTTGCTCCCAGGGCGGGTCATCAGCATCCCGCTCATGACACTAGCAGGGGTGGAGGCTGCATTCACCCAACTCCTTCCCAGCGCTCAGGGGGGCCCTGACTCCGCCCACTGCCCCCTTGCCTCCAGCCAGTCCGGCGCTGCCAGGGTAGGGGGGCTCCCGGGCCGCGCCTCAGCTCAGGGTCGTTCCAGCCGGGGCTCCCACCTCCAGGACCAGCTGGGAATGGGGAGGGCAGAGCCGGGGGTGACTGCCCCAGCAGAGGGCTGAGGAGCCGGGGCAGGGCAGCCCCAGAGGGAGCAGCTGGCGGGGAGTGGAGCCCCAGAGAGGGGGACGCGGGTCCTGCACGGCAGCGCCCCGGGCACCGGTCCCCTCTATGGCCCCGCTGCTGCTGCTGCTCCTGGCCACCCTGCCACAGTCCCTGGGCGGCTCTGGCCACTTCCCCCAGCCCCGGCTGCAGCGCTGGGAGACGGCACCTGCAGGCGGCTCCATGTGCCCCGGAGGGTGGCCCCCAGCCCACGTGTCCCATGCGCCACGTGTTGGAGCCTGCCTGATGGCTCCGCCATGGCTGGTGGCGTGAACCACAGCGGCCCCAGGGCGCCCCCTGCACACGACGCACTGCTGCTGCTCGACCCCAGCCCCGGAGCCAGCTTCAGCCACCCACTGTGGTTCTTCCACTTGGAAGCCTGCTGCACTGCCGGGGCCCAGACAGTGTCTACCTGGGTGAGCGCCCGCAGGGCTGGCCCCCAAGTAAAACAGAAAAAAAGGATGGCTGGAATGCTGTCCCTGCAAATGTGCTGCCCCAAGCACATGCTTGTTTTGGTGGTGCCTAGAGCCGGTCCTGGCCAGGGCTGGGGCTTGGGGCGGCCTCGTTCCATGGACCTTGCAGCATGTGGCAGCACTGGGGGCTGACCCAGCCATGGCAGTGCCTGGGAGGGGGCAGGATACTCCCAATGACCCCTGTGGCTTTGGTACCGTGCCCTGGGAGCCCTGCGCTCCTGGAGGGGCCAATCCCAGCACGCTGCCCAGCTGCAACAGAGCAAAGCTGGCACAAGGGCAGTCTGGCAGGCGCCGGCGTCACTGCAGTGGGCCGTGCAGCCTTGACCAGCTCTGCCTGCAAGGGCCACAAGTTTGCCTCAGCATCAGGGAGGGGCCAGGCTCTGTTCGGGTCCTTTTCTTTCCTTTACAATTTCCATTTTGGAGGGAGAAGGGCGGGGCCAGGGGGAGGTCAGTGACAGGGTTTAAGAGATAGAAGCGGGGGTGGTGTCTGTGTCACTGTTTAGGGGATCGAAGGGGGTTGAGTGCTGGGGTCTGGGGAATGAAGAGGGTCAGTGTCTGGGTTCTGCGGGGGAGAAGGGGACTCAATGCTGGGGGCCTGGGGATTGAAGGGGGGTCAATGCCAGAGTCTGGGGGGAGAAGAAGGCTCTGTGCTGGGGTCTGGAGATTGAAGGGGGGGGCAGGGGTTGGGAGGGGAAGGCGGGCCAGTGTCTGGGTTTGGGGGGAAAAAAGGGGGCCCCAGTGCTGGGGTCTGGGGATTGAAGGGGGGGACACAGTGTGTGTGGGGAGAAGGGGGACCTGTGCAGAGCTTTGCAGGTAGTAGTGGGGTCAGTGTATGGCTGTCATTCTCCTGGTAGAGAGGCTTCCTCTAAGAGGAAAGTCTTGCGATGTTTCCTGGTGCTGGTCAGACACTGGATTGTCCTGATCTCTGGGAGCGTGTCCCACAGCCAGACCCCCCTGACTGGGAATGCGAGGCCCATAGCTCTCCTGCACTCCCCCTGGACTCTGTCATCTGCACTGTCCCAGGGGAACGCAGCTGTTGCGGTGGGTCACTGATCGAAATTTGATCTCTGGCGTGGCCGGCACTCGACCCATTAGCTGCTGGGCTGATTTGGACCAAAGCTTTAAACCAGCACAGGGAGCTGACGGGGCCAGTGGCAGGACCTGAGCACAGGCCTGATGTGCTCCCAGGGGCCAGAGCCATGGAGAAGGTGGGCAGCCACAGGCTTAGGGTGATCATATTTTCCTAAAGGGAAAATGGGACCCCTCCCTCCCATGCACAGTGGGCTGGTCTGAGGTCCTCTCCCCCGACCTCCGGGGCCTGCATGAGGCAGCTCGAGTCACCAGGTGCCCGCCCATGCAAGGACAGCCTGAGGCCTGCCTCTCTTCTCCCCACATGCAGGGAGGCCCAAAGTCCCTGCAATCCACAGAGCCAGCCCAGCCCGAGCTGCTCTCCTTAGCCCTCCCTCCCATGTGGGGCTGGCATTACCGCTACCCCCCTCAAGTTCCTCTGCACCCTGCTAGGGGTCACATCTCCCTTTTCTGCCAAAACTGGCCATTTATCCCCTTTGCTCTTCCCGACAGATGATCACACAAATGCCCAGTTTTTCCCAAAAAGTCGGGACAACCAGGACATGGCTTAAAAAAGGGACTGTCCCGGTCAAAATGGGTCACATGTTCACCCTGCACATCCATCAGCCTCAGATCCAGTGAGTTAGGGTACCCAGCCTGGCGGTAGGGTAACCCAGAGCCAGAGAGGAGGGCAGTTTCCCAGCGAGCTGGAGGTGAAAGGCAGCATTATACTAAGGGCAGCTGGGGTCCGAGCTCAACGACGGGTCACGCAGCACCCTGAGACTCTCACCTCATGGACTGGTGTCTTGGACAGAAGGTGGCAACAGCTTGGCCAATTATTCAAAGCGTTCCCCCTTCCCAAGCGACACCATTAGGGATAGACTCCCAAGGCAAGGACTGGAGCCTCCCTCTCTCAGACTGGAGCCTTTCTCTGGAAGAGGCATTAGGCAAACTCAGGTTAGTGGGCTCAGCAGCACGGAGAGTCTGGGTGACTTTCTCTGCCCTGAGCTATCCAGGAGTCAGACTAGAGGGTCTAATGGCCCCTTCTGTGGATCTATGAATAATTCCCCAGTGGTTTCTGCAGACTCTCCTTGGGGCTGCTCTGACCCTGGGCTGCTTGTGGCCATGCTGGGCAACTGGCACCTCCTCAGTCATGTGACCAGGCTTTTCCACAAGATGGCCATGCAGGCACTTCAGCCACAGACACTCAGGGGAAGATCGATTTGCAGGTTTCACAGCACTTCCCCATGTGGCCAATATTTGCACAGACACAGTCCTGTTTGCACGGGGTGTTCAGGAGATGCATGCAGGTTTGTGCATGGGGACAGACTCCCAAGGCAAGGGCTGGGGAAGATGGCAGTGGAAGCGGAGATGGGGTCGTGGTAGGGAGAACTCTAGAATCACTCCTTGTTCAGAGTTAGAAGAAATCGGACATTTCTGAAGTTCCTTCTTGCGGTCACAGGACACAGTCTGTTGTTGCCTGTGGTGACCTCAAGCTCTTCAGCATCAACCCAAATATGGGGGGTGGAGGGTTCCCCAAACAGAGGCATTTTGCTTGTCCCTCAGGCAGGACTCCCCTCCAGATCTCACTGTGGCAGGAGCCATGAGAGCTAAACCAGATCTCGGCATTGGAAGTGATGGTGAAGGGCATGTGGGGTCCAAGCGCTGCCCAGAGTGCCCCCTTGGCTGTGATCAGGGCATGGCCACACATTCAG
This sequence comes from Dermatemys mawii, assembly GCA_007922305.1. NCBI lineage: Eukaryota > Metazoa > Chordata > Testudines > Dermatemydidae > Dermatemys > Dermatemys mawii. Next base: position 5,036,302 of record ML677378.1, read on the forward strand.
GGGGGTGGGGTGGGGGCATGGCCAAGATGGTATAGTGAACACTGCCTCTCTGACCAACTGGCCCTGGCAATTCTCCCATGTGGGGCATGGACATATGGGGGTGTGAGGGAGTGGCAGGGGCCTGCTGCTTCTAGTTTCTCAGTGAATGTCTCATTGTGCACTGCTTGCTCCACTGCAGGGCCGAGATCTGTTTGCCCTCAGCAGGGGCATGGTGCAGAGAGCTCCCCTTCTGGCTCCTGGCAGGGTGCCTCATACCAGCCTAGCAGAGAAAGCAATTTAGGGAACTGGGATGAGACTTTCCCAGCTTATCTTACATAGGCCCTGAGCCCATCTCAGATGCTCATGACTCCTGGTCTGGGCGAACACAAAACCAATGGCCTGGAAGGGGAGGCCATGGGCCCCAGGACTGTTGTTCATGTGACTTAACTATGCAGCATCTATGATATCCGCATGGCTGCAGGGGGTGGGCGGTGGTTTCGGTAGCTGCTGCTGGTGCAGGAATCCCTGAGCTATGCTGATGGAGGGTGAGTCGCTCGCCTCCCTCGCCTGGACACCTGGTGTCTGCCCAGCTGTCACACTGAAGGAGTTTCCATCTGCAGGAGGGGGCTGGAATTTTCCACTCAGTGATTGAGTGGCATTATCATGAGCTACACCCTCCCCCAAAACACACTGCCCTTGGGTATATGTGTGGAGAGGACATGTGGTACTCATCCCACTATGGGTAGGACATAAGAACATGAGAATGGCCATACTGGGTCAGACCAATGGTTCATTTAGCCCAGTATTCTGTCTACCGATAGTGGCTGGTGCCAGATGCTTCAGAAGGAATGAACAGAACAGGGCAATTATCTCAGAGGTAGCCACCCAGAGCATGAAGAGTGTCCCTGACCATCTTGGCTAACAGCCATTGATGGACCTTTCTTCCATGACCTTATCTCTTTCTTTTTTGAACCCAGTTATACTGTTGGCCTTCAGAACATCCCCTGGCAATGAGTTCCACAGGTTGCCTGTGTGTTGTGTGGAGAAATACTTCCTTTTGTTTGTTTTAAATCTGCTGCCTATTAATTTCATTGGGCGACTCTGTTTCTCATGTTATGTGAAAGGGTAAATAACACTTCCCTAGTCACTTTCTCCATGCCATTCATGATCTTATAGACCTCTGTCATATCCCCTATTACTTGTGTCTTTTCTGAGTTGAACATCCCGGTCTTTTTAATCTCTCGTCATACGGAAGCTGTTCACTCCCCTAATCATTTTTGTTGCCCTCCTCAGTATCTTTTCCATGTCTAATATAGCTTTTTAAAGATGGGATGAGCAGGACTGCGCACAGTACTCAAGATGTGGGGTACCATGGATTTATATAGTGGCATTATGATATTTACTGTCTTGTTATCCATCCCTTTCCTAATAGTTCCTAACATTCTGTTCACTTTTTCGACTGCCACTGTACATTGAATGGAAGTTTTCAGAGAAATATCCACAATGACTCCAAGATCTCTTTCTTGAGTTGGAACAACTAATTTAGACCCTCATTTTATAGGTATAGTTGGGATTATGTTTCCCAATTGTGGCAAAGCTCTGGCCTTGTCCCTGTGGGTCCTGTGCTTCCAGGCGGTTTGTGTTAGCCTCAGAGGCTCACTGCGACTCTCCACGTAGCCCTTCTCTCTCTAGGCCAGGATTACAGTCTACTGAGGCCTTTTCATCATCAGCTAGCAAAGCTGTTTGTGAGAGGACTCCCACAGTCTCTGTTGTCCCTTTGGGCTTATTTCAGGACAGTATAACCTCCTGTCCTGCTAGGGGCCTGCCTTCCCCTTCCTGGAGGTGTTTCAGTAGTAGCAGGTTGAGGGTGAACCTGGGCCCACCCTCTACTCCCAAGGACCCTAATGGTAGTAGCTATTGGCAGCCAACCTTTAACTGACAGAGTTGCTACTTTTCCCTGGGCTACTTCCCCACAGCTCTCCCCCTTTTCCCTTACCTCAGGGTATCGCAAAGCTTCCTCTCCTCCAGCTCCTTTCTCCTTGGCTTCCCCCACCTGACTAACTGGGAGGTTTTTAACTGGTTTTAGCCAGCCCCTGACTGGCTTCAGGTGTCCCAATCAGGCTAGCTATTTCTGCTGCTTTCTAGAAGCTTCTTGACTGGCCTGGAGTAGCCTTTGTTTGGCTATCCAGGGAACAGGGACCTGCACATCCTGAGGCTGATATACCTGCCTTCCAGCACTCTCTTATACCCTTCTGGTCTGACTCTGTCACACAATGTGCATTACTTTGCATTTATCACCATTAAATTTGAGCTGCCATTTTGTTGCTCAGTCACCCAGTTTAGTGAGATCCCTTTGCTTGTAGCTCTTCACAGTCAGCTTTGGATTTAACTATCTTGAGTAGTTTTGTATCATCTGCAAATTTTGTCACTTCACCATTTACCCCTTGTTTCAGATCATTGATGCATATGTTGAACAGTGCTGGTCCCACGACAGGTCCCTGGGGAACACCCTTATTTACTTCTCTCCAGTCTGACAACTCATCTGTACTGGAGCTGGATCCACTTGCTGCAGCCAGCCTGGGCCCTGCTCTCTTGTGCAGCACCCAGGACTCTGGTCTGCATCGCCCCAGAAGCACGACAGCCTGTGCTTTGACTACCAGGTCACGGTGCTGCTGCTGGCCAGGCTGAGGTGCTGCCTGCCAGTACCCCAGCTATCTGGCTGCACAGCAGAACTGCATGCCTGGGCAGGCCCCAATTTCCTGGAACTTCTGTCGCATCCTAACAGATCATTCTCCTGCATGGGGATGTGTTGGGCCCATGACAGGCCGCTTGCTGGAGAACCAATGAGAGCAAAGACAAGCTGTGGCAGCGGAGGGGTGAGGGGTAGGCAGTGTACCCTCTGCATGGAACAGTCCCCATTCTGTGTGGACTCCCTGTGGGGCAGGATGCTGGGCAGGCGGATGAAGCAGGAAGGGGCTGGGGGTTCACACCTTCCCTTATTCTACCCTGCACTGGGCCCACTATAGCTTGTAATAGCACCTCTGGGAACTCTGGAGCCTGGGGTGGGACCTCCCCAATGCCCAGCCCAACTATCTGGGTTAGGCCATGGCAAGAGATTGTAACTGTCAGATTTCTCAGTGTTCCAGCTCCGGGACCCCCACAATCAGCTCTGCCAATGCCCCACAGCCCTGCTATCTCAGCCTAGGATTTCCCCTCCCTTAGCTCTGTTGGTGAGAGCGGGAGCTGGAGCTGCCAGCAGGACCATTGCTAATAGAGCTGCTTGGAGCCCTGTGCTCAGTTCTCGCTGCCTGCACCCCCTGGCCCTAGCTCTGAGCCAGCCAAGAGCCACCTCTCACCTGCCATGGAATGAAAACTTCTGATTTAATGGCAAGTGGTTAGTCATATGGGTGAGACCTGGTGCCTGGCTCTTTCTTCTGGATCCGGGGAAAATGTGCCCAGCTGACACCTAGGTCACCGGAATGGGGATGATTTTATTGTGTATGTGTGTCATGGTTCTTGGCATGGAATAGCCCCTTCCCAAGGGGATTCCCAGGCACTGTCCCTGGGTGGGGAGCTATGGCCATCCTCCGAGGGCAGAGAGGGAGGTACATATTCCAGGGAGTGCATCAATGGCAGAGCAAGGAATATTTTTCTCCAGACAGGAGGAGCGAGGGAGACAGGGTTCCTGCCCAGGGAGGCTTCAGTGCCTTCCTGGCACAAGCTACCATGTCCCAGAGCATGGCAGCAGGCTGTAATGCTCCTTATCCCCGGCTTTCTCTCTGCATGTCCATTGTAGAGTTCTGCTCTGCCCCCATACTGTGCTATTAGAGCGGCCGGATGGCAATAGCGCAATCCCAAGTAGATATGGAAGTCCTCTCCCTCTGTGTAAGGGCAGGGCTCTGTATGTGTGCTGGCTTGGGGGGGAGTTCAGTGACAGGAATCTGGTCATTGTTGCTGGGAAAAGCTCATGGAAGGGAAGGTTCCTCAGCGTTTCCTCACCAGCCAGACTCTGGGTTCTTTACTTGTCCCAGTGCTGGATCCGCTCACTGCAGACAGCCTGGGCCCTGCGCTCTTGTGCAGCACCCAGGACTGATCTGCATTGCCTCAGATGCACGGCAGCTTGTGCTTTGTGCTGCCAGGCCGCAGTGCCTGACAGTTACCCCAGCTATCTGGCTGCACAGCAGAACCGCATGCCGGGGCCCCAATTTCCTGGAATTTCTGATGTGTCCAAATCAGGGCTCATCCCGCCCACCCGCTCACAGATGGCAGCTGAGGGTGAGGGGAAGGAGCCCACAGAGCTCGTGAAGAGATGAACAAAAGCTTAAAAAAAGATCCCTTGGCAAACATGCCTCACCTGAGTTAAAGCCAAGTTGCCCTGTCTTTATTGCTGGGTGTCCTGTGCTGGCTAATTCGAGTTCAGACCACATCCCTCTTCCCAATAGAAACACCCTGCGAATCTTTCTGGGTGCTGGCAATGGCAGCAATTCATGCAGTCATAGATGCCAAGGCCAGAAGGGCCTACTGAGATCATCAAGTCTGAACTCCTGTGTCACATAGGCCAGAGACCTGCCCAAGTTGTTCCTGTTTGACCTAGAGCATAAGATAAATCCAATCTAAAATTGCTAATGAGGGAGAATCCACCATGGCCCTTGGTAAATTGTTCCAATGGTTAATTACCCTTATTCACAGTCGGAATTTGTTTAGCTTCAACTTTCAACACTGGATCATCTTAGAACCACAGAATCATAGAATATCAGGGTTGGACGGAACCTCAGGAGGTCATCTAGTCCAACCCCCTGCTCAAAGCAGGACCAATCCCCAACTAAATCATCTCAGCCAGGGCATTGTCAAGCCAAGCCTTAAAAACTTCTGAGGAAGGAGATTCCACCACCTCCCTAGGTAACCCATTCCAGTGCTTCATCACCCTCCTAGTGAAAAAGTGTTTCCTAATATCCAACCTAGACCTCCCCCTCTGCAACTTGAGATCATTACTCCTTGTTCTGTCATCTGCCACCACTGAGAACAGTGGAGCTTCATCCTCTTTGGAACCCCCCTTCAGGTAGTTGAAGGCTGCTCTCAAATCCTTACTCTTCTGCAGACTAAATAACCCAAGTTCCCTCAGCCTCTCCTTGTAAGTCAGGTGCCCCAGCCCCCTAATAATTTTCGTTGCCCTCCACTGGACTCTCTCCAATTTATCCATATCCCTTCTGTAGTGGGCCCCGCAAACTGGTCAATACTCCAGGTGTGGTCTCACCAGAGACAAATAAAGGGGAATAATAACTTCCCTCGATCTGCTGTCAATGCTCCTACTAATACAGCCCAATATGCAGTTAACCTTCTTGGCAGCAAACCACACTGTTGACTCATATCCACCTTCTCGTCCACTGTAATCCCCAGGTTCTTTTCTGAAGAACTGCTTCTTAGCCAGTTGGTCCCCAGCCTGTAGCAGTGCATGGGATTCTTCCTTCCTAAGTGCAGGACTCTGCACTTGTTGAACCTCATCAGATTTCTTTTGGCCCAATCCTCCAATTTGACTAGGTCACCCTGGACCCTCTTCCTATCCTCCAGTGTATCTACCTCTCCCCCCGGCTTATTTCATCTGCAAACTTGCTGAGGTTGCAATCCATCCCATCATCATTAATGAAGATGTTGAACAAAACCAGCCCTAGGTCCAGCCCCTGGGTCACTCCGCTTGATACCGGCTGTCAACTAGACATCAAGTCGTTGATCACTACCCATTGAGCCCGATAATCTAGCCCACTTTCTACCCACCTTAAAGTTCTATCCACCTTATACAGACCTTTCATTGTTAGATAGAAGAGCCAATTCGGGAATATTTGTTCCTGATTTAGGTATTTACAGACTCTGATCAACTCACTCTTAACTTGCTCAGTTCTGGGCACTGGGAATGGGAGTGGTTCCAGGTGCTGGTAACAGGAGTGGTTTCAGATGTCGGGAATGGAAGTGGTTCTGGGAACTGCGAACAGGAGCGGTTATGGGCACTGGGAATGGGAGAGGTTCTGGGTGCTGGGAACAGGAGAGATTCTGGGAACTGGGAATAGGAGAGGTTCCAAGTGCTGAGAATGGGAGTGTTTCTGGGTACTGGGAATGAGAGTGGTTCTGGGTGCTGGTAATGGGAGAGGTTCCGGGTGTCAGGAACGGGAGCAGTGCTGGGAACAGGAGAGGTTCTGGGAACTGGGAACAGGAGAGGCTGCAGGCGCTGGGAATGGGAGATGTTCTGGGCACTGGGGAATGGGAGCAGTTCTGGGTGCTGGGAACAGGAGAGGTTCCAGGTGCTGGGAATGGGAGCAGTTCTGGGCACTGGGAATGGGAGAGGTTCTGATGCTGGGAACGGGAGAGGTTGCGGGTGCTGGGAATGGGAGCAGTTCTGGGCACTGGGAATGAGAGCGGTTCTGGGCTCTGGGAAATGGGAGAGGTTCCAGACGTTGGGAGCCCCTCGGAGGCGTGGCTCCCCTGGCGGACTGCAGAAGGTGATGCCTGGCTGTGCCCTGTCAGCAAAAACCACAGGAGATATGGATTCACTGACTGACTGTTGGTTTCTCTCAGGGTCTTGGCTTTGCCCAGAAAGTCCTGTGGCCCTGCAAGCCATGGAGGCTGCATCAGTGCTGAGCCCCTCATCCTGGGAGAAGCGCAGAGCGTGGGTCAGGCAGAGCCGGTGCTGGCGTACCACTGTGCTGGAGGAGGAGGCAGCGGTGGCCGTGCAGGATGTGTCTGGGCTGGAGCCACCGCACCTAGATGATGTCTTCCTCGAAGGTGGGAGAGCAACTGGGGAAGTGGGCAGAGGTGGGGCACATGTTTGGGGGGTGACCAGGTTCTTCCTTTAACTCCTGTGCTGTGCTTTCCAAGGGCTGGTGTGCATGGTGGGACTTAGACTGCGTCCGCTCTCGTTCACCCTGAACACTGAGCAGAACAACACCTGCTCCCCCCCCCAATTTTTCAGATCTCCAAAAACATCCCTGAAAAAGTTCCAGTAACTAGAAAAAATTTCCTTCAAATGACCCTGCTCCTGACCCTGATGACCCCATTCCAGAGCTTGTGCCCAGCCCTGTGGCTGGATCCCTGATCCTAACAGCTCATTCCTGACACCACAGCCCCCAGTCCCAACCCCTGCCCCTGTTCCTGGAGCTGAGACCTCTTCTTGCAGCGTGGGCAGGGCCGGGACTGGACCTTCCCTCTTGGCCTTGCACCTTCTCTCTGCAGGAGGAAGAGGCTCAGTGCTCAGACTAAGAGGAGAAGCTCCCAGCCAGTGCAGGGCCCACTTCTGAGGGAAACCCACTGAGATCCCCAGGCTGTTGCACCCACCCTGCTCATCCCAACGAACACACTGTTCTACGGTTGGCCCTGGGGAGGTCCTGGGGCTGTTGGCCCAGAGAGGTGCAAGTTGGGAGTGCAGGTCTGGGAAGCGGGAGGGGAAGGGTTCTCCCTGGTTTATCTGATGGACTCTTGTATTTCAAACAGGAAGCTCCTCCAGCAAGATTGAGAACTGGCTGCAGGATTGTGGGTGAGTCCAACTGCCCTCTGTGTGTGTGTGTGTGAGAGAGAGAGAGAGTGTGTGCGTGTGATAGAATCATAGAACTATAGGGTTAGAAAGGACTGCAAGAGTCATCTAATCTATCCCCCTTCCAAGATGCAGGATTTATTGTCTAAACCAACCCAGGCAGATGGCTGTTCAGCCTCCTTTTGAAAACCTCCAGTGAAGAAACTTCCAGAACCTCACAGGGCAGTCTGTCCTACTGTTCTTACAGTTAGGAAGTTTCTCCCAAAACTAAATCTATATCTGCTGTGCTGTAGTTTAAACCCATTGCCTCTTGTCCTGCCCTCTGTGGCAAGAGAGAACAACTTTTCTCCATCTTTTTTATGGCAACCTTTCAACTATCTGAAGATTGCGATCACTACCTGAAGGGGGATTCCAAAGAGGATGGAGCTCAGCTGTTCTCAGTGGTGGCAGATGACAGAACAAAAAGGAATGGTCTCATGTTGCAGTGGTCTAGGGTGGATATTAAGAAAAAGTATTTCAGTAGGAGGGTGGTGAAGCACTGGAATGGGTTACCAAGGGAGGTGGTGGAATCTCCATCCTTAGAGGTTTTTAAGGCCTGGCTTGACAAAGTCCTGGCTGGGATGATTTAGTTGGGGGTTGGTCCTGCTTTGAGCAGGGGGTTGGACTTGATGACCTCCTGAGATTCCTTCCAACCCTGATATTCTATGAGTCTATGATTCCCCTCTTAATCTTCTCCTTTCCAAATTAAACATATCCAGTAGCTTAAGCCTTTGCTCATGTGGCTGGCATTCCACCCCTTTGATTCTTTGTTGCTCCCATCTGGATCTTTGCTAGTTTCTCTCCATCCTTTTTATACAATGATGACCAAAACTGGACACACTACGCCACATGAGGCCTAGTCAGTGCCGAGTAGAGTGGTACTATCACCTCCTGTGACTTGCATGCTATGCTTCTGTTAATGCAACCCAAAATTGCATTCGCTTTTTTTTGCAACAGCATCACATTTCTGACTCCTGCTGAGGTTGTGATCCACCACAGCATCCTTCTCAGCAGTGTGGCTGCCAACCCAGTTATCCCCCATTCCATATTTGTGCATTGGAGTTTTTTCCTTAAGTGCAGCACCTTACATTTGTCTTTGTTGAATTTCATTTTGTTGTCTAGAGCCCAATTCTCCCATTTATTGAGTTCCATTTGAATTCTAGCTCTATCCTCTGAAGTGTTGGCACCCCTCCGCCTCTGCAGCTTTGTGTCATCTGCAAATGTGATCACTATGTTCTCTATACCAATATCCAGGTCATGGGCAGTGCATAGAAAAGGCTGGGGAAGGCTGTGCCTCCGTAATCAGTCCCACATGACTCCGCCCAGGTTCCACCCGAAGGCTCCCTCCTGCTTGAGGCTAGTTGCCCGAGCCCAGGCAGGCTGCCTCCTCTTCTGGGAAGGCTGCTGCCTGGGGGTTGGGGTGGCTGGGGCTATGCTGTCTGGTGCTCCGGAGTTGGGGGAGGGGGGCGCACGCCGCCTGCCCACCCACCTGGCACTCTGGCAGCTCAGGGCTTGGGAGTGGGGGGGAGGGGATCAGTGGTTGG